>VXBX01001683.1:391777-439961 GCA_013400415.1 Scytalopus superciliaris
TTCTAATCTAGTTCACAATCATCCACTGTATATAAGATAAGGTTTGAATCTCTCTGTTACATAACACTTCCTTGCCTTTGAAGGAATAATCCAATTGCTGGCTATAGTTACCTCCTGGACACTTCTGATGGGGGATTCATCACTCATACTGATCCCCATGCTGCTGAAGCAGCCTTTCTTTCCTGGTGCAGCAGTGTCATCTCTGTGTGTCAGATAACATCTGCTCCTTTCATGAATACACCCTGGCTTGGGTCTCTTGGTAGACTCTGGTCTGCTCTGATGGCATGTATCTGCTTGACCAGCTAGACTTGCAACCAAAATGTGCCTAAAGTATTATGTTCCTCTGGGGGACATATGGAAAAGGTATTTATTTTTTCTGAAAAGTTTCCTGCAAATATGGCAGTTTTGGTGAAAACAGTTGTTTGTTACTTGCTAGCACATATTTTTCTCTCACTCTCTACATGTAATGTGTTTGCATTTTTAAAAACTATTTTGCTATCTCTGGTTGTTATAAAGGACTTTTCATTACACTCACTTACAGTAGCATCATCTTACGTTCCTTCCCAAATCAGATGGTTTATGGGTATGTTCTGCAGGTTGATGTATCTCTAAAGTTTCATTTTTTTATCTAGAGATGCAAAATTCTTCAAATCTCTGTTGCTCTGTCTGACAGCATGTTCTTTGCCGCTTGTTTATCAGTATTTATGTAAATCTAAGGCCTCACACTAAGCCAGAGTTTCAAGAAGACACCATTTGTTCGATATTTAATCAACAAGGTTTTTTTTGGTTTGTCTTTTAAAAAAATGGTCCAAGTTCTTGACTGACTTTTTTCTAGTATTTGCCACAGTTTTAGGTAGTGCAGCGTTATAGGAGAACTTCAGTTCTTCATTTTGCCTCTGGTTTTCAAGGAGCTATGTTCTTTTTTATTCAGCTTCTCCTGTATGGTTGTTAACTGAACTAGTATCAGACCTTTGTGATTAAGATAACTAATATAATTGGTAGTACACATGCTAATGTAAAAGTGTGGAGGGAAGGGGAAGTTAGAGAAGTCCATCTGCTGTTTACATTGATTACCATATACCTGTTTAGGCAACTAGACGGCTTTCAGGCACTTTTCAGGGCTGCCTCTTGTGGGAGACAGCGGAGTCTCCTTCTGCAACACAAGGCCTGGAGTTGTAACACAAAATCTCAACCAAGGAGTTCAACCTGACTTTGCTGGGAGGCCCTCCAGGTGGCAATGCAGACAAACTAACAGGTCAGAGCTTGAAAATACAGAACTGAGACGATCTAAAGTTTAGATTACTAAAATAGTCATTATAATTGTGATTAATCTAAAATAGTCATGATTTGAATGGGACTGATAAGTTCACTTGCATAAGAACTGGGCACAAAACAAAAGGGATAAGCTTGATTTATGTGATGCCATTACCATTGTTAGTTACTAAGATTAGAAGATTAGATATTATTGATGTTTATAAAAAGCCCCAAATGAATACACAAATTACATTGAGGCACTAAAATTAGTCACTTTGTTTTTTATTATTGGTGCTTCATTCTCAACAGTCATGTATATTGGTAGCCATTTATTTGTTGTGGAATGAATACAAAATGTCGCTATTATGATTTCTTGTCAATTGTACCAATTTTATAAAATTAAAAATACATGTTTAGCTATAACAGATGGATATGTAACTTCTAAATGATTTAAAAATTTTAACCCTCAGGAAAAAAGGCAGCTAATATGTTTAAATGGGGTTTTCAGACAATTAATTCCAGTGAGCTTATATTGCAAATTATTATTTATTTAAAAAGTCTAACGGGCTTCATGTCCTAATTCCTGAACTTTAACTTGCAAGAAAGCCAAAACCAAAATCTTACAAGTATGAAAACAAAAACTCAACCTAAGTTACATAAAAGCTTTAAATAAGATTTTTCTCTGTACTTGTTCCAGAGGAATTGAGGACTTTAGTGACTATTACTTTCTGTGATTGTGTTGAAAGATGATTAACTTTTGCAGTATTCACTATGTCCATTCCTCAGGATACCAACCTGGGAAGATTGCTTTGCCAGGGAAAAGAATTTTAAAGGAGTTTAATCTTCTTAATGAGACTTGTAACCCAGATGCTCCAATTTGAAGCTACCTGAAAAGTTTTTTTCAGGAAAAAAAAAAAAGAAAAAAGGCATCTTTTGAAGTTTTATGAACTGATGTGTCATTTCTTAAATACTTTTTTCAACCTGATCCACTACCTGTTTGAACTGTAACACTAGGTTCTTGCATGAAGGGAACAAATATCTCACTTTAAATGGGCCACTCAGGTGTCTAGTATTGGTAAAACCCCACACAACTTTTCTGATTTGGAAATTTGGGTTTGTTTTTTTTTCTAAGTTACAAGATTTAGAATTTATAGCTGAATTTTCCTGAAATGTTGTACCTGTTCATCTCAATTCATTTGTTTGGATTTCACTTTTACTTGTAGTTCCATGCCACACTATTATTCTATCTGTACAGAAAACCTTTAAAGGAAATGTTCCTGATGTAGGTGTTTTGGGGTTTTTTTTCTGTATTCATTAACATGAGCTGAGCATTCCACAAATAAATGTATGCAATACTTTTTTATGAAAAATTACAGGCCACACAGTTATTTGCAGAAACCACACAAATGCTCCAAGGGATAATTAATTTATGTGAATTTAATAAAGACAAAAATTAATTATGTGAATTACCAAAGTGCCATGTAACTTAGAAATGTTCCTCCTAGAAAATTCCAAAGGATGCTTTAAGCTACATTCTGTCATTTAAGGAACTCTGATATGGAAAATGTATTTCTTTTTTGTAGTATGTTATTAGATTTTAGCAAGAGCATAAAGAGAAAAGCTGGCTCTTACACCCATGAATTTGAAGAACTGTAATCCCATTCTATGTGTGCTTCTTTGAGTGCCATTATGACTTCCCTGATACTCCGTATATAGCTGTTGTAGATTTTGTGATTTTATTACAGACTAAAGTTTAGCAATGGATTTGGGGAAATGTTTTTAGGTTCTGTTATGTTCCGTAGGTTTTTCTGGACAAAATATTTGCTTGCCTGGTTTCTTATCACTGTGGGAATTGAATTTGTTTCGAAGTTCTTCCAGTCATACATTTCTAATACCCTTATCTCATCAAACTCCTATACATTTGTGTTTCATATTGTGGAATTTATATATATATATAAATTTTTAGTATGTGTGTACACATACATATATATGTGTGTATGTATATATGTGTATATGTATGTGTATGTATGTATTTATCAAGTACCTGAACAGCAGTGACAATCCAAGTTCCAAACTGGACCGTCATGTCCACTTCACATAGAGCTGACTTGCAATATCCATATTTGTCCTTTAATGTCGTAGTTAGAGAAAATTGCACTCTACCTGTCAGGTTCTCATTTGCATTTCTTACTCTGTCTGGTGTCTTTATTTATTTTGTCTTCTGTGTTTCCTTTTGACCCAAATGCTACTCTCCTTCTATCATGAGCTAAGCTTGTTGAAACACCCTGAGACTTTAGTGACAGTTTTCTGGCTGGCCTTCAATGAGATACCAATTTAAACGGCATTATTTTTGTCCCAATTCGTAGAAAACTTAATCAGTTATAAGGCAGTTTAACGATATAACTATATAAAACCTTAATACAATTTTCATTTGCTAGAATTCTTTCTGATCTTTTTTCCCCATCATTTATTCTATGTTACCACTATCCACATATTCATAGATTTGGTCCGTTGTGTCCTGTCCAAGAAGGGAATTGAGTATGTAAGGGGTGAAGTGCTGATACAGGATACAAACGTGTGTAGTTCTTACAACAGGTGGGTTGTCAGGCTGGACATTAGCACGCAAGTATCTGCAGAATTTGCTATGGGCTGCTCCAGCTGAAGGGCAGAGTAACAGAGTAACAAGATAAAGTGATTGAAGAGGGAGAACTAAAACCAACAGGGGTTTATTGTTTATTTTTGTGACTTAGTGGTGCAATTCTTGGTAGAATAGCAGGATGTCAAGTGTAACAATGAAAAAGAAAAAAGAGATGAAACTATGAAGGGAGTTATAACCATCAGTGTGTGAGGCGTGTTTTCCTCAGGAGAGCAGCAAAAATGGAATTACGGGAGTTCTGCTGCTATTCTGAGGAAGAGCAAGTGTTCACTGTGCTTTATATGTTTATTTGTTATCTGTCCCAAGTGCCTGTTTTTATATCTTTTTAGCTTTTGTAATCATAAAGGGTCACTTACTGACATCTGATGCTGCTGACCTCTTAGCTTTTTGTTCTGACTCGATACATGACTAAATAGCCTTCCTTTTGCCACTCTTCCTCTATGAATATTTGATTAATTCTGAATGGTGCTTTTCCCACTATGTGTTTGACCTGGTGATGGCAGACTGCAGGTCTTCACTTTCATCTGTAAAGCAACCTAACATTCCCTGAACTAAGAGCCAACCATTAACCCAACACTGACAAGTCCACCCCTAAACCATGTCCCTAAGTGCCACATCTACGTGTCTTTTAAGTACCTTCAGGGATGGCAATTCCACGATTTTCCTGAGCACTGTTCCAGTGCTTGATAATCCTTTTGGTGAAATTTTTCCTAATACCCAAACTAAACCTCCTCTGGTCCAGCTTGAGGCCTTTTCCTCTTGTCTTATTGCTCGTTTCTTGGAAGAAGAGACTGACCCCCCAGCTGGCTGCAACTTCCTTTCATGTTGTTATAGAGAGGGATAAGGTTTCCTTGAGCCTCCTTTTTCTTCAGGCTAAACAACCCCAACTCCCTCAGCCACTTTTCATAAAACTTGTGCTCCAGACCCTTCACCAGCTTCATCGCCCTCCTCTGGACTTGCTCCAGCAGCTCAATGTCTTTTCTGTAGTGAGGGGCCCAGAACTGAACCTACTCTAGGTGCAGCCTCACCAGTGCCCAGGGGGACAATCATTGCCGTGGTCCTCCTGGCCATGTGTTGTCTGAAACAAGCCAGGATGCCATTGGCCTTCTTGGCTGCCTGGGCACAGTATTGGCTCATGTACAGCTGGCTGTTGAGCAACACCCTGGGTCTTTTTCTGCTGGACAGCTTTGCAGGCACTCTGCCCCAAGCCCATTGTGCTTCCCATGGTTGTGTGACTCAAGTATAGGACCTGGCACTTTGTCCTTGAACCTCATACAATTGGCCTCATCCCATTGACCCAGCCTGTCCTGATCCCTCTGCAGAACCCTCCTGTCCTCAAACAGATCAAACATTCTCACTTTTCTTCTCTCACTGCACAGTGATCGCGGGTGCACTCGATCTTCTCACCCAGATTATTGATAAAGATATGCAACAAAATTGACACTAATACTGAGCCCTGGGGAACCCCACTTGTGGCTGTCCACCAGCTGGATGTAACTCCATTCACCACCAGTCTGTTTGGGACCAGCCATTCAGACAGGTGTTTTTACCTAGCCAAGAGTATGTCCACGTAGGCCTTGAGCCACCATTTTTTCCAGGAGAACTCAGTATTTATGCCAAAGTGTTCCCAGTCAACAAAACTGTAAATGTCTATCTGATTATATCAAGTGGAGTACCAGGGGAGTTGGCTACTGTTAAACCTCTGTGTGGTTTTACCTGTTTACCATCAGCTATAAAAAAGTGCTGTATTAGACTTGATATACCAGATGGGCTCAACTAGACTCGAGAGTGAAGAGGCAGTTCTTGGAGGCTTCTCAGGGACTGCCTTCGCAAAAGTTGTCAAGTATCTTGTCAGGTTTGTACAGGGTAGATGTCTGCATTACAATAGGATACCTTCATACAAGGTTAAATGTGTGTTTGACGCAAATATAATAGAAAATTGAGTTAATAATATGATGCAGGCAGCTCAAGGATTTGTCACAAGACATGATCTGTAGGAAAAGCATAATCCGTATTATTTTGGTTAATAAATCTATTGCATAAAATCTGTATATGTAACAGAAGGGTTGAAATGTATTGAATAAAATTAGTATTCTAAAAGTACAACTAAATGTACCTTACATAAACATAGCAAAGTTTTTCATGGAGATAAATCATTTACAGCTGCATTTTTTAATGCAAAAAGCAAGAAAGAAAGCAAACTGGATTCTAAAGTTGTCTCTTTAAGGTTGATAAGTTTTCTCCCCTCATCTCAGTAATAGGCTTCAGTCATATCAATCTCACACAATAGTTTCAGAGTGTTTTGACAGAATAATGGTATATGTCTTTACCCTTGTTTCCTAATTCCAGATATATGTGCTATATTACAAATTTTATTTCATTTTTAATAAACTACACATTCTTCAGAACTCCCTAATTAAGGTTTTGCACCATCTTATTTGATTTGTTTTTTTAAATAACTGTATCCTAGTACAATGCTTCATAAAGAGCATATGGGTTTGTGGAGATAAAATCATTAATATAGGTCTGATTGGTTTTGCATATGTTGTTTTTTACTGTAGAATTGGTTAACTATGTTAAAGAGATATAAATAAATGACACTGCTTTCTCTCTTACATTTTCCAGACAATTATATTTCAGTACTGAGTTTAAATTCACATAGGAATTGACAGACTTGGAATTCATAAGACTGACAAACCACTGGGCAAAATTACAAAACTATAAAAAATAAATTTTTCATTTTACACTCATTATGTGTTCTTGTTATGGATGTGTGTGGGAGAAAAATTTTACAATAAGCCCATTCAAGGATTGTTTTGGAAACCCTGCATAGGAATACCATTGCAAAGTGGCCTTTACCATTGTTGCAGCCTTTTGGAAGATACCAGTTCCAGCTCACCCTGTGTGGATGCAGTGAACGGCTTGGAGTCACCCCTCATGCTGCAGTGCCCCAGTATTTTAGCTGTCTCACAGCCTGATGAGGACAGTAAAGCATGTTGTTCCAGTTCCTCTTCGTGGATTAGAATCAGCCTGTGAGAAAGTCCCACAGAAAGATACAGTTAGAATGAACCTATGCATTTAAATTAAATAATTGTGTGGGTTTAGTTAATGAAGGACTTATTTTTGTCTATTCAAAAAGACCTGTTTGGTGGTTATTCACTTTTTTTCTCTATTCCTGGATGCATTTACATAATACTGCAGACTGTGATAAGCTTTTTTCAATCTGTGGGTAACACAGTCATTTCTTTTTCTCTGGTTAGTGGCAAGTAGAGGTGGGTTTTTTTAACCAGTTAGCTGCTCCTTTATTCAATAAATCTGTTCTCTCTGATGATGCCATTATGGTATCAGTAGTAAATCCCCTTAGATACAGACTAATCTTCTTGCAGTATCTGACAGTATTTTCTTTAGCAGTCATGAGACTCAATGCCATACTCCAAATTTTCTGTAATAGCCTGTCCTCAGATTCTATTATCTGTCATCACTACAGACGTGCCCATAAGTCTTCTATAGGATTATCTTGTTGCTGAACCATTTTTACTCATCTGGACATAATTTTTTTTTATTATGAAATACTTGTTCTCATAGCTGAGAAAATGAGTGGATTTCTCTCAGGCTTTCGGGCTTAATGCTGTATTTTTTTATCTGCATCCTCCTATGGACTGGAGTAAGATTACTTTTGTGAGTAAGGGTTGCAAGATTTGTTCTTATATCATAGATATATGAATTTGTCAGTACTGTGTCTACGCTTCTGTAACCCTGTTTCCTTTCACTCTCTGGCTTTAATAATTATTATTATAACACAGTTATTTTCCATGTTTCTTTATGATTCAGTATTGAAGTATTCAGGCTTTCAACAANAAGGCAATCTGTTTTTATAGTACTGCTGAAAGAATGATTTGGCTGATGTATATGCATAACTGCAGAAAGCTTCTATTCTGAGACTGCTTGAAGGATGTAAAACCAAGAGATAATTTCAACAAAAAATGGAACAGTTAATTATGAGTTAGTTTAAGGGTGAAAAATAATTAAAACAGCTAGCACAGCAAAGTATTTTAAATAATTAAAGAAAAACTAGAGATAAACATACTGTCACCTAGATTCCTTCTGTTAATTAGTCATCAGAAAAAATGCTTTGATCATTTATAACATTGGGAATGGTTACATTCTTATTTAAACAGGTAGTGAAGGATTGATTCTTTTTGTCAGAAAGGAACACCTTATCTTGGGCAGCCACCTGACACCTCTGTCAATTAGTTTGGAGGAAAAAGGGAGGATTGCATGCTTTTAGGATTCTGTTACAAACACTAGGAAGAAAGAAGAAACACTAAGAAAAAAAAAACACTAAGAAAGCAGAAAAATCAGGTGCTGGTTTCTTTGGAAGTGCAATAAATGGGTGGTTTAAATACACTTCTTCTGAATTTATGACTTTTTACAAGCTCAGACTTGCTGACTTCTCATGGTTTGGTCAAGTAAACCACTTTCTTCCTCATGTTCCTTTCCTAGAAGGATTCATACATGATCCATCTTGCTGGTGGTTTCTGTCTCTAGGAGAGCAGAAACGTGCATGGCTGAGCTATGAGATCACCACTTAGAGCTGATCCTTAGAGCTGATCTTATCCCTGTGCTTTAGAAATATTGTATCTTCTATGCTGGACTTGACTTCACCAGCTCTGGTTTGAGGAAGGGCTCAGACACTCAGTAAAAAAGTTCCTTTGTAGGAGCTGTCAAGCCAAAGCTATTGCACTGTCTGGGGAATGTACGGGCTAGCAGAGCAGCTTGGCTTTTAGTGCAAGAACATTGGTAACGTAGTTTGATCACTGAGTTGGAGTAGAAAAAGGTGTCTGGTGTGTGGGCAGCAATTAAGACATAAACAACATAGGATTTGGGGGATTGAATGTAAATGAACAATTGGGGAAAGAGGGATTGCCCTGAGGAGTAATGGTCAGTGGCTGTTGAAGCAGTCTGATGTGCGTCTTTAAGTGAACATCATCCTGATGTCTTGTGGGGGGAATTCCTTTTTGATTGCCTATTAGGGAGCATTACTACATTTATAGAGCTGCTCTTTTCCAAAGCACTTTCCCAAAGCTTTTTCCAGACATCAGTGCTCATCTGCTTACTTCTCTTGTTGACAGAAAGATGAGGTTTTTCATTTCATAGGAAAAGAGGCTGTAACAAAAGGGGCAGGCACTGACTGAGCACTGCAGGTAATGAACAGGTGCAGCCATGAGTGAGACTGACAGAGCTGGCCTTAAAATAAACAAGTAGACTAGTGAACTATAAGCTTAACTGAGAGTGCTTCTGCTGATTAGTTAAGTAATTAAGAACAATAAAATCCAGGGAGCTTACAGTCTTATGTATGTACTGTTTTACTGTTTACTTATTAGCTATAACTATCTGCTATTCAAGTTTTACTTACATTAATTTACTGTGTTGTAATTTGACTGATGAAGTCCATTTAAGAAATACTTACATAACTTCAAAAGGTAGAACTGGAGAAAATTTTGAACAGTGTCAATATAAGGGCTTCAAACAGCTGTATAACCTGTCTAGAAGAGAAGCATAGACTTTTGACCAGGTATATCTATGAAAAGATCATTGGACACCAGTATAGGCAAAAAATGGCAGATATAAATATTTACTGAATAGTTACTAAACAGTATCATAAGCCACATCCTAATGTAATGTGATTCCAATGATATTTATGAGGTAGCTGATGTTCAGTACAATTCTAGGCCAAATCAGTGTATATTATAACTTTACATATGTGTTTTCTTTGACTTCAGAGAGTTTTACTGAGAATAACTATGGCCCCACAATTCAAAATCAGATTCATATTATGACAATCAGCCTGCTGTCTGATGGAAGAAACAAATCTTTCTAGAAAATGCATAGGATATAAGTGTTTTTTTATATCCACTTGAATTTCTATGTGGATACATTTCTATACATACAAATGCACACTTCTATGTATTACATTATCAATAGTGAAATAGTCTCTGCTTTCCTAATTAAGGTATTTATCCTGATCACTAAATTTCTGCTCAAAATGGGAAGATGGAGAGCACTGGTGTATGCTTTTGCCTTTTTTTACAATTTGAAATCCAAAAAACCATTCCTTTTTGAACATTTTTAGTGTTTAGGCAATCACTACCTGTGCTGCCAAGGCTTATTGAAAGCAGCTGGATGCCTGCCTCTGTCCTCCCCCTTTCTTGAAACTGCTGCCAGAACAGGTAGTCAGAAACGGAAAGTAGAGAAATATTTGAGCATCTGTGCTCTCTTTCTCAGGAAAACAGCTGTGTCTTCCATAGGAAGCACTCATTTTTTCCCATCAGCCAAGACTCTGGATACCCTAGGGTCCAGTTTTGGCACAGCAAGCCAAGTAGGATGCAGTTTATGGCTTAAAACTTATGAGAGAAATCGTTCAGGCAATCCCATCCCTGGCAGCACATTGAGAGAAATTCCCTAGGCTGCAAGCCACATGTGGGTCTCTGACCTTTTATTAGCACACCATGGGAGAGGTTAACAATTGTTGAGACTTCAGTTCTCCCTTTGACATACAAATACAACAATACCAATTAGCCTTTCCAAGACAAGCATATTTAGGGCACAACATGCTCTTTAATCCAGAGTTCACCATAGGAAAAAAAATGAACAAAACAAAAAACCTGACACAGAAACTTAGAATAAGAAAGGAATATATTGCTATGATACTGAAACCTGGATTGGTATTTTTTCCATCATTCTGCCATTGTTAATAATATGGTGATTTGCGAGGGCTTTTTTCAAACCAGTATAATCATGAGATGGAAACAAATTCTCACACCATTTTTAGCTCTTCATGTGGTCAGTTCCATGAATTATGGAACGAAGATTGCTCAACAGCTGGAGTGAAATAAGAAATGCATACAATTATCTGATTTTTAAGTATGTCTGTTGTGTTTATCCAAGTACATAAATGTTGAGATTAAAAAAAAAAAAAAGAAGTATGGATTCAGAATTGTTGATATGAGGCTTGTCAGAGGAAAAAAAACCACAGAGGGCTATATCTATGTCTTTTTGAAATGTCTTTGTCTTCTCACTGTTACTGTAGTGAATGAAACAATCTTGGATTTTAGTAAAACAGGGATTGGAAAGTAGCTGGTTTTGGGGGAAACAGAATAATTGCCTATTTTGCAGCTAAGAAACTATAAATACTAAATGTCTTGCTCTATGCAAGTGTAATCTATGACAAAGAATGCAGATTGAATAGTCCAGCATCCCAGGCTTTTACCATAATTACTCAATTACTCTTTGAAGACAGAGATTTTGACTATGCAGTCCCATGGCTTTAGTGTAGAGTATGCTGAGTGTAAAATAGGAGTGAATTAGTTCATGCTTCTACCATCAGGCTTTCCAGCTGTTGTCTGAAGAACCAATGCAAGCTGATCTCGAATGTAATAGTTCTATGACTACTACTCTAATGGGAAGCAAGTTCAACCCTGTTCAGTACCAGAAACTGGAACTAAATAAAATTAAAGAAGCATAATATTCTGCTTTTCATACTTCTACTAAGGTGACTAAGATGACAGCCACAGCTGAAACTGGTAAAATCTTACACAAGGTTGGCTATTGTAAAAAAGTAGTTGCTAAGTTATGGTTTCTTCATGTCCTAAGTGGTCCCATCTTTTTTAACCATTCTTGGCAAGGTAGATCTTAGCAGAAGTTAGCTGGAGGTGAAGAGTGCTTTTGCATTCATTGTGAATAAAAAAAATAAACCAAGCTCGTGGAAAGCCTGTGGTGAAGAAGCATCAGATACAGCTACACCATAGACACATGCCTGTCTAACCATTGACACAGCAGCTTCCTTACATAACCGATTCCAATGCTATACCATCCCTATAGCCACCCATTATACAGTGAAAGTTTTCGTTAGAAAAGATTTTGTTGTTAAGTGCTAGCTTATCATCTTTTCTTTTTGTATTAGTCTTTTACATGTCAGAAGATTGATCTTCTTCCCCTCCTGAGTGATTTTTTATTTGTTTATTTTCTCAAGAATACACAAGTGGAATTGGTTCAAACTTTCCTACAGGTTAGCTTTTCCAAACTGTTTATAATTCTTGTAGTCTACTTCATGGCTGTATCCAGCTTATCTATGTTTTCCTTAAAGACTTCACCAGCTTTCAGTAGGCTGGGTCAATACCTGCGGGCTACATGAAATGCTTTTGTTAGTATCTTCCACATTGACACTGACACCTATTTGCATCAGCACTGTTTGGTTGAGACATACTTTGTTTGCAAACTCCGCTCGCTAACTCTACATTTTTTTATTTTATTTTTTTCATGTACTCCTCCTAATGATTCTTCCTCATGGCATATTTGGTTTATCTTAAGTCTAGTATCTTCCATTTCTATTAAATTATAAATTTCTTCAGCATTTCCAGATTTTTAAGAATCTATTATGAAATTGCCCATTTTTCAGGAAAGGGAAATGTTTTCCTTTCTTTGTATTTTAGAAATGTTATGATATACATGCTTGATTTTTCATCTAAATTCTGATTTATCTCTCATTTTGAGATATAGCAATTGATTCTTCCTTTCTGGATATTCCTTCTTACATCAGTTCTGTACCTTCTATAAAGAAGTTTCATTTAGACCATAGTCCCCTAATTTTCCTAGTAAAAAGTCACATAGATCACTTCCCTTTTTTCCCCCCTCTAATCTAATTAAATAGTACAGCTTGACAACTATGGCTTGACATAATAAGTTGGAATATGAATGATTTAGCCCATTTGAATACTTCTGTGTTGTGTCAATAACAACCTCTTTGATATAATTGGAAGATAATGAGTTTTGTGAATGAATGGAATTTATCCAGACAAGAATAGAAGCAACAAGCCAGCACACAGAAGAATGTCTTAAAAGCAGGGAAGAGGGATACCAGCAACCAGGAGAAGGTCTCCTTTTCCATGTAAAGGGATGGACAGAGGGCTTGATTGACCTCAGCGTATTTTTTTCCTTGAATTTAAAAGCAAGTTTGGTTTACTACCTTTGGCCTCAAAGGAGGGTTGGCCGACACAATGGGTGTGTTCTGTCTCTCTTTGACTTGGACATGTATCTTCTATGGCAAGATTTTTCCTTTATGGTATAAATTAATATTAACCCATTTTATTCATTCAAAAGTTGGAGGTTTTGTGGTTAGTTAGTTTGGTTTGATTTTTTGAATGCTGAGAACAGTCTTCCACATTCTCCATTTTTCAATTTAAGGATTAATTTCTCCTTACAATATGTTGGGTTTAAGAGCAGTCTTCATTCTGGGTGACTTTTAGCCTTGATCTTCCCCTGTCTGTCTTGAATACTTTTCTGGAAATCCCTTCTGCTTGTCACTCCATTGTTTTATCCCTCTCTGCACATTCTTAGTCCTTTCTTTCATGTTTGCTGTTAGTCACAGTAGCCAGTTTTCCCCGATCACTTTTCTTCAACATCTGCAGCAAAGTTTTCCTGTCAGTGATCTAATGTCTGTGGGTTATAATTAAAGCTGGGATTACTTTTTTAATATTTTTTCCCCCACACAATGGAAACTTTTCCATTTTGTAGCTCACAGCCAGTCAACTTTCTCTCAAGAGGATATTTGGTATACCAGTGAGTGGAGATCACTTTGCAGCCACCTTTCTCAGAGCTCTCCAGGCTGACAGAGCACTCTTGGTTCTGTTCACCACCCTACCAAGGTGCTTATGCACCATGGCCATACTCTGAAATGAAGGCATCCATATAGAAACAAAGAAATTTTTATGCCTGCTAATGATGGAGAGATTGGACACTGACTTATGTAACAATTTTCATGCAATTTTGGTATAGTATTGTATTAAACTGATATAAAAATGAAAAAATTGAAGAGATTGAATTATCTCTATAAATGTTTTTTTTGGGACTGTTACACAGCTGGGCACTATCTAGTCCAAATTGTGAAATATTATGTCTAGCAATTTTTCTTCCATGTTCAAAATACATTTTTTTCCCTGTAGCTGTAATTTTCCTGTATTTTCAACCAAAGATGAAGGCATAAAGGAGAGCTCTCTCCTGCATGGGATCCTTTAAATGAATTTGCTCTATCTTTTAAGTAAAACTTTCTTCAGCATAAGATTAAGCAATATGGTACCCAAACTTTTATTAAAGCCTTGACTATATAAAAGGCATACCCTTGCTCTTACACATGTTCAGCTTTTTTCACCTACAATATTGAATTTAAAAACATTCAATTCTTTAAGCTTAAGAGAATAATAGAAATATGATAAAATATAAGTTCTGCACAGTAAACTGTCAGTTAAAGTAAAATGAGCTTAATTTTTTTTTATTTCTTTTTTATTCATTAACTGCTCTTTACCTATAATTTAAATAATACCTTGCAAAGTGAAATACTTCTTTTCAGATGTCTGGTTTACCCTTCAATTTGTGTTTGAGCTAGAAATGATGCAGTGGGGTGTATGCAATTATGCTACAGCTGCTGACAGGCATAGAAGTAAATGAGATGTTTCATCTCAGTGGGTACATTTCCTGTTTGAATGTTTAAGAAAATAAACTCAACAGCTTTAGACAAACTGAGACTGGACTATCTTAAATATTTCATTTCTGCAGTGAACAGCTATTAATAACTATTTCAATCTCATTTGGCCTAAGCCTGCAACAGATTAAACTGGTATGTTTACAGATTGAGTAAGTTTTGTCATCTTGTTTTGTCACCAGTTTTGTTAACTTTTCTGAAAGCTTTATTTTTACTTGTTGATTTATAATATAAGATTTGAGAAAATTTCCATCGCTGTTGCTTCTCAAATTTGGAGGGAAATGGAGGCTGAAAAATTACATAACATTTAAAATAAAAAGGGTGACACTCAGGATTAAAGTCTTCTAAAATTGTTGGTCTTTGAACTTGTTTTTCAGAACTGTGTTGTCAGAAATGAAACTAAAGGAATATGAAAGAAATTCTAAAATAGTGTTGCACTCTACCCTGTGTAACAAAGTGAAATTTTTGTTTATAGGTTTTATGAAATTTTTAAGATCAGATGATGATAACGCATAAACACTATTTTTTGGGGGAGGGAGTTTTAGAAATTATTTGCAAAAGAATGTATCAGACTTGGTTCAGAAGTTATTTTTAAATGGTTGTTGAACAGATAAGAATTTTTTTGTTTAACGTGGTTTTACTTTGAGTAGAACTTGAAATAGAGAAACAGTTTAGAATGATCTAGAAATGTATAGATGGAATTAGGTAACACTGTGGAAAGTATTCTCAGATGTTTCAATAAAATATTTTAAGACAAATTTCATACTGAAGAGATGCAGAGAGTTTATATATATGTTAATTAGTTTGATGTTTCCAGCTTGCATTAGCTCATTACAAGGTGAAGATTTAATGTTTTGTAGTTCCTGTTCACATGACTGACAGCAAAGCTTCCCACTTCAGTGACTTTTTTAGTCTTTTGGAGAATGAGGTAAAACCTTCCTGATCCTGGTGCTTAGGTTGAGGATTATTCTGTGACTCAAGAGAAAAGGTATTTCATAGGTAACAGTTCAATCAGATACTTTTATCTACCCAAGCGATTTGAGAGGCTGGCTTCTCTGGAGTGAAGGACATGATGCCAGATAACATGGTGGATGCACATGAGCCATTTTAGGTCTAAATATAACTTCAGTAGCACTGCTTGTATAAAAATCCCCACATATTTAACTGAGGAATGTGACTTAATAGCTTGTGTGCAGTGCCAGGAAAGACAGTTAGCCTGGTGCTGTGCTGAGATTTAGCAGCTTATGTGCTTGCTAGCTCAGGCATCTCTGCAGTGCACTTGATTTCATAGTGGGGAAGTGTCCAGCTGTGAAAGCAACAGAGAAATAGATACCCTCCCTCCAGATCTTTCTCTGTCTTTCCTGCAGAGGTAATATAAGCCTTTTAAGGTATGGCGGCTTTTTGCAGCCTATATTTTCATGCATTATCTAGCTTTAGAGTCTCAGACCATATTTTAATAAAAGAAGGAATGTTTAAAACAGTTAACAGAATAAAAGGGAGATGTATATATCTCTTCCCTATTATCTTATCATTATTTTTTAGTAATGAAGTATAAAACCCATGAGGTATATCATAGAAACAAGAAACCATTCTGTGAGTGAACTATTAATGTGCTTTGTGGGTGTTGAAGATACTTGGCTTAATTTTCTTTGCGCCAACAGGGTCTTAATCACAGAATCATAAAATAGTTAGGACTGCAAGAGACCTTAGAGAGCATCTGGTACCACCTTCCCTGCAATGTGAGGAACATCAGATTCACACCTTGTTCAGTCAGGGGAATGCTGAAACTGTGAGATAGATAATGATGCTGCACCAATAGTCTGAATGTGTGTCATGAACCCTTATGGAGACTTTCTAGACATTCTGCTACTTTTACAGAAATCTTAAAAAAAAAAATATTCCTCTTCCCACTTTCTTCTACATGTATTTTCAAGTATATGGGAATCATCATACAGAGAAGGAACCATTGTTTCTTGGTTTTCCTTTCTAGCTATTATAACTTTTTTGCTAGTGCAATCTTCTTGATCTGTGCACTGTATAAGATTCATGATTTTTGGATCTGCTGTTAATGTCATGGCATTTCTCTACAGACTTACACTGCTCATCTCCAAATGTTGCACTGAGAGTGAAGATGCATGCATTTGTTATCCCAATCCTGGCTTCCAGAAATAGTGAACCTCTTTCCCCACTTCTGAGAGATGTATTTCCTATCTCCTCTGTGTGTTTAGTACCTCTAACAATCCTCTCTAGAGAAATGGGAAAACAAGTCATGAAAAATGCATCATTTGGGTATTTGTGAAATCTCAAATAGTTTTTTTCAACCATTTTCTTTTCAATATTAGTATTTTTTAATTGTTGTATCAGTTCATGACCTCCATCTTTATTAAGAAAGGACAGTGACATTACCCAGAAACAGCCTTCTCAGACAAAGTCTAAAAATTACACTGTTGTTATTACTATTGATAGTATGAAATGATGCCTAGTGCCTTTGAAGAAGGCAGATATGTAAAGAATATAAAAAGAGCCTTAATGGCATTTGATTTGAAGTATCAGTTAAACATTTCTCACATCACATTGACAATTCTCAATATCACATTGAGAGGACTAATTGTCATATTTGCCAGTACCAGGTCCACTTTATGATGTTAACAACCAACTTAATAAAGTACATAGGTGTGCTGATCTTTCTGAGCCCTCTCCAGACACAGCAATACATTCTTCAGCACTGAGGTGTTCAGAGAATTCAATGTCATAAATATGCTCATTCATATAATGTTGTACCCCAGAAAGTGCAAATTTGTTGAACAGTTGCAGGCTGTCTTTGCAGTGAAATTTGAAGTGAATATGTCTGGGCAGAATCTGAGAAATGTCAGAATCATTATATGATTTAGGTTGGAAATGATCTGAGGTGTTGTCATTCAAGACTCTTCTCCCTCCTTAGAGCAGGACTATCTTTGAACATTTTTCTACATTTTTAGACCAATGTCTAAAGCCTTCTAATTCTATCCAGATGAAATCTGCAAGGAGAAAGATCCTATGTCTAGGCATTTAAGATGTACAAAGAGACATTATAGAAGAGAAAATATCAGAAAACAACATTAGTGTTCATCAACAAAACTAATCATGCAGAAGTGGGTGTCTGAATTTAGCTAATGATTTTAAAGTACTTTACAGCCTAATAAACTTCAATTGCTCCAGTGGGAATTTCCTGTGAAGAGCAGACTCAGTCCTGCAGTCAATCCATTAGTTAAGCTATCTTTGTTCTTGTGAATAATGTTATTTGCATTTCTGTTGGCTTATTCAGAGAGGGAATATGGGTTGTATGGAAATAGACTGTATGAAAGGAAGTAATGTAAATATTTGAAAGAGGATGGTACTCTTCCAGAAGTCTAAAGGACAGTCTATAATTAATCTGTAGTTACTTGAACAGGTAAATTTAACAAGTGTTTATATTAAGGTGACAAAAAGTTTGCATTTAACTTGGCTGAATACATGGTTGTAAGAAATTCTGCTTTTAGGCCTGTTCCATATATGGCTACTGTCCACAGTAATTTTTAATTTGAAGACAGAAGTGAAGCTATTGTTCTTATGTCATTTTGTTCGTGGGAGAACTTTTCTCAGTGTAAAAAAAGAAAAAGGTATACTACTTAATTCTCTCTTTTTATTTCAAAACTGACTGAATTAGGTAACTGATATGTGAATATTTTTGTCAAAGAACAAATAATGGATTTGGACAATATAATAAGGAATGAGAATTTCTCTGACAATGATTTAGAAAGTAAAAACCAAAAACAAACAACCAAGTGAAAAAACCAATCTGTTAGGGTGTGAGAATGTTGAACAGAAAATACAAAATACCTGCACATAGGATTCAGGAAATATGTTTTCCCGAAGGCATTAGAAAAATACTGGTCAACTATAGTTCAACTTGTCTGGTGGAATGCTCTTTACTGCTTCCTGCTGCCCACACTATTGTCTGCTCAGAGTTCTGGCATGTATCGTCTCAGCTTTCCATTGCTGACATCACCTGATTGCACGATTCATTCAAGTAGGTCAAGTCTTGTAACTCCAAAATATGTAGCAGCAATCAAAAGAAACTGAACTCCAACCTACACAGCAAGTTTCTGCTTGGTAGCCCCATACAGCTGGCTCTGTTCAGGGTAGGTCAGTGTTACAGCAGTAGAGCCAGCCAGAATTGCTGTTGTGTGAGGGAAGATGTGGCCCCTTAATTTTTTATCCTGATGTTTGGATTTTTTCTTAAACCCCCATCCCCCACAACCTTGAAGCATTATTGTTTCCCGAATACGTTTTTTCCATCGAGTACTGGCAGTCCTGACATTGATAGGCAGTGAATCAATACTTTTATAGAATCATGAAGCCAAACTAGTTCTGCAGATCCACAACGTGCAGTATGTGGTTTTCCATTCTGGATATAATAACTGAAATACTCTCCCACAAGCACTGATTGCATGCTTTAGGAAATTCACAATAAAGAATTTAATTAGGAAAGAAGAAACTGCATCACTCCATTTCAAAAAGAAAAATTCACCGGAGTAACGTTTTTGGTTTTGTGGGGTTGGTTTGTTTGGTTTTTTTGTTTTGGTTTGGGGTTTTTTTTTGGTTTGTTTTTTTTTTGGTTGTTGTTTTTTTTTTTCATTTTTGTGCTATAATAGCAATAACTGTCTTTAGCTGAGGACATTTCCTGGAGTTTAATGGCCCATGGCTTTTCTTCTTCAGGTGATGATCATCATCTCCCAGCAGTCATTAATCCCCTACAAATGCCCTGCACCTCAGTCATTAAATGTGCTTAAATGTGCTTTTTCTGAAAATTAAATACTTCTATATTTAATGCATCTTCCAGGAATAGGAGTGATCTTTCTGAGGTGAGGAATGAAAGAAATTTAGTATTGTGTCAAAGAAGTGCTAATTATGACAAGTTGATAAGTTCTGTTTCTGGAGATAGCACGACAAAGAATTTTTCCACAGTAAGAGCATGTTCTGTGTAAGTCATAATTTTATGTGTGTCACGATTCACACTCTTCCCAACTGCATAACAGCCAAATCAGAAATACAGGTAGTTATTTGTAGTTAGATTTCTTCTGCAGAGTGTCTGACTATAAAAGTAAAGCATCTCACAAAACATGAAGAGTGTGTGCCTGCAGCACTGCTTAGAAAAAACTTTCCGTTCCAAGCTGTAAAAATAGAGCTATGCAGTTTTACAAGGTGTTTGTTATAATGCAAGAAAAAAAAAGAAAAGAAGTTAAATCTTTCCTACCCAAGGTTTGAAATTCATACAAATAAATTTTTGGGTGAGCATTTTATGAGTCTAATACAAATAGGTCCGCAACTACAGTACTAACTGCGTCATCAGATTTTTAAACACAGTAGGCTGTCTATCCTTGCTCAACTATTATTAAAGCCTTCAGTGAAAATATTTGGAAGGGATTTGTCTTGACAGAGATCGAATGTGAATTGGACTTTTTATTTTATTGTATTTTAATTCTACTTACTGATACAGTGTGTTATTTTCATCTTGTGTTACTAAGCATGCAGAGCTTACATATTTTGTGTAGATTAGATGAACCCTGTACCTGCCCCAAACAGATTGTGAGAGGGATCAGACCTGATCCCATCATATTGCCTTCACTGAGTGGAAAATGAGTACCTTTTAAGTATTATGGTAATTTATTATTAATTCGGACATTGTGATCTCATGTACCTCAGTGAGTAACTGTGTAGATGAAGACAGAAATAGAACTACGGGCCATGCATTGTTAAATGTTGAATGTTAAATGGTGTTCATATTAAAATTAGAGCTCTCCTAGTCAGTACCTTTTGATTGCAGATTAACCTGAAAGAAGAATTATTATAACCTGAGTCCAAAATTCCTTTTCAAATTTTTTTTCCTTCAAACAAACAAAAAAATCTTTCTGTATAAATGGAATGTTTTGTTTAACTCACAGTAAAAAATTCCACTTGCTTTGGTGACCAACAACTGCCTTAATTTTGCAATTTTCTAAGTTAGAAAAATTATTCTATGTGAAAGTCAAAGGTTTCTTTTAGAAAATTTTAAGTACAAAGTGTCACGTTCATATTTCCTTATTGCTTTGTGGACAGAGCTATTACCTGATTTAGACTTCATTCTGGAATTATTCCTACTCATCCTAAAGCAGTTTCCAACTAATGAAAAAAAAAAAAAAAAGAAAGTTTTTAGATCTCGCATTAAATTTACCAAGGACAAGATAAAAAGTATTGCACTTTTAAGTTGTTACCAATCTACTTTATAGCTCATCATATGGGGAATAAGTACAGATCAGTTGTACTGCAGCTAGAACACTTCCTTTGCCATAGGTTCTGCTTAAGGCTAATTTGGTTATTTGTACCCTACCGCGCAACTTAGTGTCAGCATTCTTCAGGCTGATTGTCAAAATTCAACAGGGAAGTACACAATAAAGAGTCAGAGGAAAAAAAAGAAGGCTTTGTTCTGTGACTTTTTTTTCCTATGAAATATTTTTGCTTTCCTAAAGTGAATTTATCAGTATGCCTAGAATTCTTGTATAATTTTTCTACTTTTCTGTTCTCTGTTTTCACCCATTTGTTATATTTAAAGATAAGTAGAATTAAAAAACCCCCAAAACTTATATAATGTTTCTGATTTTAAATTCTGTGTTGTAGGTCTTGTTTTCCCTCAGTGCTGCATTCTGGGGAATCCAAATTACGAAGCGGATCACTTCATTCAAAGACAAACTTCACTGAAAGAGCAGATCTATCACTTTAATTATGGAAACAGCACTTTAGAATAACCTTCAGAATTAATCAACCATGAATCTTACTGAATTGCAATCAGTTCACTTACGATAGGAGAGGTTTGTGATTTTGTATGAATGTTTGAAAGATTCTTTAGAGTTTATATTCACTTTTGTTTGATTAAAAAAACAATAATTTCTCCCCAATTGAAATAAAATATTTAGTCACAACATAGATTTTTATATTCATAGCATTGCAAATTTTTAGAAACCGTATAAAGCATTTTTGCAGTGATTTTGTTAGTAATCATATGTGAAAAGTATTTTTCACAAGAGGGATTATTAAAATCATATTTGTTGTAACCTAGTATAAAGTGACTGACTGTCTTCCTACTGAGGCTAAACATAAACATATGCGAATGTCGTTTTTTCTGTAATGATTGAATTACACCAGAATCTCTGTCATGCCCAATTCAGTGTTCATAACATAGAACTACATGAGGATGAGTAGTCGAGGCAAGAAAATGATTAAAAACAGCATGATAAAATAGCTCAAACTAGTATGAGTTGAAACATCTTAAATAAAATTGCTGATCTATCTGTTGTATAATGCAGACATGCAGCTTGGGCTGAATTATTTATGGAGTACACCTGTTTGCCAACTTTAAATACTGATCAAGCCAGAATTTACATTTGGGTATCCCATTGACTAATGTTACTCATGTGACAAAATATTTGCAGGGCTGGGCCCTTAAGTTCTGGTTATTTCCTGCCTGGGTGATGTCAGGGGAGATGCACGTCTTGTCTTTCAGGAGCTGTTGGAAAGACGGTTTGTACTAAGATAGGAAAATTAAATACAAATGGTAAAGGGAGTCTCCAAACAGCAGGATTGGCAAAAATACTGGATCTAGTTTGTTTTTCTTTCCTCACACTCATCCAATTTTCTTTTTTTTTTGGCTCTAAGCCTTTTAGAAGTGCTTAATGTCAAGTAGCTAAAAAATGGAGTCTGTCTTGCATGCTTCAAACTGGTAACAATACCTGTATTTAAAAATGTTTTTAAGTTTGTGTTTTCTTTTTTTCCCATTTAATTTTCCTTTAAAGTGTTAATGACAGTCTAACAGACATGTCTGATTTAGACATGCAGCCTACTTTTAATTAAGCCACGTTTTCATTCTCTAGCTGTAACAGATGCCACTGTCTGCATAATTGAATGTTTCCAATAAATTTTCTGAAACACAGTAATATTATATAAATGAAATTGCTACAATGTGTGCTAATAGTATCATCTGAATTTTAGCCTAGAATCATCAAAATGCTTGGATTGGAAGGGACCTGAACGATAGGTTATTTAATAAAATATTTAATAAAATGACAGTCTGATTGCAGAAGTACAACTCAATCCACAAACTTATGTGACGCCATAAATTAGTGCACCTGTATTTTCCAAATTTTTAATGGTGTCATCAACCTGACAGGAATATGTTGAGTTCAGTTTCATATAATAATTAAGTAACATAATGAATAGTCATATTGAAAGTCACTTTCCTTATGAAAATACAGTCTTCAAAGACACAGGAACAGGACATAAATTCAACATTTTCTGCATTTAAAAATTGACAATCTCGAAGGGACAACAAGGAAGAACTGAGTAAAAATAAATTGATTTCAAAGCTATCCTAATGAATGTCATGTATTTATATGAGGTAATGAAAGGAATGTGATTTCAAAGGCAAATATAAAATGTGTCTCATGAAGGCAACCTAGTCATTAAAGCAAAGGCCAAACGAATTTCCACTTTTCCAAGGGTTTCTAAATCCTGATTTCCTATTTCCAAGGACTTGCCATTGTGTATAGGTTGTTTGAGAGGAGCAACATTCTTCGATTGTGTACTTATCAGTAGGTCTGAGCTCTGGCTGAAGGCTTGAACACACTCATTGTGGGTGTGAGGGACTCGTGTCTTTACAATAACGTCTCCTGGATATGTATAAGCAATCCTTTGGATACCAGCTGGAAGCTCGGATTTGCCCTTCTTGGAGAAGAGAGTTTCAAAGACAAGCTAATCAAAACACCCTTGACTGCATTATTCTGTCAGTAGCTATGTGGTATGTCAACTTGCTTGTCACAAATTTTTTAAAATGTAAATTATTTTATACTTTAGGCTCCTAACACCACTACTGGATTTCGTTCATGCTGTCTCTATATCCACTGCACAGAATGAAATAATCATCTGAAAGGTCTCTGGGTTTAAGTAATCAAGAGACTCTGGAGACTAATTGGCCACTGAATCGAATTATGTGCAGTTAATATATATCATACAGTTAATTGAATGAATTTAATGCAAAATACAAACAGTGCTCATTACTAGCACATATTAGAGATATTTTTGTAAGCTACCCTGCACTCCTCACCTATTTAATATTCCATTATTTCTTTAGAGTTTGATCATGTTGTGTGGTTTGAACAATTGTGTGGGATCAAGTGAAATCAGGTGAGTTACGTGAAGAAATTAGTGAACAAAATATTTATGCAGAACTAATAAATTTTGTGTGAGTAACTGTCTTTCTTCTAGAAAACCACCCTTCCACATCTCTGGAAGGAAAAATACTCTGCAGACTAACAGCCTGTCTAAGTGAGAAATTTCATAAATAGCATTTGTAATTTGCACTATTTCATAAGACTTCCTTTTGGTTTTGTTTGTCATTGAACTTCCCAGTGGCACACCTTGGGAGAAAAAATGTAGATAAACAGAACTTTTTTTCATCAAGATGGTGAAAAAAGTGACTTCCCCTGCTCCTACCAACTGTTGTAATGTCACATCCCTACACATGGCCTTTCCTGGACTATTTACGCAGCCGTATCGAGTTACTGAAAACCCAGAAGTAAGCAACTGAATCCTGTGTCACTCGGGATCTGACCCTGCGCCATTCAAATCATTGAAGACTTGTTGCTGACCTCTGGATCAGGGCAGAGCATTCCCTGTACGAAAACCAGAATGATGCAGTATTTACTGCAACTGAAGCTTCAGTGCAGTGCTTTGATTGAAAGTAAAAGAATGCACAATTTCTTATTCCTCAAAGTAGCTAACATTGTATCCTTTGTATTATAATAAAATCAGAGCCCTTTGGGGGATAAATGTTGACAGCTAAAGCTGTAAGCTATACATACCAGATACAAAAGGCTCAGGGCCCTACTTGTTATCTTTCCCATCATCATTTTTCTCTCAAATCTGTGGAATTAGGGGCATTGTAACTTAAACCATTGTCTAAAAGGAGGTAGTTGATCAGATATTTTAAAGGTACTTTTTTACAGGCAAATGTCTGTGAGCTTTCAGGAATTTATGTTGTGCAGTTAGAAACTACTAAATTGTATGGCACCAAAGGTAAGAGTTGTTTGGACTTCTTTTACTTACTCTTTTACTTGTGATTAAAAAAGAGCTAGGTCTCAGCAATGGAGTTTATCAAGAAGAATAGTAATTCCCAGAGAATGCTCAATTGCCTGTTATGCAAACTATGTTGCCCTTAGTTGTTTTTTCTTAAAACTCTGGCTCCTGGAATCATGTGAATAAAAAAAAAAATAAAATGTGCCTGCTGAAACCAAGTGCTATAGAAAGTTCAAAATCTAAAAGGCAAACAAGAAGATTTTAGTAGCTAATATTTTAAAATATTTTCCCTTTTAAAACACCCTAGCAATTACATGAGGGTTGACTCATGGTTTTTTAACTCTTGGGATTGCTAATGCTGAATGGAAAAAAAACTATTCTTGGTCTACCCTTTTTCCATAAAATCTCTGGTTCCAGCAATGGCCATGAGACAGTTTTGCTGGGTTTTCTGGTTCGCTACTGGTGCTGGACCTGCAGCTCAGTTTGGAATTAAAGTGGGCCACAAGTTGGCTCTCTGAGGGCCCCTGACCCTAAGTAACTCTCAGCACACACAGACCTTAGCCACAGTATGTCCTGTTGCCTTCCACCCCCAGCAGTTCTGGGGAAAAAAAACAAATCAAGTGATGTACCGTGGCCTTCAGGATTTTCACTTTCTATAGGGGAAACAAGTGTTAAAATACTGCATTTGAAACTCAGATACAAACCACAAGGTAAAGCAAAAATAAGGTATCTCACATGCTGGAGAAGCACTTCCATATTGGTATCAAGGCCAATGGAAAACTTGGCTCAGTTCTTTGTCATTTTTGCCCCACCTATGGAAAACAGCAGAAAAATGTGGAAACACTGAGTAAGAATGAACTGCTCAGTGTCCTTGTGTTTATGGTTTGGCACAGAAAAGTGATACAAAATGAATTCTGTCCACCCCACCCCTTGCTATATTTTTACTGCTTCCTCCTGTATTCTTTCTTCCCATTTCTCTCTCTCTCTCGTGTTTATTCATCTTTGTAAAATATCCTCTCCTGTCTTCCTTTAGGTTTGTGGAGGTGGGGAGGTACATAGTAGCGTATTTGATATCCACAAATATTTTTTAAATTTATATTTTATTTTATTTTAATACTTCAGAGCCAAGCATACCTGCTTAAGGATGTCTACTTTTTTTACTGTTCCTATCAGTCAACAGGCTCGTCTAATATTCAAAACACACACTATACGGCTCATGCATTGTTAATACTATATTTATGTATTTATTTCATATGTGTCTGCCTAGTGTCCTCTAATGATTCATTTTCTATTTATACTCCAGTAACATAGCACTGTCCTTTTCCCAGTTTCTACTCCCTCTCCTGTTTCTTTGCTATTAGTTCCTTGGAGTTACTTTTTGTCCCTTCAGCACCATGCTTTACTGTCGCTGTCTTTTTGCTTCAGGATGTAGAACTGAAGTTTTTATGGACCATTTTCTAAACTGCTGATTTTACTATGGCAGAGTCAGACAGCCCAGTAATAATAGTGTTGATTAAAAAGAGATAAATGAATGAAGAAAAGCATGGAACATTTTAAGCACTATGGAATTTGTAGTGTTTCTGCTACTTATTTTTTTCCCCCAAACCTTGAATATAAGCGTTTATCAGCACGGAAATTACAATCATAAATGTTTGTCAGGAAACAAACGTACTATAAGACAATTGAACTACAATTTTTAGATCAAAGAATAGCTTATTAACTTACGGAGTGTGATCATGTCTTTCAGTGCTGTCTGTCTGCACTGAGGTCATGAGCCTGTTATTTGAAGATAATGGCATTACTCTTTTGCTTCAAGTAGGAGCATTTGCAATTTCAGATCTAACAGCCCTTTACCTTCTCTCCACTCATGACTCACAGTTGACTCATTACCTTTAATCATTCTGAAAGCACAGGTTTTATTTTTGCTCTTCGTTTAATCACAATGCAAAAAAAAAAAAAAATGCTTTGAGGGAAGGTAAAGTGTTATACACTGCAGGAGTGTAGGTATGTACCAGCATGCTCATTTTTGTAAATCCTCAAGTATTCCTAGTTTCCTGTCCATGACCACAAACTGGATCTCACAGCAATGTCTAACAGAGGAAAGCCTGATGATCAGGGATTGGTGGGAGAAATTAAAGGCAAGTTTCCAAGATTCTGACATCAAAGCTTGTCATTGAAGGTCAGATCACCTTTGGGTTTATTTTATATATTACTTATTTTAAGTGAAATACAGCTATAAGAGAGAATTCATATTCATGACTTCATGGCCAATAATAGGATATATAATTGAATATATATTTGTTTTTGCCAGCAATATTCCTATTATTCATGTGAAAATCTAAGATTGCCTCATGCCTACAGGTAATTATGGTTAATTATGCATGATAATTGGACTGTGGTGTGTGTGTGTAAATGGCCTTATTAATGAAGAATAATGAACAATGGTTTGTGATACAGAAGTATAATTATTGCTCAGTATTATTTTCCCTAGGTTTTCTTCTTGCAAGTCCTCTGCTAGAGTTGGAATTTAGCTTTCATAGCTAGTAGGCATAGAAACTTGCTGTACAGTACTAATGGCTTCCTCCTTGCATCCTTTTATGGTACTTTTATGATACTTTCCCTGAGTAATCAACCAGCTCTTAAGATGCTACATGAAAAATAACCTATCTCCTTGAGTGTGGCTGAGAAACATCTGAGCATTGACAGAGGTGGGCATTGTACGGTGTTAGGCAGCCTAATCAATGTGAGGTGAGCACTATCCTTTCCTCAGCATTTCCAGGCAGGGAAGCAGAGATGGACTCGGGCAGCAAAAGTTGCAGAGTCAGAAAGGAGCACAGGTTATAACAGATTGCACTGGGGCAGCCGGTGGGGTTGCCCTGGCAGGGGAATGCAGCAGGAGCTTCACAGCTACAAACCTATCAGACACAGAAGAGAACAGCATGAAATCATTGTCATGCTAAGTAGAAATTTAATAGAGTAGATATGACAAAGATCATCCACAGTTCCTGTAGTGGAGCCACTTGTGGTGGTGGTTGTTACTATTCTTTCCTTGGGCTTTTCCTGTTTAGTAATTTCTCTGTTATGCTGTGTCTCGGTTAAGTACACAGCATATGGGGGTCTTCTAATACATATCAGGATTTTTCTAACAATGCTTGAGTAATAAGGATGAAGTGGTAGTCCGGTGTGTTTCAGCACTTGACATGTATTCACAATACATGTCTTTATGGTCCTGTCAGATTCTATTGCACTTATATGCAAGATAATGAAATCAAACAAGACAGAGCACTGGACATTGGAGTTGTTATAAATACATCCACTAAAAAGGACAATTTGGTACATTTACTACTGTAATTTTCTCATTTAACAGGATGAGTGTACAGGGTTGTATACAATCAGAAAACACTCGCATGCAGAAATCAAGTATTTTTAAAAAAACTTATTTCTTTTGAATTTTCAGAATGAACAACAGTTAAGTTAGTATTTCCTTTAGATAGTATTTCACAACCAATATAGTTGTAGGCAGTGTAACAAAGAGTAGAAGCTATGAAGTTAATTTTTACATGTATGGTTGTAGAAATATCAGAGATGTCTTGCAGTCAGATTTTAGAGAGAAACAGTAGTATGACTAATATAAGTTTTAATAAGGGATAAAAAATACTAGTCAATATATTATTAATACAAGGAAAAGCAATCCAACTTTTTAACTTCAGTTGCACAGTCTGAGCTCAGTCAAATTTGCCAAAAATGTGCACTGGGATGTTTTTGTTTTTTCTGGAAGATTTTCTGGAACTTATGGAAAATGTAGTTATGTAGTCTAAATATATTCTGTGGAAAATACTCAACTGTAAGGTCCATTTTCCTGTCGAGGAGATCTCAGAGAAAAAGAATTAATAGTGCCTGAGTCCTTGAGCTTGTCTGGTTAGAAGGTACACATTTGGTTTCTAGGATGTATAGATTTATGTCTGAATTCTGACTGAACAGACTATGTAGATAAACTTTTATGTTTGCCAGAGGTAACTTTTCTCTAGTAACTGCAGAAATTACTTTGGTACCTGAAGTCATATCCTCTGTGTTTTTACTGACTACCTGTGCAGAAGACACTAAGGCTTAAAAGGTGCAAAATAATAACACTACATGACTTTGTTCGTACATTTGGTTTCTCTAGGGAACAGCTTCTGATTAAGAAGTGAAATAAAATTATGTTGATTAATATTTTTCTTTTCTATTTACTTGTCTTGAGAAAATATGTCAATTTTGTCAATTTTGCATTGGAAGTCTTACCAAAATTTTCAGCTTTTTATACCTGTGGTCACTGAGATGAGAACTTGACATTTTATTTTCTTTATGCCTATAGCAAGTATGGAATCATAGGCTAGATAAAATTCTGTAATCTAGATGTTTGAGAAAATCTGATTAATATAATCACATTAATGATTTTGCTATGATATGGCAGTAGCTATTGGAGAATGTTGCTTTCAACTTTATCTCACTGGATTCTTTGAAAGGTCTCAGTGTCTTTCTTATGCCTTCTACAGGGAAAGCACACAAATGGGGAAAGCCAGGTAGGCTGAGGACCCTGGTATCATGTCCTGTATGTGGAGTACCCATGGAAGATTTTTTTAAGACTCAAGAGTGATGCTTTACAGTTTAAGTCTGCTTTCTGGTTTCCCATTATACAGAATCTCTGGAGGTGGTCACTCAAGTAAACTGTTTAGACATCTTTTGTGAGGACCTGGGGTCTACTTTTCTCTAATGAGCTGAGTTTAAGATGAAAAGAGTCTCACAGATGAGGTTCCTGCTGTCAGTACTACATCAGAAAAGATTAGTAAGAGGTGAAAGAGTAATTCCTCCTCACAAGAAACAGCAGGTAAAAAGCAAATGAAAAAGGCTCTTGCTGTGTTCTCTAGGAGATAATTCTAGATTGTATGTGCTCAGGTAATGTAATTTCTAATAGGAAGAAACCCTGCAACCTGAAGAGTGTGCTCCTACTTGCTGGTCTGTAGCATGCCCTGATGCTTATGCCTTTTGGTGGTTCCCATCATCCCAAAGCAAAGCTGGTCTTGCAATGAAAAAAAAATTAAAAATTAGGAGGCAGAAGCAACAGCTTGGTCCTATTCCTACAGTGTTTCACTAAAAAGAACCTGATCTTTGACTGATATAAATGGAGTAGCTGTGCTGACCTTTGTGTTTGATTGTGTTTTCTTTTTGTCTCATTGTATTTCCTCACATCCTAAACTCATTAAAATGTTGCTCAGCCAAATTGCCTGTAAGAAATAGTTTAAAAGCTGAATACAGTAGTGTATTTCAGGCATAATTTTTTCTCAAAGATAACACAAAGGTTCTCTGGACGGGGAGCCACAGACTTGTCTTTAGCAAAACTATCTAAGTGTCTGTGTCTTTGTGTTAACGTGCAGCTCCGGGATTCTAGACAGAGCAGGAAGACTTCCTACATGAGCAGCAGTGGTCTAGGCTGGACTGGTCATTTGCAACAAGTTATTCAACTCTCCTTTTCTTTTTGGTTCTTCCTCCACGTGCTTGTAAATAGACGAGCAACCTTTTGGATGTACTTGTTGCTCAAAATAACTTCAAACTGGAACAAGGTTCACAAGCAAATCATATGGAGGTATCAACATGGGATTTGTTTGCACTGACATCTTGTGGTACAATTTAATTTGCGGGTGGATCCTGATGCAGCTTTTGACAAACCTGCACCAGTGAAAATACTCTAATACTTAATCAAAATAACATTCATCATACAAGCTTACAGAGATTTATAGAAAAAGTTGCATGGTTTTCTAAAGATGGAAAGACTCCCATTCCCAGGTGTATTCCCAAGAATCAGGTGCTACAAAATTTTAATTTATTTTAAAATAAATAAATAATTTATTTTTTGGAGTAGCTTGTTTTCCAAAACAGGAGAGCTAGTAGTAGACTCATTTCAACATCATGTAGTAGGGCTGACACAGTAGATACATAGTTTTCCTGCTCTATTTCAAGCAGTATAAAAAAGAGATTGTTCAGAACAATGAAAGATTCCGATATTCATACAGAAAATATGTGGGTTTTTTCCAAAGACTTAAGGGTTAGACAAAAGAACAAAATACAAAAGCTTAAAGATTTCTGTAGCACGGGCAAATAGCTGTGAAATCATTTTACTCATAAGCTTTACTTATCCATGTCAAGCAGTGCTGTCATGTTTTGACTGGTCATTCCAAAAGCAGTAGTAAAGCTTCACAGCAGACTTACTCCAGATGTGATCCAAAACAACAGGAAAAGTGAACATTTGTAAAACACAGTGCAGTAATGTGCAAAGTGGGCTGAAGAAAAGATAGGCTTTTTTTTTTTTTTTTTTGTAGTTGAATGAGCAGAGAGCAAAAAACCTAACATGAAAGTGCTTATTAGTCCAGACACTCAGTAGGTTCAGTCTTGCTTTCATGCTCAGTGAAACTATTAGATATTTTTGATCTAACAGTAAGGGTTTAAAGAGTAAAAAGACTTGCACTCTTTGGCATGCAGCTGCTCACTTCGATGTCTAGCTTAATGAATTGTGCTGTCATGGCTGGATTTGAAGCAATCCAGTGAGTGAGGCTTGCCTGCTGCCTTTCTCTTTGCATTACACAACCAGGTCTCTTTTATATTTTTATAGTGACATCTATTGGAGCTTTGAAGAATAATCTTTTGGGAAAAAAAAATCTAAATGTAAAAGAAAAATTGCTGGACAATAAAAATTTCAGTCAAAACAAAAGCAGATATATACCTGTCATCAAAATAAACACAAGAATGAAAATTCTGAGGCAAAAAAGAAAAATGTGGCAGGAGTTCAAATCAGATCCAAGAAGAAAAATGTGCCTGTTGCTTTTTTGATGATAGGTGAACTTAAGAAACTTACCCAGCTGTCTGAAGTTTGTTTAGAAGGTACCCATCAACCAAAGCTGCAACCTCAAAGTGAAACAAATACAAAGTTTGATTCAATACTCTGTAGATGTATGCAAGACTTTGACAAATATTAACGGGACCAAATCTAACAGAGTGGGTACAGTAGCAGTTAGCTGGTCAGCAAAGACCTGGCAAGCCTTCCACATAAGCAGCTGATGTCTGTGCTGTCAAATGGACACAGCCATACAGAGTATTTAGAATTAAATTAGCTCTGGTTTTTCTGAGTAAGCCGTCTTTATGGATTATATTGTGAATATGGCTTGTGTCTGTTTAGAGGTTATGACAAGGGTCATAGACTTGTCCAGAGATTTGAGACATACACAATTAATGTGGACAATGGATTTACATTACACTAAATTACCAATATATTTACTTTTTCGGATTTTTTTCAAAAGTGTATGCACTACGAAACAGCTCTGGCATTCAGTCCCCAGTGTCAGCAGTAGGCAGTACTGAGTAATGCTACCTCACAAAATTTCCAGGAGAAATGCTCAAGGAGAGTATGCTGTGGCAAGTCCTCAGGAGAGCACCTTTCCCTTCTGTTTGTTCATTATTCTTCTGAAGACTCCCTGAATCCCTTAATGCACAGCAGAGAAATGCACCTTATTTTCCTCAGCCAACATCTCTCCATAACATCTGACCCATGATGACTATCTTCATATGAAAGTTTCACACTTACTTGCTAGAGGTTGTGATTTTGGGGCCTGTTTCCTGGTTTCTTATATTCTACAGAAATATGATAAAGAGTTCCCCGTAAAAGAAGCCAGAGATTTCTTCATTGCCTCAGATTATAGATATTGGCAGGGTTTTACTTTGGTTTGGGGTTTTTTGCATATGATGATTTCAGTAAATTCTAATTTTTAAAGAATATTTATTTTCTCAAGCAACCAAAGGTTTAAATTACATTTTACTTCTTGATTTTGCTTCACATATCCTAAGATTTGGTTTTGCATTTTATTTATTCTGGTGTGTCTTCAGCAATAACAACATGGCTTATCGCCTATTCACTCCATTATGATAATAAACCCACAGCCCAGCCAGAGAGCTAGTCAGACAGGGATCTTCCATGAAATGAAGAGGTGAAGTATGATCTTAGAATAGCAAACATAATTGACTCAAACAATTTGAGTGCGAAAGTACTTGACAAAGCCTCAGATAACTTTACTGTTTCCTGAACTGCATGTTTTTCAAGTTTCTATGCATAAACCACATAAACCAATTTATAATGCATTCAGTTATTGTTTTTATATAAATCACTTCTCCTGCTGCTGAGTGAGAAATGTTCATTTTTTACAGCCAGTGTTATGTTCTCCATTCTTATTCAACCTTCACAGAGCCTGTGGGAGAAATAAAATGTTAATAATGTTGTAAAAACACTTTTTATAATAAAAAATATCCAAACTAACCTCATTTTTCCTTTATTTAAGAGGAATTCTATCATGCTATTTGGTACTTTCAGATTGCCTGTAAAAGAATAACATAGGAAGTAATTAAGTAGTTTAGATAGCATATTGTGACTTCTCTGTGCGCATATTGCTACATAAAAATAATCCTGGTTTGGTACTATGTCTGTTTAGCTTTTATGGGCAGTTTTGATGGCATCAGTTCAGGTGAGCAAACATTGCAGTCACTTTTTTCTGTTCAACTGTGCTTTCAATATCATTGATTGCACAAATTAATATAAGAGGTGAATACTAGAATCAGTAAAGTTTCTTTCTTTAGGCTTGAAGACAGATATTCAGGGAGACACTTCTTTAAGGGAAATGAATAAAACTCACTAATACCTATCCTGGGTACTTAGCAGGTAAGATCACAAGAAACAGGGACAGGGACACCACCAGGGAATTTTATATTTTTATCTGTTTCTGGTATGGCCAGGAATTTGTAATATACCTGACTCTGAAAGGGTTTTTAAACCTCTGTCTGTGCTCTTCTATTGTACAATTGGGTGCATTAAGCTCATAAAGGCTCCAGCCTGATTTGCACAGTGCTGTGCTGATAAGCTTCTTGGAACATTGTGTACTGAGAGCACAGGACAAAGACATCCTGCCTCAACCTGTCCTGTCATATTAAAATCCACCTTCATCTCAACTGTGACAGAGCACAGCTCTGTGCAAGGCTACCTGGGTTCCTGCTACATCACTTCCCCCAATGCTCAGGCGGTAGGGGTAGCATGTTTAGGTACATCACCAGATCCATGTTTCCATGTTGGTGCAAGGTAGTAGAAAGACACAGCATTGAAGTAATGATCCCTCCCAATGGCACCTAAACAATTTGTACAACCGGAGCTGCAAAGATAAAACAAATTTTATATTGTTGTTGTTGTTATTATCAACATTAACATTGTTATTATTATTTCATATAAACTGAAGAAAGAACATAATTACATAGGGAAAGATCTAAGCCTAACTAGACAAATACTCATGTTAAAAATATACTGGGAGTAAATCTGAAAGAAATGAAGAATACGACTCATCAGCAAAGAAAACTTTACCTAGGAAGCCAGAAACTAGTAAAGATCGATTGAGAGCTGTAAAACACTGAGCTCGAAGCTGTAAAAGGAATGGAAGAATAAATTCAAAAAGTATGTGTATGTATCCAAATGAATGCCTTGTTTCAGTTTTAAATTAAGAGGAAGATACAGAACATGAAAGGAAAATGAGGACAAGTCATGAGTTTGAATGTAGAAAAAGGAAATTACTCTTGGAAACAAAACTAGTTAAGTTTAATGAGTTCAACTTTGGGCATCCATTATTCACTGCTCAAAAATAATGAAATAATGGGATGCTTTCAGCACTGGAGAACAACAGATACTGCGCCTCTGTTAGATAAAAGGACAAAATAATTGAAGTAATTTGACACTCATTAGGGTGACCTCAGTATAATTCAAAGATGTTTAAAGAAAAAAATAAAAATATGCAGGTAAATAGGAAACAGAATAAAATACAGTGTGTTTAACAAAAGCGAGGTCATTTCACACTAAATTGCCACCATTTCTACATGGAGTCACTGAATTTTTTAGGCAAGAACAGTATAATGCATTATCTATCAATACTTTAACAAATATTTATTGCAAAGTTGAGAGAGATTATGATAAATACAGTAATTATAAAGCATATAATGAAACTGAAAAAATTAATGACATTAGAAAGAAAAACCTGCTGAAAGGGAATATGATTGTGGTTTATAAAATCACAAGTAGAAAGGGCACCAACATGGGATTCTCATTAACTTTCTTTAGTATTGAAAAATTTATCTAATATCGAATGAAGTTATAGGCTGTTAGGTTCAGGAGAAAATGGAGTACTATTTTACCAACCCATAATAAGCTGTGAAGTTCACAGTTATAGAATACTATTAATATAATCGTGTTTATGAAGTTCAAAAATACTTGGATTTATAGAATTAAAAAAAAAAAATCTGTCATGGGCTATTAAAGACAAAAGTCATATACTTTCTCTCAGCATCTAGATAGAAAGGAAATTTTAGTCTCAATGCAGTTCATCTGTTCTAATTTTCTTAGAAGAGTCTTATAAAAAACACCTAAGAGCTGAACTCAGTTTGGGGGTTATTATTATTTAACTTTTCCCTAATTACGTTGGCACAGAATTTTTGAGTGCAGAAATGAAAATTAGCTGATAAAGCTGCAAGATATCAGGACAGACAGATCTGGATATGGTATAATCTTAAATAAATAAAATAACAGAAATTAAACTCTAGTAATATGAACAGCAATGTCATTCACTGATGGGATAATGAAAAAAACCTGCTGTTAACTCAAAACACAAGTGACTAAGAGTAATTGAGAAGGAATAGCTGGGTTTGCTGGTGAGTTCCAGGGGGCTCTAAAGTGTTGAGAGAGGAGGTGGTGTGCAATGAGAAACTCCTTGTTAAGATGGAAAAGGCCTAATGCTATTTTTGCAAGATGCTGACGAGACCCTATTTATATTACCATAATATTAGTTACAGTTCCAGTCACCTATATGCAGAAATAGGCAGAAAAGGCTATTTGAAGACTGAAGAAGGACTTATCTTTCCAAGAAATAAAACAAAAGGTAAGAGGCAGTATGCTTGCTTTTTCCCAGGGTGTCTATAGATTGCACGATAGCTGATTGAGAACACAACAAATACTGCTTTCAGACTGACATAATCAGCTGTCATAAGGAGGGAAGAAGAGTGAAAAGCCTTGCCATGTCACAGCAGGTAGTCAAAACACAACTGGGATGTACACCAGACCCTGGGAGAATAAGAAGGCAATCTGCATATAACCTTTGAGTCTTCAGGGACTAAACACGTAAAACAGAAGTTGGTAAATTAATTGGCAGAGAAGCCTTGAAGTACAATAGACAAAACAATCATAATAATTTAGAATAAAAAATTGAAAGTAGATGTTTTGGAATAGCTTCTTAATACAACTGGTTGCATGTAGTATCAGAGTTCCTTGCCCTTCATGTCCTAAACAGAGTAATACACGCATTCTTACAATATAAAATGAGACAAAGAAATTAAATAGGCATTTCCTTTCTTATCACCTCTTGCAAACACAAAAGCAGAATTATTCAACTAACTAAAAACTCACTCGGACTAGGTGTAATTAAGCATAGACACCTTGAAGGTCTTACTCTATATTGAAAGCAAACCAAAGTGAGAATTTTTTTGTCCAGTTGTGTGGATGAGTGACTTGTGGGGACAAGGGGGGACTGCTAGTAGAGACACTAAAGATAAAAGCAGTGGAAAATTAAGATTTTGTGTGTCTTCCAATTTCTATAGTAATTTCTATTAAGATGCATCCAGTTCCATATATTCATTATTGTACCTGAAGCATTACAGAGATTTACATAGGAAATAGTATTGCTAAATTAGACTTTTTTATATCACTTGTATACATTCATATACAAGCTCAGATCCTGATATTTAGCAGCAGATGTGATCAAGGTAAAATCTTTTGCAAGTGTAATTTGGTGCTTGCAGCAGGGAGATGTTCCTGAAAGATGATGCACTCATATTTACTGAACGTGATTTCATCATCCTGTCACCTAGAATGCTTTTCATTCACAACAGGTTTATTCTCTGGTAAGTTTATATTGAAATGAGGTTTTATCTCTACTGCTGAGAATTTGTGATGTTGTAACAGATTGTATATCGCTTACATCACAGACTGTGAGCTTTATTTGTGTAGTGTAATGCTTCCTGATACAGTGTATTGTGTGTGTATATATATATATATATCCTCTCACTTGTTTGATATTGATATACCTCCTGTAAAGGACTTTTTCACAAAGATATAACACTATGTTTTCTAAACTAAAATCAGAGTGCTTGCTTACCAGTATGAGTCGGTTTTGGTTTTTTTACCCTGCAGTGTAGTATAGAGGAATTATTTGGTTTTCTGGGAACCCGAAATAGTACTTCATTATATTCTGTAACTGTTCCACTTTTTGTTTAAATGTTTTAGGATAACAGTGCTTATAAACATCAGAGATCTTGTAATTTATTTAGGAAAGAACACTAACAAAATACTTCATTAAGGAGTAGAAATTCATTTCAGTTCATATTAACTGAGGTAAAGCGTTCTTTGCTAGTGTTTTTCCCCTCCCCTCTGTTTATAATGCTGTAAAATGTGTGGGTCATTTGCGGTTCATTCACTGTTTCATACCGTTAAGAACTGAACACCCTATTTTCGTTCTTGTCACTGCATTTCATTTTGTTTATTACTTTGATCTCCTTCAAGATGTAGCTTGATTCTGTGTTAATCCACTGGCTTATTGCTGTTACAGTATTTCACAGCTCTCCTTTGTTGCTAAGCTCCTAGACAAATGAATCGTATGACCTTGGCAGTTTCCCTCTGTTAACACTGCTGTTGTTTTTCCCTGAAATTTTGCTCTTTGAATTGCAACAAACAGTAGGTGTAACTAAGTCTCTACAGTTGGGCACTTGGAGATAATTTAGGCTATTAATAGACGAGGTGGAGAAATTTGGCTAAACCAAGCACAACAGGGGAACCTGCTGCCCTCAATTTAAATGATTGCATTGGTTCAGGGGGGAAGTTGTTAGGAGGTTGGTGTTTTTTTTTTGTCTTCCTCAGACTTTTCACCAGTATAATGAAAAAGGGTATTCTACACTGGAGGTATGGTATTTCTAGTGGGTTTGGGTTGGCTTTTTTCTCTGGTGTGAACTAGAACAAAGAACCTTTGCCTTTAGCTTGTCTGTAAGTCTGTTTTGTTGCAGTCTTGCAATTGTTGGTATTGGTTTTTTGGGGTTTAATTCCCATTTTTTTCTGCCCTTTCCTCTGCATCTTACTGGCTTTCTTCTTGATTTATTCTCAGATTGTTTTCCTTACACAACCTTGAGAGAGGGCCAGGGGCCTACTTTTAGAGGTTGGGATTTGGGGATTTTTTTTGTTTGTTTGCCAACTGTTGTTTGTTTGTTTGTTTTCATCTTCTTAGAAATAGGCATTTAATTTTCTTATTATTCAGATATCTGGTAATACAACATTTCTCTTTCCATACCTGAGGACTTTTTTCTTAAAATGATCTGGGTAGTTTTGAAGTAGCCTCTAATCAGACATAAATTTGTAGAGAAGAATATAGTAGAAATTCAATGTGGCTACAGTCGTTCTTCTGAGCCTTGTTAGTGACTGAATGGTCCAAAGGGCTGTCGCTCTCTTTTCTGAACTGCTCTGGCAGACACTCTTTCTTAATGTGCTAAATGACAGTGTGTTACTTTGTCTGTGCCAATCTGTTATCTCTTTAGGACAGGGGTCATGTCATCTTAGAATTTAAAACTATGAATGGCAATGCAAGAATAGCTCACAACTTTCTATCTCTTTACATATTAATGAACTTAGTATAATTTCAGTTGTAAATGTCTCAGTATGTGTCCTGAGCATTATTTTTACTGAAGTGTGTCAATTTTCATTACATTAAATGAATACTCGTTTAATTTCCTATTTCACCTCTGAGCCCATTTTGTTAATGTCAGGATTATTCTTACATCCCTCTGAGTCTTAAATACTGTCTTTATTTTAGGATCATCTGCAAATTTAATGATCTGACTTATTACAGCTTTATCTAGACCACTGCATAAAATATGAACATCTACTGGTGTTAATCTATAGCCCTGTGAGACTTCAAGTCTAAGCTGCTGCCTTTCCATTTTCCATCCAATTCCCTGGTTTTCTGGATACTGATTGGCACCATGGTACTGTTCATCCCTGAAGGCAGGCAACTGCATCAGAACTGGAGGCAGCTGAACTTACAATTACAGTTTTACAGGAAAACCAGGTGCTATAAAAACCCAAATTTATCAAGGATTGGAGAGAGGGAGATGTCAGGATATGGACCTTCAGATGGGAATGCTGGCTCACAAATGCTTGATACCGGGGAAAAGTTTTAAAAAGATTTACTCCATCCACAACAACACTTTCTGAATTATGACAATGATCCATCATTTTGAATTTCCTCTGAACCTTTTTAAAAACCCAGCTGTGTCAAGCCTCTTGGTTTATCTAGGCTAATGACATTTTTCATTTTTAAAAGTAACCAGATTTCTTTAACATGATTTACTCTTTCCATATCCACAGTGACTCATAATGATTAAATTGCACTTATATAATTATATCCTTTAAAATTATCTATAAATGTAACATCTCCTTCTTAAAGATCAGACTCTGAGGAATAAAACTTCCTTGGTTTATCTCTAGAGATAAAATGCTAAAGGTGTTCATGGCAGGATTAGGCAAGAGACTGTGAGTTCTGGAAAAGAGGTTTGAAACGGGGTAATGGAACGGACTTCCATTATTTTACCTGGAGTATTGGGGCATAAAACACTTGTGGAGTTAAGAGCAGAAGAGCTGAGAGTCAGATTGATTTGAGTGTGTGAACGAACCAAGAGAAGAAACTTTGTGAAGTATTTGTATGTGAAGATTAGAGACTTGCCATCATGGGCAAATATAAGAAAGACATCAGACCTTGGAGCTGGTGGCTGGGGAGAATGGACTGGCCTCCAGCTTGGTGAGCAAGAAGAGAATGAAACTAGGGAAGCCTGAGTGTTCATGTAAATAAACTGTATCATCATGTCAAGGAAGAAGGAAGTGGACAGTCTGAATGCTTTTTGAAAGTAAATTAATATATTCAAGTGTAGTTTTTTTTTTTCTATTTCCCCTGAAATGTTCAGTACGTACAGTCAGGACTTATAGTTTGCCTTGGCTTTTGAAGTCAGTAGTGTAACATATGAACACTGTGAGTCCAATTGTAAATCTAGCTATCAGGTGTAATAAATCATATTCTTCCTAAAAGCTAGAAGAGTAGTGCAGAAAAAATATGCATGATTTCTAAAATTGTCATGCATCCTGGTCTGGGCATGATGGGGCTTTTAAGGATGGTTTATTGTTTGGGGATTTTTTAGTACTATACCTTCACCTTTGAATTACAAGTGGTTGCATTATCTTCTGATACAAATATTAAAAATCTAGAGAGCTGAAGTTCCCAACTGAGAAATTGAGGGTAAGAAGACAATTGAGAAGAGACTTGACAGTGATATGTTAGTAGCACACAGGATGTGACCAGGAAATTGCTGCTCTCTGCTGAGGGAGAGAAGAAACAGAAAATCAACAGGAGAAATTCACGAGTAGACATTAAATAGTCAGAGCCAGGTTCAAAACCAAACAACAGGGATGATCCTTCATATATATAACTGATCTGTAGAGTCTCTTGTCAAAGAATAATGTGTGTGCTAAAAACATATTAGGCACTAACAATGAGTATCTCCTCTATGAGTTTTTAGGTGGCTAATATAAAGAAAAAAGTGCATTTTAGGAGAAGTTTAAAATGAAGCACTGAAGGGTTTGGAGTATGGTAGAAAGCTAAGAAGTGCTCTGTTCTTATATTTCCTCCTTTGACATTGCTTTTTCTGCCCTTAGCCAGAGTAGGTGCTTTTGTGTTATGCTGAGCCGCAAAGAGGAACAGAGTATCTGCTTTCTTGGCTGTAGGGAGGACAGAGATATGGTGACTGCTTTTTGATCTGTTCCACTTTCTTCTCTGTCATGACCCTCAAGACATTCATTAAGGGTCTGCAACTGAGTATTTTGTAGTGCTGGTGTTGGAAATTGCCAATATTAGGTTATGTTCACTGGTTGTAATCTTCTGAATTCTTCTGTGGTGAGGTTGGTAAGTGGAAGCCCTTTAAAGAAGGAACTTGAACTGCATATATTTGGAATAGTTGCAGCTGCTGTCCTAGGCATCCCTGTGGGCCTTTCCTAGTCTTTCCCTGTACTAATCTTTCACCTCAAATACTCTGGGCAGTTCTAGGTACCACAGTATAAGAAGGTTATAAAACTTGTAGAGAACATCTAAAGGAGGGCTATGAAGAGGGTGAAGGGTCTTGAGGGGAAGCCATACGAGGAGTGACTGAGGTCACTTGGCTTGTTCAGCCTGGAGAAGAGGAGACTGAGGGGAGACCTCATTGCAGTCTACAACTTCATCATGAGGGGAAGCACAATGGGGCAGGCACTGATCTCTCTGGTGACAAACTATGAGATCTGAGAGAATGGCATGAGGCTGTGTCAGGGGAAGTTTAGGATCTATATTAGGAAATGGTTCATCACTCAGAGGGTAGCTGGGCATTGGAACAGGCTCCCCAAGAAAGTGGTTACAGCACCAAGCCTGACAGAGTTCATGAAGCATTTGGACAGTGCTCTTGGACATGTGGTGTGATTCTTGTGGCTGTCCTGTGCAGGGACTGGAGTTGAACTTGATAATCCTTGTGGGTCTTTTCTAGCTCAGGATATTCTATGATTCTTTCACAAATGCAGCTTGATAGAGCAGATAGGTAAGAGGAAAAACAAGTAAATGTTGAGGGTGATGTTAACAACATGACCCAGGCACTTAAAAGCTTGTTTAGGGACTCAGTAGTTGCAGTATTTGCTTTTCAGTTGCCTATGGAACTACCACACCACCCACTTACCCCTTCTTTTGTATCCTCCATCTTGCAGGATGATGGCATGGGAGGAAAGTGGGCATTAAATCACTGCTTTTATATCTTGCACCTTGCATCCTGGGAACCTACAGTTCTGTCTGTATTTAGCCTGCATGTGGGTGAACTCTAAGGAGAAGGTGTGGGAGAGCAATTTTACAAGGCTGGAAAACTGCTGCTCAATAGCCTTTAGTCATCTGCAGGACCTTTTCCCAGCTGATACACCTTATTAACAGCACAGGCTAGGTATTTATAGAGCCACTGCATCAAGAATTTCTTTCATAGACAAGCTGCTCATACTCTGCAGGACCACAGCACTTGGTGAAGGAGGCTGAGCAATCTTTATCGAGGCAGCAGTGTGACCTCACACCCCACTGCTAACAGGGGCATAACAGCAATGGAAGATTAATTTTCTATTTCTTTACCCAGAGTGTGAAAGTATATCTCTTTCAGGTTCAGTCTCAAATAAAAGAATGAGGTGGAAAAATTCAGCTCTGCTTTCTCTGTGCCCCATTTGTTAGGTCGAGAAACAATTCTATGAAGTCAGATGATACACAGTTACAAATAATCTTATATTTTTATCAACTCAACAACATTTTTAAGTCACTATGGAGGAAAAAAATACGCAAATCCTAAATAAGAGGGGAAAAATAAGTTCTGAGATTCCATTTCTTTTACATTCACACTTGATATTAACACTGGTTAGAAAACACACTGTATCATTTTCATAATGCCCTTTTCCAGTCTGCGGATAGACCATCAAGAGATGTGAAAATCATGACGTGAACTAAAGGATTGTGTAGTACACTTTTTGCAGTTAATTAGTTGATAGACTGGTAGAATAGCTGTAGCTAATGAAAACAGCAGGAACAGCATAGCACATCAAAATGCAGTGTTAAAAACACTTTGGCACTATTCAAGAGTGCTCGGTTCATAACAGAAGAAAGTAGGATCTGATATTTGAGAATTATAACAGTGACATACATAGACCAATGAACCATCTACTGGTTTGAACCATCAAAACTCAAGTCCATGTGTGATGCTGTGGAAGCTGATAGCTTAAATTTATACTTTCAGCAACAGTAATGTAATACTACTAATTTGTCTCATTCCATTCATGTCAGTGAATATTTTATGCAGGAAAAAGGGAGTGTAGGAACTTCTAGAAAGAGCCTTTTAATGAAGGGGGAAAGTTTTTTAAAGGTGATACTGTTTATTCTTCATGGAGGATGTCCATAGATTCATTACACTGTTTGTAGACCTCTGAGGTAGTGGGCATTTTAAGAGCAGCCATGCTTCTAAGCCTCCAAGCTGTTAATGACAGTTCTCATGAACACTGGGAAATGTTTCCAAACCTTTTCAATCAAAAAGAAAACAAAACACTTGGTCAGAAAATGTATTAATTTGGGGTTTCTGGTCTACTTAGCTCTTGGGACCTCTGAGGCAAAAGTTTATTGTAATTCTCTTCTAATGAAATTCCAATTCAGTATTTTTGGTGAAAGAAGTTACAAAAAATTAGAGACTACTTTGCTTATCTGGTTCATTCATTGGAAACTCGGTTCAGATTTGCAAAATAAGTAACCATTGCTATGGAGTACTTTGTATTTTTTGAGTGCTACCATAAACTGAACATTAGTTCTCTTCAAATGGTTAGATGAGGGAATAGGTAGACCAGATGTCACTCTTGAAGGTTACCATTAAAAACATTTTTCACCATCAAAGAATAATTCTGCAGTTCCTTCTCTACTTTCTCTGGGAAAATTGCAAAATAATCTTTTTGTTGACTGCTCCAAGATTGCTTCATGCAGTCATTGAGGGGTTGTTGTTGGTGGTGCTTGTTGTTATTACTGTTATTATTGAAAATCTTTAGGTACTTTAAATAAACATTCAAAAAGTGAATCTTTTTATCTACTTGTACCTGGTAGCTGAAGGCAGCAGCCATCCTGGACTCCCACTTTTCTCCATGTCTCTCAAAATCAGAAATTTGTCAGGAAAAAATATGAACTAGATTGGAAGTAGCTATTGTTCTATAAAGAGTGGTCATTATGGGGCTATCCTTAACTCTCATTCCTTAGTTTTTTTCTGTGTAGTGGGAATTGCACCCCTTAGTGTAATTGCATCAGCAATATACATGTCATTAAGATGATGCAATGTCCTCTGATGAGGATGATGAGGTCATTTTGGTTTAGCTGGTGGGAGCAGCATCTTTACAAGCGTTCCTTTCCCAAGTGGATGTACTTATCAGTGAGCAATTGACACCAAATAATTGTCTGGCCTTATGTTACATGTGTAAAATTATTCTTATGGTCAGGTCCCTATAGAGCTGGTGCTAAACCTTGGCATTTTGGAACAACAGGATGTTTAAAAAAAAGACAGTACAACATAGTTACCTGAGTTTATGCCTTTAACATGAAATGTGATTTCAAAGTTATATATGCTGCTATCTGCTTTCTCCTGTCATGCAGAATGGAAAGCATAAGGCCTGCATAATTTACCTCAATCTGGGCAAGCATGTCTTTTCAGAAAACAAAACTTACAACCTTTTGCTTGAACCAGCACGTTTCCAAGGAGATTTTTTTCTACTCTAAGGTTATCGGTCAGATCCCCATTGAAATCCTGGTGACAAGTAGAAAATAAATTCTAGTACCTCAGAAATCTTGGAAATGGGAGAACTTCAATTAGTTTTGTTGGAGGTTTTGTCTTTAAGCGTGATAATTTGTGCAGGCATTGAACTTAAGGCAAGAGATATTTCTGTTTCATTTGTTAAAGGTAATACTATTGTTATATTACCTTTTGATCTGTTTGCCTTTGATTTTGTGGTTGTCTTAAAATGTATTTTATTTTCTTTAGTTAGAAAAAGTTTTCCAGTTACTTGGGACAAGTCATTTTAGAAAGAGTAGATTAAAACACTGTAGTTTGAGAAAGAGTGTCTGCTGTAGTTGTGCAACTGAAATAATGGTTTGGAGTGGAACTGATAAAAAGCTGCATAATAGGCCAGCAAACAGGATGTCTGTAGTCCATCAAGGACTAAATGAGATCTATATAAAGCAACAGTGTAGTTGTAAAATCAAGACACATAGACTGGAAAAGATCCAAAAATAACATTTGAAGATATGTCATAAACTGACCATGTGGTTCTGATAAAAGACTAGAATGACACTGTATTTAGCATATAGGTAAAGTAGATAAACCAATTAAAATGCTTAGTAGTTGCCTTATGATATCCAGTAAAAAAACAGTCAACATGTAAGGTACTGATTCCCTGCATATGAAATAGAGCTGTGGTTTTGATATTTTATATTCAGGCTCTAGGAGATGTAGATCCTTGTAGTGTTTGGACCCTATGCACAGGGCTATGCTTATTAGTTATCATGTTGTCTGGAGAAGGAACCCACCTGAAAAAGGCCAAACCTTAAAGACAGCTCAATGAATATGGTCTGTGGTTGGTGCAGGAACAGTTTCTCCTCCAATTAAATCACTGTAGTGGTTTGGTAGTGGTTGGATTGTTGACATGTTTGCTGCAGACATTGGAAGAAGCAGACCCAAGAGGTAAGAAGTGGAGCATCCTTTCTGAAAACCACTGCATGTTCCAGGGCACTTTGGCTTCATTAACAGCTTTAACAGACTAATTACTTCGTATTTAGGTACCAAATTCTGTCTCTGTAAGGATTTGTAAGCTACCGAACAAAATGTCATGTGCTTTCCAGCAGCATGTTAGCCCTGTTAGGGCACTGGTGTCTATGATCCACAAAATTATGATCCACAGAATTATGTCTTACCATGGTGAGAGGTATGTCTCCAGACATAACAGTTCCTCAGCAGATAGTTGTCTGCAAATGTATTGCATCTGTCATGTCAGGCTTAGTTACCAAAAGGCACCTGGAAGGCAACAATATGTCAGAAATCCAGAAAGTGTGGATTTAGAATAACAACAAACCACAAAACTAAACAAATCAAATGAAACAAACCCAAAGCAAAACAGCTAAACATCTCAGATCTTGTCTGAAGATGCAGAGAGCAGAGTAGCTTCCATATTGTGTAAACAGTACATACAGAGAAAAGAGAATAGTATCATGTAGATCTATTTGAGTATTCCTTGTTCCTCAGACATTTGAATGAAGGAGTCTGTCCTTTTAGTTAACCTTAGTATCAGACTGAATTGTTCATTGATTTAAAAAAAAATAATCTAGCAAATGATGCATGAATTTTAAAATTTCAAAGGGTTCTTTGCAATTGTAGGGACCATATTTTAGCTTCAATAAAGCATTTTGTTAATGATGTCTCTGAAGATGGTCCATGCCTTATGCTAAGCATTCAGGCTCCTACCAAAGAAGAGGCAAGACATTTTGAGGTAAAGTAGGAGGTAGTTTATAGAAGTCTTAATTCCAGCCTCAGTTCTGACTTTAAGCATGACAAAAGCTATATCCAGTTCATTAGATACAGCAAATAATTGCAGGATTATCATTTCATCCAGGTATAATCTTTGTTAGGGGTAGCATCACTCCACATCTTCACTCCAAGGAGAGGAGAAGCCTCTTGCATTCTGACTGCCCTGAGAAGGAATCAAAAAGGGATTAAAATTCATAAGTATCCTTTGAATTACTATTTTTAGGGTATGTGATATGTATTGTAACTTCTTTAGCAAAGGGCACTTCAAAAGGTCAAGATCTATTCGGGAAGCATCAGAGTTACAGTTCTCATGGGATAAAACACAGCAGTTTTTCCAAAAATAAAACCAGTTACAAGAAATAACTTTTTTAAAAATTTATTTTATTTATGGCTTTTTAAAGCTCATCTGTTAAATAAAAATCCAATCTGTTCTCTGTCTTCCAAAAGCTCTAAAAATTGTCATGGAATGTATATTCTCTCTAATGGGTTGTTCAAATTGTCTGTTCTTTTTTTGAGGTCTGTGAAGTACAATGACTTCCCATTAACTTTACAATGTGGATATATTGTTTCAATCAAAAGCCAAGTATTGTGTGACCCAGTCCACCAAAATCCCACTTGAGCACTAAGAAGAACTGCAAGCATAGAACACACATAGAACAGGCAAAATTTCAGACAGTTAATCTTTCGTATGTAAAGTCATTAAGCACTACAAAGTATGAAAATTGTCCAGGTATTCAACTTAAGTCTTAGGGGGGTTTTTTTGTTAGAGTTTTGGGGTGGGTTTTTTAATGCCTCTTTAGGGAGACAGACATGTACAGCCTGTTCTGATGCAAATTTGAGCAGATAGATGTAGTTCAAATATTTAAACTTCTTGGAAAACATCAGCTTTTTAGGGCTTCAGTGGATAGAAGAAGGTGATCTTCTTCCTGCTGATTTAATTTCTTTTATTCTAATTGAATAAAAATACATCAGAGACCATTGTTGGAAGCTAGAAATAGTTGTCTTTCCTCTAACTAAAGTCAGTGTTTGAAGCAAGCAATTTCATCTGTTTTAATCTCACTTTAGACAAACCAAGGTGTTGCTGCCTTTCGGGAGAATCTGAGGAGTGGTTATGTTGCATTCAAAGTGAGCCACACAGATGTAGATGAGCCCCAGAGTGATTTGCAGCAAACTGCCTAGTGAGGTTCAATTCCGTGCCCATCAGTGAAGGAAGGACACACCTAATTTAGTCATACAGGGCTTTGTTTCAAAGGTTTTCAAAGATATTTAGCTTTCATTAACTGCATATAAAATATTAGGCACACCAGAGAGGCCTGTTAACTTGATCCCAGAAGGCACTTGTGCATTTCTCCTCCCTTAATATTCAATTTCCAGGATTTCTAGTGCTGCTGAACACTGTGAAAGTATCATCCATTTGGTTTTTGGCAATGCAGCGTCTGTGGGATATTTTTTGTATAATAAAAGTTTAAAAGCCAATGGGGACCTGTTGATTTTGTTTGTGGCAAAAGTTGCTTTCTAGATAAAGGAGAACTATACAATTAAGAAGCTTATGGAATAGTGTCTAAAGTATATAAAATTATTATTATTTAAATTCAGTATAAAAAATACTTGACATATCATTGGTTAAACTTTAGGATCTGTACTCAGTCTTGCTAAATTGAATTACGCTGGCGTAAGATCTGTCAAAGAATATGAGGGGAAAAAAAGATAATTTACTACCAATACAGGATGCAAAAATGAGTTTAATCTAACGTGCTGGAAGAAAAAAATATTGCAAATAACCTTATTTAAAAACTAGTGGTCAATATAATCTTGATGCATAAAGTTATTAATAGCTGCGCACTGGGAGTAGTTCTAAAACCCCTTTTATTTATTCTTAAAACCTAGCTTTCTATGGAAAAAATTTACAATAATGCATAGAAAGCATTGGGTTTCTTTCCCTCTAGTAGCTCACAGATGGGTAATTCATCAACCAGTTCTCAAAATAAGAAGACAGATTTTCTTCCTTTTAATTATAATGTACTGCTCACAGTAGCTCTTATTTAGGGCCAGCTTAAAACTTGTAAGGGTGCAGGAATAAAACTCCCTTTCCTCTGCTCTTTTCCCTATCTAATGACAGTGAAAATGTTTTCTGAAGGAGCTTCTAGAAACTCTTCCAAAATAAACAATTGCCAAAAGAATATTAAATGTTTGGAGGAGTTTTAAAAAGTGGGGTGGGTGAACACTCTAACCTTTGCTTTAGGGACAAATCTGACTGTGTCAGAGTCTCTTTGTGTAACTAAACAGCATGAGCTTGTCATACAAAACAGCTACTT
>VXBX01001683.1:440030-454355 GCA_013400415.1 Scytalopus superciliaris
AAGGTAGAAACTAGTGTCTTAGAAATCTGTTCTGTGTTACCTACTTTTCATCTAGTGCTTTTCCATGAAAATTGTAGCAGTGGATCACCATTTGGTGATTTGAAGCAGAAACATTCTGCATTCCTAGTGGATCTTAATGTTGAAATATTAATGTCTTGTTCCTTTCCACCTTTTCTGCTTGATGCTTTTTGAGTTGTATGATATGTTAGACACAATAGGCTTTCACATTTAGGAAAAGCAATGGATCCAGTAAGACACCTGACTAAACACAGACAATATGAATTTATTTTTTGTGGTTCACTCCTACCCATGTGAGTTAATTCATCTGTGTTTTGTCTTAGTTGATCCGTCCTCAGTCACTCAACTCTTGACCTAGTCATGTACTGACAACAAACTTTGTATTCAAACACAGCCTTCAAACCACTACTGAAAGTACAAAAGCCGAATGTGCCTGCATTCAGTAAGACAGTGATGAAGTCTTGGAACAACTGAAGCACAAAACCAACTAGGCTAGGTGAAAAATTGTCCAGTACTTTTCCCTAGATTTTAAGAGAGAAGAGGGAGGAAGGAAAGAGTAGAGCCATGTGAAACTGGCTCAGCAACCAGGGCCTGCAGCTGTGTCAACACCACATTGTAGCTGCCAAATATCTCTGTGACTGCAGAGAGCAGCTTTTATTCCAGCTGGGAATATGGAGGTATTTTTCACAAACATTGCCTTCCTTTTAATAAATGAGATATACCAGGATCTGTTTTAATGGTCTAATGGACTTAAAATTACTCTTTGCAGCCAAATTATGGTGCTGTTTTGATGTCTGCTGGGGCCAATGCAGACACATTGCACATGCAAATGAAATGTCACTTCAGAGCACTGAAGCATCTGGAGAAGACACCACTTTCATGACTTCTCCACATATGTCATGAGTATACATTGTTAAGTTAAATAACATGCAACAAAGAAAATTCTATCAAATCTTGTACCAGATCTCTTACTAATACAATCATAGAATCATTGAACAGCCTAGATTGGAAGGGACATTGAAAGATCATTTGGTCGAACCTTTCACAGGAAAGAGATTCTAAATGTGATGATGGATCACCCTGTCCAGCTGCACCCTGAAAACCTCCAGTGGCAGGGACTCTATTGCAACCCTAAGTAGCCTCTTCTAGTTACAGATTGTTCTGACTAAAAGAATTCTTTCTTATATCAAGATGAATTATGTGGACTTTGTCCAATTTCATATAGCTGCTGTAACAGATGAATCAGAAGGGAATTAGGCTCAATGCCCACTATTGTTCTTGAGTCAGTAAAGAATAGCCTAAACAACTAGATCTCTGTACCTGTAATGCCCACTCTTGCAATGTTTAGCAATGGTTGTCAGATAATGAGGCACTTAGTGAATTCAAGCATAATTTTAGACAAACCTTTATTGAAACCACTTTGTTGTTTTCTAAGTAAAAAAAATTCTTTAAATCAACTCTGTGTAGTCTTAATTACTTGTCAGGATAAGTTAGTGTGTTTGTGTGCTTTCCCACAGAAATTAACAGACAACATTTGAAACTACTTTTGTTGGCCTTAATGAGAAACTAGTTTGTTGGGTCAATTGCTTTTGTTGAATTTTCCATTTCTCAAAGAAAGATATTTGTACAATACTGCAATGGGACCAATACAAGGAATTTCTATCTTTTGATCTATTTATGCAAGGTAGAAGGCACACTCCAGCCCTATGTCCTTTTTTTTATTTTGGGTGTCAGTTCTTTGACTGCTTTCAAGCAGTCCACTTGTTTCTTTCTCTTTAGAAAGAGGATAGTAGCCCAAACAGAACCACTTTGGCAATACTTTCTTCCAGCTATTGGTGTCCAGTGTTGGAAAATCCTGATACAGACCATGTTTCCAGGCTTTTTAGTGAGCTGCTCAGGGAGAAGTGGAAGGAATCACATGCCAAATGGCATGTGGAGCACAGGCCCCAAGTAAAAGGACAGGGTTTGAGCAGTGGTTTGACCTACAAGGGCAGCTCAGTGCTTTAGAAATCATCTAGTACTTTGAGAACCACTGGTGTAGACCACAGAACTGATTGTGTGTATTTCTATGTAAAAGCTTTTTAAAATAATCTTTTAAGAAAATAAATGTTTTGAAGTTTTGTTTGCATTTGTTTTTCATGGGCATTTGATATCAGTTTACAATGGATAGAATATCTAGGTATGTAAAATAGTGATTTTTCATTTTATGAAGTCTTGGTCTGAGTTGCAAGGGAATGGTTTTGGAGGAAATGCTAAAATGGTTCCATCCTGCAGACCAAAATGGAAATACTGTTTTTCAGTGATATAAATGTTTAAAAGGGTAGGAGACTAGATATTTCAACTAAAGTTCAGATTTTTCTGTCTTAAAAAAAACCCCAAACAAACAAACCACTGAAAAACAAACAAAACCCACAAACAGCAACCTCTTTCCTGAGTTTCTTATTGCTACTATACAGATAGATACCTTTTTTTTTTTAAAAAAACCACATATTTTAATTTTTAAAAACAACACTTTCTTTAATTTAGAAAGTATGCAAAATACCTAATAACAATGAATTGGCTTTGCACAAAAAACTCTCAGAATCAGTGTTCTTGGTTTTATCTTTCAGTTGTAATATTCTGAAGTCAATTTATACATAACTAAATATTAAAACACCTAAATCAGCAAGTCAGAAATTTGGCTTTAACAATGGGCTAAATTTCCTGTGTTATATCCAGCAAAGAAATGGTAATGAAGCACAGAGTGTTTCACAAATACATACATACTTCATAGGATTATCTGTCAGTGCATGTGGAAGAGATAAAAGTACTCTGGAAGAAGTTCAAAGGAAATATCCTAGTAACTATGGAAACAAAAGCCCTTCTGCCCTGTGTTGTGAAGAAAAAAAGATTAAGTTAGGCTAAATGAACATCTTCTTTTTAGTACCAGTTTGGCCAAGACACATTTGTCCTGCAGAGTTGATGAGGCTTTGAAGGAGATAATGATGAGATATCTCTATAAAACTCCAAATGCTTTTCTTATGACCTGGGGACAGCCTTGTAACAAGCACCTTACAGCATCATTCACCCACATATGATTGAAATCAAGCTCCATTTCAGAAAAACACTTCTTTACGTTTGGCTGGAATTCCAGATTTTATGCCAAATATGGGAATCAATGATTTCAATTTTAGTATGGCTTAGGTTCTGGACTTTTTAATAATAAATAAGTAAATGAACTTCATAAGTTCAGTATTGCAGAAATTACAACTCTAAGTCAACAAATGAGAAACATGAGTATCTATTTTCCAGTCCTTACAGAAACCTTTTGATAACATTTTATTCTATTAAACATAACCTAATAATAGTTACTTAAAGAGGATAGTAGAAGAAAATGTTACAAAAGCACTGGAGTAATTCAGTATGAGATTTATGCAAGAATTCTAGTCCATCTAAGGTGCTTCAACCATTTCACCACCATAATAGCAATGAGCAGCAAAAGCATAGTACAACATTATGTATCTATGTTAGTATGATCATCCTTTTTTTAATTAGTATTATTGGTTAAATTAAAAAATGCAAGTTTTCCTTATAATTTTGACTCACATATTTCTTCTAGTTTCATCCATATTCATTAATTTATCTGTTTTTCTTTTATTCTGAAATAGCAGTGTGTGGGCAACCTCGTTCACTTTTGTTTGAGTTACACCAGAGTCATAGTTTGGCAACTGAGAAATATCTTGTCAAAGATCTCCTGGAAAACTTTAGGTATGTTTTTGAATTTTGTTGTTTCAAGAAGACAGTTCTTGAAATGCATCTGTCCTTTCTTCTGGGTTTTCTCATTTCCTGAAAGTCTCATTTGCCCATTTGAGAATTTGTATCTTTTAGCTTAGTCATTTTTAACTTTGTGGTTTTGTTAGGTTATCAGCTGAGGTTATATGTTGTATTATAAAGTGTATTTTGCTTTTGCATCTGCTGCATACAAGTAATTTGAAGCACTGAGTAGTACTTTTTCTCTATCTTAATAGTTGTGTAAAAAATATACTAAATGTGAATTGCAAGATATTTATGTAGACACACCTCTAACATATTTTAAAATTACACTAACTGGTTTTTTGAACTTGAAGGATTCACTGCAAATTTTAAGCATGTTCTCTCTGTGCTAACAAGCCATTAGGTATTCTGAATGATTTCTCTACAGACAACATTTTTCATGGAAGTTTTATAGAGATTTTTCTTTTCTGCTATCTTCAGGATTCTTGCAAAGCCCATAAAGTCTTAAAGCTCTGTGAAGAATGAAATGACTCATCTGAGACAGTTTAGGACACAGTTTTGAAAGAGATGTCTAAAGTCCCGCTTGAATTTTTTGATTCTGCATTGCGAACTTACAGCATCCCTCCTGTAGCGTCACTCAGAATGAACAGAGTTTAATGTAGGAAATATGAACAATGGGACTTACTTATCTTTATCAGAAAGGCTTTTAATTTAGCTTAGCAACATTGCCAGGAAAAGTTCCTCAAAGCACTTTACTCAGATTTTGGTAACTAACTAATGAGGCTTGCTTACTATCTTTCCTGTTTGTCAAGAACAGAACTTAAGATAACAGTGAAATTGTTAGACTGCTACAATCAAAATTAAATCAAAGGTATTTTTGTGTTCTGTTTTATTCACCCATAGTTAATTATAGGATTGCTTAACCCATGCCCAAAAAAACCTAAGCAGAACAAAAAAACCCTTCACAATGTACCTTTCTGGCCTTGTTCTGTCCTTAGTTTTTCCTACATAAAATGGCAACTGTTGCAATTACCAACCTTCTGCAGAAGACTTGGCAGTTAATAACTCGGCAGACATAATGAATAGCTTTTTCCAATTTGGGTCCCTGGCCCTGGGCAGAGATAAAGCTCTGAGATCACCCCATTCTCCTTTTCTACTACATAATTATTTCTGCTACAGCAGCACCTTGGAGCCATAATCAAGCTCTGAGATTTCTTGATGCTACAGAGCATACAATTACAGAATAAAAAGAAGTTTCTGCTTGACTGCACTAATGCACTGAGTAGTAAGAAGAGAGTCACGAGACGGGTAGAGACTGATGCAGGAACAAAATGAAAAGAGAAGCAATACTAGATAATCCATGACAGTCAGAGGTCTCTGTGTGCATGTTCAGGTTTTTGCACTGCAGAGGTTAAGTTTTGCAGGCTGGTTTGCATAAGAAGAAAGTAGCAACTTTTCCAACCTTTATGGGGAGCTGCTCTCCAGTGGATGTGTGGGCGAAGGCTGTGATTGCACTTGCGGCTCCCTGTCTTAGCAAAGCACTTGTAGTTGTTCCAAAATCCTCAGCAATGCTGCTTTGATGGTTGGTTTCCTTAGCAAAGAGTGCTTGAAAAGCAGAGCTCTTTGTAATCTGTTTCCTACATTGCAGAACTTGAAGAAAGAAATGTCTCAATTTAAAGTTTACTTTACATTTAAAAATTTACTACACTTTTAAACTGTCCTTTTAACAGCTTAGTATCATAACACAAAGAGAATGCTGACTCTGTTACACACAAGATGGTGTCTACAGACACAAGAAATGTACTTCAGACTCAAAGCTAATTGCCAGCATAAAAATGCTTTCTTTTCTTTTCTTGTAACTATATCTCTGCATACTTTAACAGTTTGTGAATAGTGTTCTGTTCATAATTATTCTTCCATGCAATATCTTAAATACAGGAGGTGAACTTCTTAACAGATAAATAAATTTTTAAATTGACAAAAGTGCTCCTCTGACAAAATTAAATTAATTTGAATACATAACAGATCACAATACTTCTTGTAAGGGTTTAAAGGTAGATGGGGCGAGGAGGACGAGAAGGATTGTTTTGCTATTGCTACTTTGCTTTCAGAGAACCCACAGGGTGTCCCCAGCCATACTGTGTCATGAATCTCTGCTTTAGTTTGAGTAATCTCAATTATCCAACAGCAGTGCACTGGGGAAGTGAACTTGTCTTCAAAATCAAAACAGAGGATAAAAATAATCTGTGCTTTTCCCAGAGCTATTTCTTGCCCTTTATTTCAGCTGATTGCTTCTATTTTCACTTAAAGCCTTTAGTGTCAGCTGTGCTATTTCAGTGGGAAGAAATAGCCATGGAGAAAACTAGATTTGATCTTTACATTTTTTGAGAGATATCTAATATTCTTACTCTATTATGTCTTTTAAGTTATGTTCTAAGCCATACTACAGAAAAATTCTATTTTACAACCTAGTGACATATCTGTAACTTGGAGCACTTTTTCTGCACCATGTTTTTTCACTAGTGTATTTTCTTCATGCTATTCTGGAATCTGTTATGATGATAATATGTAGGTACGGTATGCTTCTACTCCTCTCAAATCATTATCAAGTTAGAAAAAGGTCTGATGGATTTTCAGTTTATTTCCCAACTAGTCAGATGCACTGTGCTGTTTCAAATTAAACTGAATTTTATGTCCCAATGAGGGAGTTAGCACTAATAGGGAAGTTAAACAAGATGACGTTATCATAAGCTTTTTCAAACTTATTCTTCCTTAACACCTCTTTTTGTCTAAGGGGCTTCCAAATAAGTTAAGGAAATAGGTGGGTGCAAAGCTGATGGGGTAACTATCAAGTGAGTAGGAATCAATTGCTCTCTGTCCCACCGGAAGGGTGTGTTCATTGAAGATTTTCATTGATCTTTGATTCTGGAATGGTTCTGTATTTCAACAAGGACCAATAGAATAAATTATATATTCACTGAACTCTCCAGGGGTTGCAATAGGGTAGTAGCTAAACTTTTTTTGGAAGATTTGTAATTCAAAATATCTTAGTAAACTGCAGAAGTAATAATAGTCAGTAGTAGTAGCAGCCGTATTATAAGTATTATTGTTGAAATTTCTCTTTTGTCTTTATGTGCAAAGTTTGGGCCTTGGTAGAAATCATCAAATGTGGAAACAGAAGTTGGGAAACTACTCTTAACTAGTCCTAGTTCCTGAGAAAAGGAACCTGCTTACTGTGACTTATAACTGTATGTGAACCAAAAATCTGAAACTGCTATCAAACAAAACATTGTAGGAATTTGATAAAAGAACATAATTTATAATGCATTCAGTGTAACATGTCTGTTCTACCTAATACTACAGTATTAGGAGCATCTGGAGTATTTTGTCCCCTTTTAAGTATCACATGGAAGAAATGCCTTTGGAAATTTTACAGGAGAGAACAGTGAAACTTATTGCAAATTTTGAAAACACGACCTTAGAGGAAAAGCTGAAAGAAGTGGTTGTTCAGTTTGGAGAATAGAAAACTACAGACTGACAGAAGTCTTCCAACATCTCAGTGTTATCTACAAATAGGAAAGGAGCACAACATTTTCTCTCTGTTCTGGTTCTGAGGAAGAATAAACAGTGAACAGCACAATTCTAAAAAGGGCAGATTTAAGAAGTTTAATTAAGCATCAAATATAACAGTAGGGACAGTGAAGAATGGAAACAATCCAAAAGTTTAACTGATAGTTCAAATCAATTGGAGAAATATACTGTGAAGGATTTAGAAATAATTAATTCTGTCACAAAACAGGAGGTTGGTCTGGATAAGCTTACAGAGTGTTTTTCACTCTTGTTTTCTTTTGTATTCTATTTTGCATGAAAAATCAATGTGAATCTTTAGCATAATTTTTGAATTTACTTCGATAAGACTAACCAGAAGAGAGTAAAAGGTAATGCTAGGAGAAGGTAACTTTTTTTCATTTTAAACAGCAACTGTAGTTTGAGGAAAATCTGCTTAATTGAATAGTAATTATGAAATCTGATATACTTGAGAATATACTTCTTTTCATGGAAGAAAACATATATGCAAGTGTTGTAGTGCAAATAGCATTTGTTTACTGTGTGTGTAAAGAATAACTAATTTTTGCCTTTGACAAAGATGCAAAGTGAGTTTTTTTGCAGTTTGATATTTCTAATAACATCATAATTACAACTAAATCCAACGTTTTACATCACCACCTGCCAAAGTCTCGTGTTTGCTGTAACTTACTTTTTAGCAGTTTTGTTCCAGTATTTGCAGATCAAATATGAATATATGGTAGAGATAAAGGTTCAGGTTTTAAGACATGGAGTATAATGACATAGGTTCTCTAAAAAAATTAAAGGATGAAGAATTTACAGTAGTAATGTATGAACTCAGAACAGAATAGTTGTTGCATACTAAAAGTAGGCTAGCTAGCTTTTTCCACTTGTAAAATGCATTGGGAGTATCATTGTACTATATAGGTATAATGTAGGGTTTGGTCCACATTGCTGCACAGTTCTTTAAGAATAAAAATAAGAAAAAAATGCTTAAAATTGGGAACTAAGTAGCAGAAGGAAAAAAACATAAACTACATCAGATATGTCAATGAAAAAATCACAGAAAATTCTCTGAAAAGAATTATATTGCAGTGTCCACTTGCTCCAAAAACGTATGATACTAAAGAGTTCAAAATACCAGCCTGCACATGCTTACCCACCAGAAGTAAAATCTGTTCTCTAAGGCATGGCTTGCTCATGCATTGCCATATTTCATCCTTTCTTCCTTAGCTGATGATATATAGGCGTGTCAGTGAACTAATGAGGTTTTCTTAGAAGAGGCAGAAGGTTGTCTCTTTTGATGAAATATATAAATAAAACAAATTCAACTGCAAAAACTACACCAACCTGAAAATTATTACAGAATCTAATAAAGGCCAAAAATTATTTTCAGTTATTCTTTTGACTGGACTTTAAAACATTTGTAAAAAGTGAGTAATTATCCTCTGAATCCCAGATGAACTTAGGCAAGCCTGTGTGTGCATGGGCAGATTCCATCCCTGTAAATCCCCCAGCTCAAGCTTGTGAATGCTCAGGAGGAAACCATACATCACTTCAGCAATACTCAGTGAAGAAAAAGGGGCAAACAGACTAGCTTTAAACTAATTCATGAAAATGATTCTTTGGTTTCTCTGGAGGGCTAAAGAAAGAGAGCACGTATTTCAGTTTGTTTACTGACATTAGAACTCCCCAGTGGCTTTCCATCCCAGTTTGCATCTTCTACAGAAGTTTCACATGAGTGTCAACCCCAGATAGTGGTTTTGGAAGGGAATGGTAAGACGGGAAGACAAATTCTTGAGGAATAATGGGCTGCTGTCCAATTTTGTTTCTAAATAGGGTCTTACTGAAATTTTTTATGCCCTTTTGGTTCTTTTGCTGCAGTAATAGATCAAATCAGTTGACACCATTGTGCTGATACTTAACTAAATCAAATTACAATTTCCACTGGTTAACCCAAGGGGAGGGGAAAGAAAAAAAAATAATAAAAAAATAATCTCTGTGGTAAGATCAGTGAGTCAGATAATTTTACTCTAATGGAAATAATTGCATTCAAAGAAAACATACCTGTGCTCTTAGAGAATGGGATGTGTTTTGTGTCTGTAAGCATCAAGTAGAACACAGGAAGTAATGCAGGTAAGGGAAAATGTTAAAAGGGAGAGAGATATCGACTTTTACTTCCTTTAGAGCTAGCCTAGCTTCAGATTTTCTTGGATGGTGGATTTGTTTTCAGAATAACATAGACAATCCTAGGAAGTGGAAAAATTCTACTTGATTATCTCTTCTCCATAAAGTAACCTGGTACCAACCCTACCTCTTATTGAGGAAATCAGGTCTGTGTGGTTTTAGCTGAATCTACTTCATTTCAGTAGTAAGGTCACAGAAGCAACATATATCCTAAATACTGCATTTTCACGTGTATCACCAAAAGACTTAAAGGGTTGATAATTTGCTATGATGTTACAAGAATGGCAACAGCACTTTATTAGGGACACTAGAATAGAATGAAAGAACAAGATTATAGCATGCTAGATAGTAATTTCATTCTTGTTGTTAATACAAAAGAAGAAACTGCCTATTTCGTGGTTTAAATTTTAAAATTTGCTTGTGTTTAAAAATATTACAATTATCATTAAAATTTGGTAAGAATTCAAATGAAAGAAAATACAGAAATTATATAAAGAATTACCATGATCTTTAAGTGGAAAGATAATATTTTAAAAGCTTGATCTCTAATTAAAACTTGCTAATTATCATCTGGGTAAACTGTTGAAAACTTCAATTACTGTCTCTTATATTGATAGCCCTGTTTCTAATATAAGTTTATCTAGTATCGTCTAATATCACCAAGTTTCAACCTTTGGTTTTTGTAAATTCTTCTTCTCTTTGAAGACCCGTTTGCTGTCAACAATCCAGTTTCTTTCTCAATACAAGAAATTTAGTACAGCTTGAGCATTTGAAATGCCATTTCTGTTGAACCACTTTTACCTGCTTTATTGCAATGTATACTCAATATTCAGTAGTAGATATGTTAGCGGTTTTTCCCTTGCATGTGCTTGAGAACTTACTTACATGATTGTTCCTAGGCTTCTGGAATAATACTCAAATATCTAACCATATATGCAAGTGTGTTGACTTTGCGAAAGCTGAATTCTGTAGAATATGGAGAGTTTCAGAGATCATACTGGTGGAAGTAGTACATTTAATAATGAAAGCTCTAAGCTACACACTATTATTCAACTGTAAAAATTAAAAATTATGCCATAAAGTAATATTTTCAGATATAGAATTACTGTATGTTTTCTGACAAAATTTAAAAAGAAAATATTCCTAAATTTTTTTTTTGCTTTGCTGATTCCTACTTCAATTTTCAACTAATTAAAACATGACCAGCGGTTATAAAACAGTATGGCAAGAAGGCCATTTCCACTAAGGAAGTGACTCATTAAAAAATTAAGGGAAATTAAACAATGAAAACCACTATGATATTTTTCTGGTTTTCTGCTCAGGGCAAAAGAACAAGAATATGTGAAATAAGGACATAACAAGTAATATCACCAAGGTAGTAAGGTTTGTGTTGTAAGTCTCTTATTTCCTAGAAAAAAAGTCACCTTTTCTCTTTTCCTATGCAGGCATTTATACTTGTATCAAGCTAGAAATATGGCACAAAAGTATAGACAGAAATTTCAGAGATTTCTAAAATGATACAAAGTGCAATAATAAGGTTCCAATGGTGCTCTCTTGGTCAGAACTGTGTGTACGAGGCACAGCTGTGCCCAGAGGAGGCAGGAGGGAACCCTGCCTACAGGCAGTCACATTTGGGGTAGATGTAAGGCTGCTGCTCAGGACTCTGTGACAACAGGGTGGAGTTGGTGACATAGTGTGGCAATTTGGCCACCTACTGTAGTTGTCTCCCTTTGCACTGGGAACTCATCTGGCTTTTAGAGGAGTGTGAAGAAAGGGAGGAACAGAGGAAAGAGTCCTTATTCCTGCCTACTGTCTTGGGGACCATGCCTTACCAATCTCTGAACCACAGACAATATTACCAGGATATACACCCTCCTGATTTGTCCTGACCCAGAAAGCCACCAAATTACTCCCTTACTGCATTGTGATATAATGTATAAATGTGATTAAGATATAGTTCAAAGGAGACACTGTAATTAACATGAAATAAAATTACATTAGAGACAATCTTGGTAATTAACTACAGTTTCCTTAAGTGTTGTTTGCTAATACATAAATGAGCAAGGAGAAAAACTGTGCAGAGGAAGGAGGCAGGAAATGGTGGCAACTGGCATACCTGGTAATGGAATTTCTCCCTATTTAATAAATATGCTCTGTAGTATCAAAAGAGCTACTGTTTTTTCACTGATAAACACAGGACTGGGTTATAAATCATTAGGAGTGACAGATAACGGTATTTATTCAAGAAATGTCTCAAGAAATCTAGATGCAGCTAAAGAGATATGAGGATGCCTAGGGAGGAGAGTTAGGAAGTGAATATAATGCTGTGACTGTATAAATATTTTTTTCAATTTTGTTTCCAAGAATGTTCCATATTTCAAATTATGTAATTGATAAATCACTATAAACAGTAGGAACTTTCAGGAAAATAATTACTAGGATCCAATATTTATTGTAATAGAGATCTGTACCAACATTTTTAGAGTAAATAGTCAATTTTACTAGCTGGGTAAGCAGTTTAACTCTTTCAAGCCTTGCATGCTTTAGAAATGAGGATTAGTGATGCATAACATGGTGATTCAGAACCCTATTCCATTTACAGGCATGCAAGAACTAGGAAGCCTTAAGGTACTATGCAATAATTGCTATTTGAATAGCAATCCAAAGACAAATTGTATCTGTTTTTGAAATGCAAAGGACAAAAAAATTTTTGGAGGTAAAGAACCAAATCCCAAAGGATGCTCTCCGTTTGCCTTCTTGAACAGCAGAAAACATCTGGACTTTACTTCTTTGGAGTATTAGAAGAAAAAATGCTGGATGAAAGAGAAAATCAGAGACCAGAAGTTCCAGGAATGTAGCCAATTTTGCATTATAGTCAAAGGATGTGTAGCTAATACAAAGATTAGTGTGCCTCCAGGACATTTTTCCAAACAGAAACACTGGGGAAATTAGGAGGAATTAGCTGTAGGTGTGAGGTTAGACTGCAATGCATTACATCTGCATGGCCATTCTTTTTCAGAAGCATGGCCTTGAGTTGTTTTAGTCTAGTGAACCTTTGTATGAAACAAACAGCAGCACAAGAATTGGATAATCAGACTTTCAGTTAGTTGATTTAAACTTCCCTAAATGTCCTTTTGCAGATGGATCCAAATTCTTGGTCAGTGATATCACTATGTCATGCAGGAGAGCAAAGAAGAAAAGGCAACAAATCGAGCTAACAGTGTTCAAGGTTTAGTAGGGAACAAACTGAATTCTGTAAAGGTGTTGAAGATTTGACAATACAAGTGTGTTTCCCTGCTTTATGCATTAAAAAATGAAAAAAAAAATCCCCCAGATCCCATGTAATTGCTAAGTGTACAATAATTTATTGCCTCTCAGGGCTTCAGTGCCCTTTCCTAAAGAAACTAAAGCACAGAATCGCAAAATACATGAGTCATTGACTGCTATTGTTTCTTCTCCTGGGGTGCTGGACTTGCATCCAAACATCTCTCATTGAAGCAGTCAGTTCACGGAGGTCAGTTAATTTAATTCCAAAGAAGTGACTGCAATCACTTTCACTGAGCATGAAAATATCATATGTGATATTATAATATTTTTTCAAGGAAATAAATGTATTTTTTCTGCTGTCTAATCTTCTTAAGCTCTTTCCGAAGTGAACACTATTTTGATTTATTTTTTTTTTAATAGTTACTATGGAGCCAGTTATTTTAAATGATCATTTTTTTAACTGGAAAAGAGAAACTATTTGCAATAATAGACTTATAACAGTGTTTGGGTTTTACATTTTCAAGAATATGCTATACCATACTACAGAATCTATGAGCCCATTAGGCAGTGTCCGTTAAGTAGCTTTATGGAAATCTTTTCTGTAATCCTTTTTTTCAGGGGAATTTAAAGGTGCTAAGCAGTGGTTTCACTCTGAGAAGTTAGTACAATTAAAAAATAAATGCTGAAGTCAGTAGTGTCTCCAGCAAAAAATATACTCAAGACATCTAAAAGTCAGGGTAGGCTAGCAAAATGCCTATTCAGTATTTTAAAATGCTTATAAATAACCTGGTACTTGGTCTTATGAAATTTAGGAGGACCCATTTTAAATATTTATTTGTTTTTAATGATGGAAGTTAAATTTCTATTTGAAAAAGTTAATAGAAATCATGGTGAAGTTTCTAAATAAGTTGACATGACCCATGTCTTTAAAAACTTCTTAATTACTCTTCTTTTTCTGAATTTGCACTCGAGGTATGGAACATATGATATTTCTCAGACATCTAACCATTGCATTCATATGGACATGGGTTGAGTCAATGGCCAGGAGCCCAGAACTAGACATCTAATTGAACATGTGTCTCTTCATCAGATTTATTCTTCAGGTAAGAAACTAACAGGGCCCTTGCAAATCCTATCCCAGAGTACTGAATAGATATTGTTTCTGAGAAGTACTATGCTTCAGTTTCTGCCTTGGGAGATAGTTCATCCTTTTTCGTTTCCTAACTGTTGTAAGGAAGAAGAGATCCCTTATCTTTCCTGGCTGATGCAGTAGCAGTAGTCAGAGGAGAGCTGTTGATATTCCCATCCTCCTGCTGCAAAAGTTTTTCTCTCTTGCAAAAGAGTTTTTACTGTTTTGTTAAGAAGCTTAAGATCATATTGTTTATGTATTAATGCATTTTCCTTATTATAATTTTCACTCTATTGTATTTTCTTCCAGAGCTGTTGAACCACTCAGGTTTTTTTAGTGAGTCGTTAGTTATACAGGTTAATATTTCATAGGATGAATTCAACATTGAAAAATATGCAAAAAAA
>VXBX01001684.1:5100-37625 GCA_013400415.1 Scytalopus superciliaris
CTCAAAGTCCCGTTTTTCTCCTTTTTTTTTTTTTTTTTTCCTTTCCCTTCTCTGAAATACCTTGAAGCCAGCTTGGCAGCACACAGGATTCAGGTTTAGCTTGATTGCATCTCCCAAAGGTATGCGGAGGGGTTGACAATGCAGGCTTTTGCACTCTGCTGTATGTGGATGGGGGTGACAAGGGATGAGAAAAGTCTAAGGAGAGAGAGGAGGGGAAGGTCATATCTTTGGAAGACTACAAAATTAACTGAAATTCAGATAGTTCATGTTCTGATAGCAGGAAAGCAAAATCCCAAATAAGCCTTAGGGAAAAACCAGCTTTCTTAGGCAGCTCCACAAGGTGGGATTTCTTTTTTAACTCTTTAATCCCTTGTCATACTCTGCAGAAAGCAGTTTGTGTTTCCTTATGAGGACAGGCAATTTCCTGGCCCCTGACAATGAAGCCCTATTCCACTCTATTTGCCAGACTACTGATAATAATACTTCCTAATACAAGTATGGGGAGTCACTTGACTAAATCTGACAAATTTAGCACCTTGAGCCTGTACTTGCTTGATACTACGGGCTTTCCAAAGAACCCAGTGCTTCTGCAGAGGAGAGGTGTCTCTCACATCCAAAAGCTAGCTGTTACAGGGTCATATATGAACAAGTCAGCTACTGTAAGGAGAATCTCCCTGTGAAAAACTTGCAGAGGTGCTGATACAGACACACCATCCAAGTCTCAAGTAAAATTCTTAGTCTTTTTTTCTTTTTTTTTTTAAATCTTAACAGTCCAGAGACTCCCAAGCCTACTCTGTAAGCAGGTGGTGGTTTCAGTGGAGCATACAACTGTATTTATTTGCAATTAGAATTCTGTGCTGCATTCATTTAATTAACCTTACCTCCCCCACCTTACACCTGGATGTGCCTTTTTCATTCCTCAAGTAGAGATGGGAGCAGTTGTGGGAAGAGCTGCTGAGACAGCTGTCCTCTTCATTGGCATCTTCTCTAATGAGACCCATGACAGAAACAGCTTGCTTCCCCAGGTGTGAGGAGTTTGATGCCTCCTGTGTGAAGCTGACATACTTAGCAAGCACTTGTAACTGTAGAAAGCTCTTTGCCGGCAGGAGCATTGTTGGCCTGTGCAGTTGCTGGAAGGAGAGATGATGCCCTTGAGCATAAACACAAAACTGGGCTGAGGAGCAGGAGCCATGTGAGTTGCACAATACAATGCACCGTGCTGTTAGCAATTGGCTGCAGCCAACAAGCTGTCACAAGAAAGGCTGCTGCAAGTCAAGGTTCCCTGCATTGAGCTGTTCTGGCAATGGAGTAAGTCTGCAAATATTTTTCCTCTTGAGGGTGGCAGAGTGGGTTCTTGGGGCAGTGAGAAGGAAGTAAAGGAGGAAAAGTGAGGACTAGGAGGAGAGAGTTTTACAGGGATTTCCACTACAAAATGAAATTGAGCAAGTGTAGTTAGCTGTGCTGAAAATAACTGCAGGTTAACTGTGCTGGCTACTGTAATGGAGACAAGACAGATGTTTCAGGTCTAAACCCCACTAAGGGATGCTATGCCATGCCATGGAATGCCATGCTGTGACTTGAGTGGAGAAAAATCAACTGTATTGACTGCATGTGTAAGGGAGCATGTGTTCTTAAATGCACATCCTGTAGGGATGTACTTTTGAAGTGAAGTCTCCAGACTTGGAAGGAATCATATTGGGATCTTAGCTGCTTTACTGTAACATATCAGAATTCTTTTCCTCTTCCCAATTTACTTCTTACTAGATTTTGTTTCCAGTAGCCTAGCAGCTCCTTTTCAAGAAGCTACTTTGTTTTCTTAGCAATATTGACTGGCAAGGTAAAAGAAAAAAAAATAATCTTAAGGAATGTGGTAACTTGTTAGAAACCTGTATGCCCCAATAAAAACTTGAGAACTGTCACAGCCAGATGAGTGTCTGGGAGCAACAAAGACTTTTTACCTTGTTCAGCAGTTGGTCGTCTGAAGTGCGTTGAGTAATACAAGACTAATATATACAGAACTGCTGAAAGCTGAGAGGATGACAAAAGTATCTAAGGAAGAGATAATTCCATATTTGGGGTGTTTTTATCTGACTGCTTCCCTTCTGTCTCATTAGTCGTCTCTCTGTTCTCTGGCTCAGCATTCCAGTAGTAAGCAACACTACCTGCAGGGGTGTGCAAGGCTAGAAGTTCCTTGTGGGCCCTTAGTTGTGGTTCAACAGGAAAGTTGCACACTGATTGGAAGGATGGGAGGGGAAATGGGGAAGGAGCTATTGATCTGACAGGAGATAAATTTAGTTCTAATGAGAATGCATGAGTTTTCCTCTCAGCACCTCTCATCAGAGTTTGGATGAGGTTATTCCAGCCAGGAAATTGCTAGATCTTCTACTGTTGGAACTGACCCTGGAAGCAAGAGAGACAAACACAGTATGGGCAAGGCAGACAGCTTTTCACTTTTGTTTTGGGAAGCAGAAAACAATTCTCTATTGGAGCTTATGACAGTCACAGTGCAACCCTGAGGTTTTAAAAGTCTATATTATGTGCTATGAAGTGTAGTCTCATGGTTTCACAGAGCTGAGTAAGCAAATTCCCTGGATATCCTAGTGGCTTTACCAAACCGTATCACTTGCCTGCTGCTATCACTGCTGTTTATTTTAGCTGTGCTCCTTATGTGTAATTCTGCTCATCTTGAAATCAGTCACTAAGATTTTTCTGATTGAGTCCATCCAGATATGGTGTGCACTGACTGTACTTCCTTGACAGGGAAGCTCGGCAAGGGTTGAACAGCATCTTGAAGGCATCTCCCAAATAGTTTGGTTTTGCTCCATCTGCCTTAGTTGACATAAAATTCCCCCAGGGTCTAATGGAATCCCAGAAACCCATCGAATCCCTCCAGGCCAACCATATGATTTAGAGATTGAGCAATCAGGGGACACTATTTCCTGACACTTAGGGGAAGGATGTGTGGGAGGTTTGGCTTTCAGCACTTTAATTGCTGTGAATTTTCAAACCTGGGTCAGTCCTATGGAGAACTGACCCTCTCTCCCTTCCCTGGCCCTGCAGCCCCCAGGCAAGCACAGCATGTTCCTAAATTAAAAGAAAGCTGACCACTTGTATTTTCATTGGATGAAAGAGTTTACATGTATTTTCCCATGCTTTTTGTTTTGGTGTCATTGACAGTGGTGTCTCATGTGCCTTTTCTGTTTACCAGTTGTACTCTCTAATGTCACGCTCCTTTAAACTGAGGTATGTGCAGAAAACTGGTGGTTTTCAGTATGTATATTAACGTGCAGTAGCTCTGATTAATATCTCATATTTCAGCAATTCCACTTAACAGTGAAGTTACTTCTGTTTGGCACAACTCTGAGTCATTATCAGGCTGAGGACTTCTTATCTTCCAAGCTCTGTGTAGGCATTAAATTTCATTACTATTTCATAAATTAGTTAAATGGGATTTATTGGGTGAGATTCTCAGCCAGTGCAAATAGGTATGGAGGCTCCAGTGTAGCTATCACAAATATGTCTCAGCTGAGGATTTAGCCCAGTGTCTTCATAGTAAGTGACTTGAGACACAGAGAGTGCAAGTCTTCTCTCATCTGTACTAGTCAGAGCTTTCTGTAGCTCTGCATTGTTCAAGAAACTTATTTCACACTTCAGTTATAAGTAAGTCCAAGTAACATCAGAATTTGGTCCAGAGAAACTGAGGCCCAAGTTGCGCAAAGTAACCTGTAATTTTGGCTCTTTATTTTTAGTGTTCTTTAAGACACCAAGACATTCAAAAGTTGAGACAGCCGAAATTATAAGCTGTTTTTGAAATGCTGGCTGACGGACTCAGGCAAATCTGCGCAGTGCATTTGATTCCTCTCCCATACTTTTTACAGCAGTGTAGCTCTCTGAAGGTCAGTAGTAGAAGTCATGGAGGAATGTGTCCCCTGTTGCCAGAGGCTCCCATGAGCGTTGATATGTCAGTCCTGCTCTTGTGTTCTGTTTTTCTTGACATGTCCAGCATGTAGCCAGCTTTGATTTGCTGAGAACTGCATAGCCACATGCCCATGAACACATCACACTTTGAGCAGCGCTATTGGTAGTGTAGCCTCAAGCTGTCCTAGTGCTGTGTGTTAAATGCATACCTGGTAGTGCTCAAACAGGCTTTTCACTCCCTGAAGCTTTGTGTCTGGTTTGTTTGTTGCCCAAAGTTCATGCTCCATGTTAGAGCTGTATTTTCAGTTTTGCACATGGTATTTCAACGCTTGAGATTTTGGCCTCTCTGGTGATCTCTATGGTGTCAGAAAATTTCTTCTAATAGCAGGAGTTTTCTAGGCTTGAGACAACATGGAGTAATGAATCTGACCAGGAGAAGCTTGGGAGTTTTGGATTTAGTGAGTTATTCTGAGGCCATGGCAGGCTTGTACCAGTTATAAGGTTTCTCTGGAGCTAAAAATTAAAGACCTAAGGTAGAAAGAAGGAAGCAGATAAGAAAGAGAGGAGATCAGAAGACATGCTGGAATTCAAGGAGTGGGAGCTGGAGATCAGAAGGATGTGTTTAGACAGCGTGAAAATGGAAATAGAGGTAACCTTGAGGAACTGAGAAAAACTTTGGCAGCAAGAGAGGAACAGGCTCCTTGCCTGAATAACAAGTGCTTGCTGGCTTCTTAGTAATAATCACTGAAGTTGGTATTTCTGCTCAGGAGCTTTTAAGTTCATATATGTCTTTGTTGAAGAATACTTTTCTCTTCACTTTGTCCCAAGATGACTTAAATCTAGGCAATGTATGTGCCAGCCCAGCTCTTCTTTGAATCGCAGATAAAGCTGAATTGTGAGACCCAACAACTCCATTCCATCTCCTTCGTATATTGCTTTTTTAAAGGAAGCATAAGCAAGGACTCATTTTCACTGATTCAGCTTTTATTATTCAAGGCAGTGAACAAAGCTGATTTGGGGGGCTTTGCATTTTGTTTGCTGTTTGGAGGGGCAACATGTTAAACTGTTTAAAGAATTGAATTAATGAGCTCTAAAGTCTTAAGAGATGGAAGCTTTCACAGTCCCCTGTTCATCTTTAAATAATGTGGTCAGGGCCAATTTAACTTCTTAAGATCTGAAGATGTGTTCCCAGGACATTTTCATAAACTAAACACACAAACATACACACAAAGGAGAAGAAACATTTCTGCCAAGGAGCACAATCCAGGTTGGATTTATTTGTGAAGAAGTCATGCGAGAATACATTTCAAGGATTTAATACCACATGGCAATATTCTCTTCTTCTAAGACAAAGCTGTGGGAAGAGATGAAAAATCTTGGAGGACGGGTCCATTGGTAGCTATTAAACATGATAATCTGGCTGTACTCCCATCTCCAAGTCCTAAACAACAAAAAGGATTGAGCAGGGGTAGGATCAGACTATATATGGTATTTTAATGTCTTTTCCTTAACCATCTGCAGCTGACCATTGCTTGGAGATAGGATACTGGTTTGGATGGACTTCTGACTCTTTGTAGTCACTTTTATATTGCCGTGGTCTTTGAGAAAAAAAAAACACTGTGAAGATCCTCTAATGTTTCCACTATTCTTCAGGGGAGTAACAAACATATTTATAAAATGCGGGCTGAAGAACCTTGCCAGGTTTATCATAAACCTCAGGAAACTTATTCACATTTTGGAGTTAAGTGTCAAGAATGCCCATAAAGAAAGTACACCTTAATTTTCAGTATTGTCTCTGTCTCCTGAATATTGAAAAAAGGGAACAGCATCTCTCCTTGTTCCCCAGTTGAAAAGTGGATTTCAATCAGTGACAATTTTTTGCAGGAAAGATTTAATTTGCTAACCCCCTCCATTTTTAGAATTTTTTTTTGTTTTGTTTTTTCTGCATGGAAGTATTTCTCTAAAACTAAACATTTCCAACAGGCTTACCCATCAATAGTATGATTACTGCTGATATTTTCACAACTAACAAATATTTTGGTTCTTTCATTTTCCAGGAAACCTCAATGCTTTAAAAATAAAAAAAATAGGCTATTTTTAAATGTTTCATGCTGGTCTTGAAAATTCATTAATCTCTTTGCTAGCTCTTGGTCCTGCACTGACTGCCATCTGTTTTCTTTCAAATCTCCAGAAGGCTGTGACAGAAATACGTGGGAATTCCATGTTGTTCTACATCAGCCTGCCAATTTTGCTCCTTTCCTTGTCAGGTCAAAGCAAACAACCTTTTCAAGAAGGAATGAAAGAACTGTGGAACTGTATAAGCATCTTTGCTTCTGCCGATTTCTGCGTAGAAGTTTCCTGGACTCTTCTAGAGGTGTAACGTGATTTCCCTCTAACATGAAGCTATTTTTTGCCCCAAGTATGTTACAACAATGCAGTCCCTCTAAAAACATGTAATCAATAAATCATCAGCCTACAATACAGCAAAGTCCGTACTTTCCACTGGTTTAAGACGAAACCCTAAATGCTGTGGGTATTGTACAACCATTAGTCAGATGGTTTCTAATAGAGCTGGGTCACTGTCAATGGACTGTTCCTATTCAACCAATAAGAGTTAAATGATGAGAATATTTTGTTGTCTGCAATCATACACTGTATAAACATTTGAGTATAGGTCACATATGTATGGTAGAAAAAGTTAGCAATTTATTCTTTGCATTCTGCACTTTCCTTTGGAAAATTTCCAGGAACTTTACAAATGCTAATGGATTTAGCATTTTGGGAAACTAAGGCATAGCTTTTTCAGATGATTGCAAGCTTACCAGAGTCTGTATTGTCATGTAAGTACTCTCACTGCAGATAGGATAGTGACCCATTTTTTTTTTTTTCAGATAACATTATGTCCTCTAAAGTGTCAGTGTAGCAAAGCCATAGCGATTAAACTCAAATATTATAACAACATCTTTATCATTATGTTGCATCTGTCTGGTGGACAAGCCATATATTCACCAGAATCACACTGCTACAGAGTGGATAGTTCTCCCCTTCCTTACTCCCCCCTCCATATCTGTGTCTTTGCTTCACAGAGCCTTTAGTTACAATCCCCAGTTCTTCTTCCTACTGCTATCCACCCTTCATTTAGATTTTTGCCTGTACTGAGAGTATGGAACTCAGGTACTGCTGCAAATGATTGTAAAAGAACTGCCCTGGTGGAATGGGTTTATTTGTTAGATAAAACAGCATACATCTGTAGAGAAGCTTTGCCAGGACATCATTCTTCCTTACAAACGTTATCAGGAATGGAGCCATCCACTAGTGCAGACAGTCTTGGTTTTCTCACTGAGTCACTGACCATTAAGCTGGGATGCCTGGACTGTGACTACCTTGCTTAAATCCTTTTGGCAGAATCCTGACCCCCTCCAGGCAGGCGACCCCCATCAGCATCTGCGCAACAGATGAAAGAAAGCAAGATCTTGACCAAACATGAGGGGACTTCAGTGTTTCGCTACTTTTGCAGCCGTGTATACAGCGGGAACCAATTAAACTGTTCCCAACAGCTGAGTGCACAGAGAGACGGTTGGTTTTGTTCTCGCCTGTGCTCTGATCTGTCAGCATCCTCCTGCACTCTTGTGCAGGGATAGAGTAATAACCATGCTAGGGGCCTGCCAATATGAACTGTCTTCCAACTGTGCCCTACTGAGATATGAACTTGCCCTCATTGCTTGTTTCATACTTCTACTGCCCTTTGGGTCAGGCATCCCAATGAGTGAATCTCTCTGGCTCTGTTGCAGAGGCCCTGAAATATGTTGCCAATGACAGAAGTACAAAGCTTGACCTTAGCCTTTCATCATCAGCAGGATTCAGGCAGTCTGTGTGCTACGAAGTCTTTGGCACTCACCATTACTAAGTTATAGGGAGAAAAACAGATGCATTTTCTAACTAGGTGAAATTTTCCTTGGGGGACCCATGAATTGTTTTCCAGCTGTGTTTGGGCTTATCTAGAATAACTTCATGTACCTGCTGGGGGACATGTGTTAAGCTATAAATGTCCTACTGCGCTCTTCATGGCACATTTTATGTTTAATCAGAGGCAAAATTTCGCAAGCAATTCCTCGCTGCCTCATCCTCTGTTAATTTTCACTGGTAATGTTTACTATGTTCACATCTATGGGGACATCTCCAGGGGCCCATACTCTTTCAGAATTACACGTCTCTTAGTGTAGCTAAGCTACTGTGAAATGGAAGTCTTATCTAAGAAAATACTTACTGTAAATACACGCTAGAGCTGATCTATCATAATATATATTGATATTTTCATATGATATCACTGTTCTTTTATCAAAAAGCAATATAAGAATGCCACTTCATTAGTCTTGAGTCAATTTTTCAATTAATGGCCTCGATTTTTGCAAGATACATACAATTCAGATTACATACATATCAGTATTTTGGGTTTCTTTCTCATTTTGAGATACAAAAAAATATCTGTAGCTTTATATATTTTTATCCACAGAGTGGACTAGATTCTGATATTTAGAATCAGATATCAGAAGTCAGGGAGATGATATTATACCTTTTTACAATGAAATTGTAAACTTACCTAATTTGTAATTGTCAGCTGCTTTAAACTAAGAATGAAAATGGCCGTCTCACTTCAGACTAGAAAACTTACCTAATTGTTTCCCACTGGTGACTTGAAAAGGTTTATGTTAATATGTGACAGTATTGGAATAAATGTGCTGTGAAGTCTGCTGGACTATGTGTCTATTACACAGTTGTCTATGATTGTAGGAAACAGGATGTGATGACCTTGTAGTCTTATACTGCCATGAATGCACATGACCCAGAGTCCAACTGACCACCCTACAGGCTCTGGTGACGTGGGAGGGCAGCAAATTAAAATGGAAGCAGATGGCGAAAAAGTCTTCTCCGTGTTTTGCCTCATCTTTTCTTTCAGAGATGCTGCCTTAAGTCTTTGATCCAAACAACCTGCTGAGGAAACATGTCTCTGAGCTATGATGAAACAACACTAAGAACGCTGTGTTCAATTCTGGGTACTCAGTGCTAAGTGGTTACACAGTGAAGAAGAGAGATAGGCAACTGTCGTTTTTTTCTTTGAGTCCCCATTACTCATGGTCTCCTTCAGGAATAAACTTAATTCACAAAGAAGCTAGAGGAAGCTGGGAAGTTTGGTGCCAGACTGGGGGGCAACACCTCCAGAAAAATGGGAAAAACTATCTTTCACTGTTAATTTTGGGCTTGCTTCTGCTGGCCTATCTCTGCCGTTAACTTGAGATATGTGCTTTCCAGTGTGTTATCTATCTATCGATCTGCTTGCCTGTAATGGAGCAGCCCAGGCTGCATGAATGTATAAGCTTTGTTTTCTAGGTTTCCTGTTCAAACTGTGACCTTAAATCCATGAGCTCTCTAAGTTCCTATATTTGTTGCCTTTGAGATTTTAAAGCTTCTCCCCAGCATTTTGGAGGCTTGTTTCAAGGGCTGGGTTTTGCTATTTGATGTGGATCATACACACTGCATCTTGTGACACTAACAGGGTGGGGAATAATGGGCCTTGTAGCCTCAGTGAATCTCATGGAGGAATTCACTCATGGGTGTTGCAGGAGCAGTTTTCCCAGTTCTGTGATACTTAGAAGCAGTCTAAAAAGTCTCCATGTAGAATAAGATGCCATGCTGGATTTGTTTAGCATCTCTGGGCTTCAGTTATATCTGAGCGTCCCATGAAGCTTCCGAGTCACAGTGAATGCTGTATTGCTCCTAGGCAAACGCACTCAGGCTGAAGTTTGTTCAGCGGTCACTGTACATGGCTCTTAAAACACCAAGCTCACTTTTACATAGTCACTGAGCAGAGATGTAATAATCACTGCATTATATTAGCGTCTGTGTATCTGACACACCCAGTGATTTGTTTGCAGACTTTCCCACACCCTCAAGAGTTGCTGCTTCTTAGTTTGGGTCATTTTTACTGTGGCTGTGTCAGATGTCATTTTCCCTCTGGATATTTTTGGGTGTAGCTGATTGCAGCAGGGAGAGAGGACAACACAAGTCTGCCTTTTCCAGCTCACATGTGTTGCGTCATTAGAGAGCATTAAAGCAATCAGGCAGTTGGACTAGCTGATCATTGTAGGTGCCATCCAACTGGACTGTTCTCATTCTCTTTCTATTCTGTTCTACTCCTGCTTGTGGGACGTGGGTTTTTTTTAGTTTGATTTGGTTATCAGGTTTTTTACTAAGTACCTTCTATCCATATGTTTACATTTGTTCATTCCTCTTGCCCTGTTTTCTTTATGCAGAAGAGGAATATCATAGTCCCGAGGATCTAATACGGACCTAATTAGACCTGACCACATTGAACCACTGGGCCAACACAGGCCTTTTATTTTCTTACTGCCATTTGGTATCAGTAGGAGAATTTTGCTAGACTTCTATTTTATTTGGTCTGTCTGATGTGTCAAAAGTCTGTGTGGTTATATTTATTAGTATTTTATGATTTTTTTTTTTTTTTTCCCCTTGCTTGACCTGTATCTGCTCTTGGAGGTTCTCTACTGTAAAATGTGTCAGAAGTGACGAAGTGGCCCCTTGTCCTGCCTGTTTTGCTAATTGTCCTGAGCCAAGTAGGATCTATTGGTTATGCAAGCATGGAGAGTAAAGAAGGGCTTTGTCAACTCAAGGAATCTAATGAGCTGTAGGTAGGAGCTTTGCTGCTGATTTGGCCAATAATTACAGGCTGCAGACTTCACAGGTCCCAGAAGCTAAGCAAATTCCATCTTGCTTAATACTTGGCAAGTATCCTGGAGGCTATATGAAGCAGTGCTGATCATTTAGAGGCAAGTGTCAATTTTGGTCCAGGTTTGAAACCAAAATCTGAGGAATTTGATATTATAGGATATCAGAGTTTTTTGTCAATGTTCCACAGTGCTTTTGAGCACTAAACTAGTAATCTTTGAGGTAAGAATATGAGACTTTAGACTATTAGAAAACATAACTTATGAAATAAAGTAACAGTTTTGGTCAGTACTTTATTTGGTTCAATAATATGCATAGTTCTCAGATACTTATAATTAGGTACACTAAGAACAGGACACAATCTAATACAGCTGTTTCGGATTTTTAGTTTCTCTTTGTCTTATAGCTGCTTGTTTCTGACTCAACACAGACTCTGATTAAACTGTCCTCTTTCAAAAACTGTTAATATAGGTCATCCCTTGGACTCCACTGCTCTGTGTCTGGGAGCTGTGTTGTACTGGAACAAGTACAGAACCGTATTTACAAAAATTATTTCTTACCTGTTTATGCTTCAACTTTTGTATTCAAAATTTGTGTCATTTATTATGTGATCCAAAACACCTCAGCTCAAACAGATTTTGGCTTTGGCCTGTAGGGCTTCTCTTTTTTTTCTTTCAAAATCAGTGTGCATCCACATCACCAGCTGATTTCAAAAGGAGTTGTGGGTGCAAAGGCATTCAGTCCCTTGACCAAGGTCACAGTGATGATCAGGATCAGAGCTTCACAGGGCAGTTCCTGGCTCCAGGTAAATAAACACGCATCAAACTGGTAGAAAATTCTGAGTTGTGCAGAGATCGTGTGTAGCTGTACCTTCAGAAATGAATCTTGTCTTTCGTAATATGGTTTAAACAGCTATGACTTCATAATAATAATACTTATTGCCACCTGTGCAGTGACTGTAACTACCAAGTAAGTAGGAACGATTGTACACTACTGAAGTCATCTTTTCCACGGCAGTGATTGTTTTTAGAATATCACAGCTTGGTAATTGCTTGGAATGCTTCTTCTGTGTTGGCTTGGCACTGATCTACCTGGTTGCAAAGTGTGAGCCAGTGATCTTCATTTTCTTTCCCATTTACCACGACCGGCTTTGCACCAAAGACATGGGTGAACAAGGCAGCAAGCCCTGCTCTTTTTTTTTTTTTTCCTTTTATTTTTTTGTCCATATTCACTGCAATAAGTTTAACATTTCCTAGAAAACTCAGCAGCTATAGAAAGCAGCATGTTGGAGTGGCACCACAGCCTCATTCTTTCTTATAGTGGCAGCTGTATTGGCTAGGGAGGTCTGGCTGCACCTTTTCACAAACCCAGTAATTCTCCTGAGCTCTCATTAGCACACTCCAGTGACTGGGGTGCACCATGCTGAGCAAAACCTCCACATACTTCGAGAATAATGTAACCTAGGTTTTTGTCTGAGGTTTAAGCATGATTTGTCTAATGGTGATTTAGAAGTGAAATAGAAGCAAGGCTGGAGAAGTGGACTAAATATTTTTCTCATTTAGCTTCATTGTCTAAACACTGGGGACTAAGATGAGATTATGCAGAACCTTCTAACTGAGTTAGGCATTATTATTCTTCTTTTAGAGAGTACAGTCAGAAACATGAATTGGCTCGCCCATGACCACACAAAAACGCACAGCTAGTGTCAGCATTACAATTTTGTTACTCAAAAGTGCACAGATGTGCAACATGTTTCGTTCTCCTTCCCATCCCTAAGTGCCATAAGGACTGCTTGCAAGGGGTCAGGTGCATACTCTGTTACTGTGATGACATGCACATTTCCATCATCACTGTAAAAGTACAGTTACTCGAGTCTGAAAGTGTTTGTATCTGTAGAACTTGCTGTTGTTGGCTCTCCTGGGTAAACTAGTACACACTGGTGGAAAGTGAGAGAGAACATATGAAGATTCTCAGCAGTGACTGAAGGAAATTTTCACAGCCCTAGCAAAGCTATGTTTTCAGTGAGAGGACAAATTAAATGAAACCAGTAAGTTCTAAAGGTTTAGAGAACTTCAGGTTAATTCTGAGGCTGAGACTTAGGTTTCCTGTCTCTTGGCAGTTTATGAATGCCTTTGTCTCTCTCTATATGTTGGGCCATAACTGTTTGTGTCAACTTCCCTGTGTCCCAGTGTAGAATCTGCAGGCCCTTTCCTTTAAAGCCTTTGGAATTTACATAACCCTGCAATTGTAGCAATGCAAAATGTGGCTCTGGTTACAATAACAAGGGTTTAGGGAGAGCAGGGAGAGATTCTAGCGGTAAAGGCATAAAAGCAAAACAAAACAAAACTCTACATGTTGTTTTAATTTGCAGCAGCCACGTGAGAACTGTCCCGCAGTTCCTGGCTATAAATAAATCTCTGCCGTCATAGGAAGACAAAAACCAAAACAGTTCACATTCCTCCCAAATTTTCTTAAGGTTATAAAAAATAAAGGAATGGTAAATATTTCAAAAGCAGAGTGTGTCTTTGCTAAGGAATGTTGAATTATTACTCAAGGGGGCTGATATTTGCATCAAGTGAAGAAATTTGGCATTAAACCTCTCTTTTCCTGCCCCATCTCGGCCAGCTCTTTTGAGAAAACCACTTAGGACTGTGTATAGATAACGTGCCAGGCAATGCTGCTTAAAACTCCACACATTCACTGCTCTAGTGTCAGCTGAGGCAGGAACTTTCTTGGAGATGAATGAAGCATGCCTGTTGCTTCATGTCAGATGTTGCATCCCGGTTCTCTTACATGGTGTGTTAGGAAGGTGTAGACAAGGATCACTACATTGCATGGTGAGATACTGTGGTACTGATAGATGCAGATGTGAATGAAGAATCAAACAGACAATGCTCCATACCAAAAGTAATACTACAGAAATAAGCGGGTCTGCTTGAGAAGTAAGATTATAGTTGCTACATGTGGCTGAACAAAGATTTGGTCACCTGTTCAAATCCAGTTTGCTCATTCAAATGACAAAATGTTGCAGTTGGAAGTGTCGTAGGGTGAGCCTCCTTATATTTAGACTCGGGCATGAGAAGATGTAATGCCATGTGAATTGCATGACTAAGGATACCTCTTTAGGGAATGTAAGGACAGACTGAATAATGAAGTAGTAACAAGGGAATGAATGGAGATAGCCTTTAGCAGAGAGCCCTAGGGTAACCAGGACCATGTGAGAGTTTCTGTACATTAATGAGTTGGAAAAGGTTTTGTTGAAACATCTTTCTAGGAAGATAAAAGTCCAAGTCTACCATGTGTCAGTGTGGTGAAGTCCCAGGCAGCAAGAGTGGAGATGGGGAAAGAAATACCAGAACCAGCAAACTAAGTAACTGTAGTGTGCAGGGAAATGGATTTAAGCTGAGCCTGAGCTGTGGTATTGCGTTGAATGGGCATAAGGTCTCCCAGAACAGGATATCTTTGAACTTCTGAGTGTTCTCTGGAAATCATAGAAAGGAAACACTGTAGCAGAGGAGGAGCCTGATGTTGCTTTGAAATGGTTCTCCAATGAAAGCATCTGCTTGGCATTACTTCATCATGGTGATGGAACATGAGCCAGTTGAGAGCTTTTGGGCAATAAGCCAGATCAATGCTTTGGTGAATGTCTATTATATATCAGAAGAGTGAGTAGAGGAGACCTTCTTCAGGCAACTAGAGGAGGCACTGACCACGTCAATGTCTGCTGGAAGAGCAACACAGCAGTGCACAGGAAATCCAGGAGGTTTCTGGAGTGATGACAGCTTTCAAACAGAGATAATGGTTGAGCTGAAGAGAAGGATTGCTCTACTGGACCTGACATTTACAAAAGAGGAAGAATGCCTTGAAGGTGTGAAAATCAAGGGTAGCTTCATCTGCAGTGACCATGGGATGGTGGAGTTCAGGATCCTGGGAGGAGGAAGCAATACAAAAAGCAGGATCACAACCTTGGATTTCAGGAGAGCAGACAGTGGCATGATCAGTGACCTTCTTGAAAGAATCCCACAACACTTAGTCCTGGAGAGAAGAGAGGTCCTGGAGAGCCAAATGATTTTCATGGATTACATCTTCCAAGCTCAAGTTCATCCTGATGAGCAGGAAATGAAACAAAGTTTACCTGGACCTACCTGTGTAGGTAAGCAAAGAACTTCTGACTAAACTCAAACATAAAAAGGAAGTTTACAAGGGGTGGGAGTGTGGTTGGGTGACTTGGAATTAATATAGAAACACTATCTGAATATGTGGGGATGGGATAAGGAAAACCAAGACTTACCTGGCATTCAGTCTTCTAAGGGACATGAAGAACAAAAAGGGTGTCTGAAAGGGAGATCAACTGCAAAAGAAAGAAGAGGGGAAAAATAGACCGACTGTTGAATGGTTGAGGGAACCTGGTGGCAAAGGACACAGGGAAGGATGAGATACTCAAGTCTTCTTCACCATGATCTTTACTGGAAATACCTTGAAAAATTCCAGACATCTCAGACCAGCAGCAAATTAGGGAGCAAGGAAGACTCACCCTTGACTATGAGGATTGGGTTAGGGAATATTTAGCTAAATTGTACAAATAAACAAGTAGTTCCTTGATACATGATGAGATACACCCACAAATGCTGAGGGAACTGTCTAGTGTAATTTTGAAGCCACTCTTGAGTAGCTTTGAATGGTTATAGCCAGTAAGGGAGGTTTCTGAGGACTAGAAGAAAACAATTGTTATGTTTATCTTCCAAAGGGACAAGGAAGATGATCTGGACAGGACGGACAGCCTCATCTCAATTTCTAGGAAAGTGATGGAACAATCCTAGAAACCATTTCAAGTGAAGAACAAGAAGGTGACTGGGAATAGTCAGCCAAGGCCATAAAGAGCAATCTTAATTTTGCCTGACCATCCTAACAGCTTTCTATGATGAGATAATTGTCTTGGTGGATAGGGGGAGAGCAGTAGCTGCTGTTTATCTTGACTTTAGAAAGGCTTTTGACACTTTTACATAATGTCCTCATTGACAAACTGGTGAAGTGTGGGCTAGATAAGTGGTTAGTGACATGGCTTACTAGCTGGCTGAGCTGCTGGGCTTGAAAGGCTGTGGTCAGTGGCAAATGGATCAGCTGCAGGCCACACAAATAGAGTATCCCAGGGTCAGTATTGGGATCCAAAACTGTTTAACATCTTCATTAATGGCCTGGATGGTGTGACCAAGTGTGCCCTCAGCAAGTTTGAAGACAACATAAAACTGGGAAGAAATATTGATAGATAGGTCATGCCGATGTTTGGAGGCATCTCATTAAAAAACTCATAAAATTCAACACATTAAAATGACAGGTCCTTTTCCTGGGGAGTGAAAACCAGTTCTGGGCTAAAGGACCTGGAATTCTGGTAGGCAGCAATTTGAACACCAGTCTCAAGTGTACTGTTGTGGCAAAGGCCAACAGCCACCAGGCTACTAAGAGAAACACTGCCAGGAAGTCAAAACAGGTGATCCTTCCTCTCTACTCAGCATTGGTGGGACACATCTGGAGTGCTGTGCCCAGTGTTAGGGTTCCACAGTGTGAGAGAAATGGACACATTGGAGAGAGTCACAACAAAGGGCCACAAAGATGATTGAAGGGCTTGTATATCTGACATATGAGGAGAGACTGAGAGATCTGGGACTACTTATCAATATGTATGAATACTTGATGTTGGTGGGAGTAAAGAAGAGGGAGCCAAATGCTCCCCTGCCGTGCCGAGTGTCAGGATGAGAGTTCATGGGCACAAACTGAAACAGGGAATTCAAAAATTTTAATGTGTGAGTGATCAAAACACTGGAACAAGTTGCTCAGGGAGGTTGTGGTGGTTCCATGTGTAGAGGTGCTCAAAGCCTGAATGGGTGTGGCTCCAGGCACCCTTCTCTTGTTGACCCCTGCTTTGAGCACTGGGTTTGGGGCAGATGATTGCCAGCAGTCTCTTCCAATCTCAGCTGTTCTGTGCTCTGTCATACCTTAATCTTTTTTTTTTTTTTTCATGGCTGAGTCAAAACAGCTCAAGAACTGTGATCATAGCTAGCACTTACTATTTTGGGCCATGTACTATTGGGATATACTGTTCCACATCCTCTAAAAATAAGTTATGCCAGAACAAAAATCAGGAATTGTGGTGAAAGGGTTTTTGTGTGGGGAAGGGGAGTGGTAGAATTTCTTCCTGTGCTATATGCAATTTGAGGTTGGATAGAGGACTTCACTCTCTTATGTTTCTAATGTGTTATCTTTCACTAGTATCAAATTCTTACAGAGGGAAAAAAAGTAGAAATAGAGAGAGGTCTGAAGCTGGCCAGTGTTGACAGACCTGTGTTAAACTTGATATTGTTACTTTGGTGGAAAATGGGGTTAATGAAGGGAAAATGAAGCCCTGTTTTTCTGTTATCCCCAAAAGACTACAGTGTCTATGAATAACCTTAAGGCACACATGGAGGAATTGACGAGTCTAATGATGTTTCTCTTAAAAGAGCTTAGTTAAATACCATGGGAAGCAAGCAAGGAAAAGGTCGCTTTAATGGTATTTCCTAAAATGACAGTACAGCAGCATTTCTGGAATGTCCTGGAGCACAATCATTTGGCTTTAATAAAAAATAATGAAAAAAACCCAACAACAAGAAAATTAGCTGAATGATAAAAGCAAATAATTGGTAACAGATTTCCTCCTAAATCCTGCAAGTCATCTGTCTAGAGCAGCTGATAGAAAGAATACAAAGCCTATAGTTCTGAATCAGCTGAAAACCATGTTTTATATGTTAATCACACTCTGCAAAAAAAAAAAAAATTCTTTTTCTTTATCAGTGATCACTTATAATCCCTGCACTCAAGGTTAATGTGTAGAGTAACAAATCAACAATTTGTCTGCAATGCAGATGCAATCAGTTTTGAAGATATAATGGTACCTATGAGATATTCATATTGGGGTTGATTGTAGAGTGTATTAAGAGCAGTGCTGAGTGCTTCAGCAAATCACAGAATCTGCTGAGTTGGAAGGGACCCACAAAGGACCCTGCCCAGGACCATCCCAAGAGTCACACCATTTGCCTAAGAGTATGATCCAAATGCTTGAACTCTGTCAGCCTTGGTGCTGTGACCAGTTCCCTGGGAGCCTGTTCCACTGCCCAAACACCCTCTGGGTGAAGAACTTTTTTCTAATATCCAACCTAAACTGCCCCCAGCTTCAGGTCATTCCCTCAGGTCCGGTCATCACAGAGAAGAGATTAGAAGCCTTTAAGCATTTTCTTGCGTTTATGTGCCCAAATAGTATCTACTACCTGCATCTTCTCCTGCTTAGTGTCAAGCATGTGCTTCAAATTATCCTGGTTTAAGCCAAAGTTTCATCAGGACACTGGAAGACCACCTCTTTACTAAAATTAAAAGAGACCATACAGAAACCTCTGTACCTATTTCTTCTGTAATTTCTTTTGAAAGTGAAAAAACATTGAAGATGCCTTTTATATTGATAGGAAGCTAAAAGGACATGTTTATTTGCAATTGTTTCTCCAGAAGACCATCTCTACTGTCAAAAGATCTGTACTAACTCATCGGAAGGAGGGCTCTTCTTACACAGCGAGAATCTGAACTGAACACAGAGAGAGAAGAGCAAGTCAGAAACTACATAAATCATCCAGGTTAGTTCTGATTTGCATATGGGGAATAGAAGAACAGAATACCAGGGAAGAGAATTTTAGCTATCACTTTTATTTCTTAAATGTGTGTGATGTTATCTACCAGGCAAGAGGAGTCTTCTGCCTATTGGAAGGTGGTAAGATGGTTTTTCAACTTCAGAGCAAGGTTTCAGCAAGCAAGACCTCACTAGCTCCAGTTATGGACAAACAAGGTGTGTTTAGAAGCTACATATATCCTAATGGCATAGAAATTGTAACCTCATACCCCATCTATCTCATCTACCCCATCACCATTTCAACAGAACTTATATCTAGACCGTGATACAAGTGTTAGTCACACTGTTACTCAGTCTGAGGGCTGGCATATTAACTTGGTTTTGGTTATAATTATAGACTAAACTGGAGACATTTCTTGTAAGTTAGTAAATAGGCTTATTGGAAATGATATTTTAATAATGTTTTTGATTTTGTGCTCTTCTCCTCTCCTCTTCCTTTCTTTCTTCTATTCTTCATTCTTCCAGAATGACTGACAATTAGAAGAAAACAGTGTCAGCATCTTCTTCCTTGGTGCAATCTAGAATCCCTCAGTGTTTTAGCCTATCAAGACCTTGTGTGCTCAATTTATGTATGAAGGCTAATTACACCTAGTGCCTCATGATTTTCAGTGTCCTTTCTATTTCTCTTGTCCTGCTTGCAACAGTCATTTATAGAATGGTATTTTCACCTCACAGGGTGTGAAGTGCTGTGAAGCCCATTTAACCAGTTCCCTACTGACTCCAACTCTGCAGCAATGTTTGCATGAGTGCAGTGTGAGTGTTAAGTGTGGCTGAGTTAAGAAGGTGCATGCTTCACACTGATCTGAATGAGTACACCAAGCAGCAGGGCAGTGGTGAAGAAGTTGTCAGGCCTCAGCCACGTGATGAACTGAGCAGTAAGTTTCCTGTATTTGTCTCCATAGGCATGATACTTTCCCTCTGTCAATATCCTAAATGGTTTTCACACCTGTTAGAACCTTGCAGACAGCCAATGGGGAAAATATAGGTGCAAAACTTCAGATCCTGTTACATGAAATGAAATACGATGTTTTGCTCACAGCTCCAGTTCTTTATGTATTCAAGAGGAACAGATTTACTCCCCATAATTTTAAAACATTATCATTTGACATGTTTGAAGTCTTCTGGAAAATTGACTAATTCTTGGTTAGCTACATCTCTGTAGGTGAACAGTTTCTGCATGTGCAGCAGTTCAGGACCAAATAATGTTTTCAAGAGCCCAGTCTCTGTGCATGAACATCTTGCATAGAATCAGGGCAACTACCTAGTTAATGTGCTGCACTCTTGGCACATACCAAGTCTCCCTCTGGCTCAGACTACCACAACGGAATTAAACCTTGCAGATTCTGGGTGTGCCCCTCTCCAGTCAGCTGCTTCGCAGAGAAAGCAATGTATTTTTTGTCTCCAGAGCAACCCAGTCTTTCTGGTAATCACACACGTACTACTTAGCACCTCACTGGAGCATGGGTGCTGTGCATTCCCAGTAAACTGAACCCTCTTGCCAAGTACAACAAAGATGTCTTACATTTTTTTCCTCTCCTATCCTCACCCTCACAGTCAAGCAATTCCAAGAAAGCAATTCAGCAACCTTTGCATAGAAATAAGGAGCCACCTTTCCGTAGGAACATTGTCCCATTTCCAGGACTCCTAAGCATACAGGAATTCCTGTAAAGAAGGTCAAGTATTCTCCAGGAAAATGTGTGTCACAAAATATGATACATTTGATGTGATGGAAGTTATGTCTAAGAAAAATCAGGGTGGGTTAACAGTGGTGTAATGAAGGGAAGGGACAAAAACCCAAAACAAAACAGAAAATAACAAACCAAACAAAACACCAAAGACCCCAGAGCCAGAATAAAGACTATGGCCATCCACTACTGAAACTAAATGCCATTTGCAATTAATTCCTATTGTAAGGTCAACTGCCTTCCTAGTTGATTTCTGCTTCTTTACTAGGGCATCAGTGCTGCTGGTTAGTTTGCATGTAAACTTCAGAGAAAATGAATAATCAGAATTTAGCAAGCCATACCAACCATAACTAATCCTTCTGGCTCTTCTGCAAAGGATACATGGTAAGCAGATGTTGTCCCCTGCTCAGCATCAGAGATGGAGCCAGGACTTGTTCCTCCAGCTACCTTTTCCCACTGAGATGCTGCAAGTCACTTAGAAGCATGCAGAACTGGCAATATTGAAGTCCTTTTCAAAGAAAGTGAGTTTCATAGGTAGAATAGTAGCAGTGTGATAGCTGTGTCAACATTTTTTATAGAGGAGTATATTTATCTGGATCTTCCTGCCTGCTAAGCAGCTGTTTCAGGACCCATTAGTAGCCAATTACCATTTACAGAATCCCAAGGCTGTTCTAAGTTGGCACCAGAGTTTTAACATACCTCCATCAGCCTACAGACCTTAGAGTTACAAGGGCAGTTTAAAAACTGACATCACTTTACTTTGGTTTTGTGCTAACTAAAAGTCAACCAGAGTAAAGGATCTGGCCTAGACCCTGTATAAGAATAAGAAGTGGAAATAGCCTTTCCCTTTGTCTTTCCCTTTCCCTGTTTCATTGTTTTGGTTTTCCTGGGAGCCACTGAGATCCCTGTGTTCAGAGCTAGAGATTGACTTTACTTCTGACTCTGTTAATGACCTATTCTTGGTTGGAATAAGACATGTTGATTTAGGTCATTGCTAATTAAATGACAGTCGATACAATCGGGCATTCCCTAAACACTTCCAAAACTTAAAATAGCCTCTGTGCCCCTCCCCTCTATGCAGATAAACAAATCCATGCACATACATTAAAGGAATAAAAACCCAAAAAACAACCCAGACCATTCAGAGCCCAAGCTTATTTTAAAATTACTATGAGTGAAAGTCTGTGTTTCAGCCCAAGATGGTCTTTCGCTTCTATTTCAAAAAGGCAAAAAAATAATTCAAATGAAAAATGTTGAGGAATGTCCTTATGCAGACTCTTATTGGAACAACTCCCTAAGGACAAGCTCACTCCAGCCCCCTTAGTTTGGATATTTAGTAAATTTTGACAATGTATGTTTACTGATGTTTGTGATGGAAATCACCTGTCTGCATACTGCATCTTTCTGTAAGGTGACCATTTGCTAGAACATAGTTGCTTTTTTAAAAAAAACTATTTCTTTGGAAGGTGAGAGAATATATGCAAAATAGAAGGAAGCATAAAAGAAATGATGGGAAGAGGAAGATTCCATTTTACAAATCAGTGCCCTCTGTTTTGTTAACTGCAGTTCAGCTGAACAGTTGTTTTTCTAAAGCTCTGGTCTGTACAACATATCATGAAGAAGTTCAAAGCAGTCACAAGGTGTTAGGTGTGAACACAACCCAAGTTTCCTCAAGGCAGGCAAATGAAGACATGGTGAAGTTGTCGGCTACAAATGTTTACAGTTGTCAGGGACTGGTAACTACCTTTAATTGCTGACAGATGATGGTGGCAGGAAATCTGATCTAATTCTGGCTGGTTCTCTCTCCCTTGCCTTCTGGGAGCTGGGTTTGAGTTGGGCTGTTATCTGAAAACAGAGATACACTTTAAAGACGTTTGAGAAATATTAAGCAAAACTAAAAGGAGAAAGGAACAATTCCTGTAGAAATTTCACATCTTTTTTTTCTATTTTACCCTTTGGGGTAAAGCTCACTTTCATTTTCTGAAAGCTTATAAGCCTCTCCTTTTTGAAGAGCAAATGTCTTTCCTCTTTCTGTAGCTGTTATCCAAGAAGCAGCAAACACTGATGTTTTTTCCTTCAGGCTGGCATGTTCCCTTGTCAGCAAACAACTTGTGCAGACCTCTCACTAAATCTTAAACAGTACAGGGGTGAGTTTTATAATGGGCTTGAGGAGCCAATGTAAGAGAAGGAGCTGTGAACAGGACAAACACAAGGAAATGGGTAAAAATTGAAATTCACTGCCTCCAGGAAGGTCCAAACCAACATCTTACATCTTATTAGGATGGATACAGATTTTAATGTAGTTGACATAAGTTCTGTGTCGTGGACCATTTTATAAAATGGAAATCAAATCTTTTTATCTAAGAGCAATTGGTAGAAGTAGTATGATAGCTGGTACATTGAATTAAGGCTTTGTCCAGAAATTATCTTCATGCCAAATGCCATAACTTTCATTAACTGCACAGTTCTTATAGATCTGGTAAGTCTTAGTTTCTATGAACCAATTTATTTACTTTTAACAATTTTTTTTTTTTAATTGAGAAAATAAACTCGCCAAAACTAAGTGTTTGTGCTGGATTTGTAGTCACAGCTAGCTAAAACATATTCTTCCTCAGTGTCAGGAATGATGTAGAAAAAAGAAAGATACCAGCAACAGATTCAAGCTAACCTTAACAGCAGCAAGTTTTGTCACAGTTTCACTCAAGAATTTGTATGAATACTCATGTATAAATGCATACATGCATGCACAGGTATATGCACATGTTATTATTAATCAAGTGCAAAACAATCCCGTGGCATTAACAGTTTTAGTGTTTGATTCATCATGAATGTTATTTCAGATGAGCGTTGTCCAGATCCCTACTTTTTTAAAGTTCTGAGCAACTTCTCAAAATGATATATCAACATATTAAAGGTGGTGGTTAGGATTGAAAAACTTTCATCTGAAACTTACATCCCTGAATTGGAGCATAGTTCCATTCTTATTCAATTGGCAGACAGTGGGAGTGGAATCCAGCCCTTAGATCAGATGCTGTGGTTTAAACCCAAAGATAAAAATAATTATTGAAAAATTATATTAACTAAATGAATGTACACGTATTTCTATTGTATTAACTATATATGCTTCATTTCAGCCCCTCAGAAACAGGAGGCAGAGTTTCTTGGGCTTTGTTGATAAGTAAGGATAGTGATGATTTCATAATCATGTTAAATCCAGTGTCAGTGCAGAGTAGTAATACCGCTCTGCATGTCACACTTGAGAGATGCTCAAAACATTGTGTGGCATTTCAGAGACTGGGAGACATGTAGAAACTGTCTCTGTAAGGAGGGTATGAGAGTCTTGCTGGTTCTGTACCCTGTGGTGACTCAGCTGCAGACCCTGGGGCTGCACTGGGTGGTGGTGTCAGGCAAGGCATGCAGCCAAGTGCACAGAGCCGTGGTGTTTAATCTCATTGTCAGAAGGAGCAGGCAGCCTGGCACTGGGTCTCCTCTCACAATGGGCACTTTTGTTGTTAGATTAATATATCCGTGTCCTTTTGTTTTGATGAGAGATCTAACAAACAGTTTATATCTCCAGAGGTGGAGCAACGTCTCAGAGAAGCTTTTGCTTCTGTCTTCTGAAGGAAATCTGCTTTTGAGCAGCAAATAATCTTTTTGGTTTTGTATGTCCCTTTACTCTTGTCTTTTCACTCTTTACTATTCTGGGCCCTAATACACAGATAAGACTACAGCTTTTTGGTCTTCAGAACCTAAAAATGCTTGTGAAAAATAGGCAGGTGATTTCTTTAATCAGATTAAATTCACAAGGAGCTGCCTTTGTAGTTATGTTTGTGCTGTCTTGGCAAATAGACCTTATGTGATACACTGTTCAGTAAGAAAAATGCAGCTTTTTCCTTCTTGGCAACTTTGGCATGACTTCTGGTTTTGCTCTCCACTCTAAGCTAAGACACCAAAATAATCCCTATTAAATGTCCCTTCTTGTGCAAGGGAATTACTCCGCAGAATCAAAAATTTTTTGCAAACTGCAGTACTTCATTTTCACTAAGGTATCTCCAGTTCAGTATTTCATGATGAAATGCTGGTTTCTCCTCCAGCTTTCATCCCATGCAAGTATTGAAATATGTAACACCAAAGTTTGATGTACCTTTTTGTTATTGGGGAAACAGAGTCACAGAAAGAACTAGTGATATATCTAGTTTCATTTACTGATGACTAAATATCAAAGCATGCAGCAGAATTTGAATTCTATGTCCTTTATTTTATTTAATATAGTACACATTTCTCCTACAGCCAGTAATAGAAACCAGGAGCTGTGCTGTAACCGTTAGACAATGCTCTGTCAATGGAACATCCAGATGCTGCGGTGAGAGGGGGCCAGCTCTCACATGGGATTATGAGGAGGGTAAGGAGCAACATATGTAAGGAACAGCAGATATTCCTTTTTTTATCTTAATGTTTATGGTGATTACATCATTCTTCCAGTGGCACAAGGCTGTTTCCTGCTAGGCACTTTCTGGTGTTTTGCATGTTCTTGTTTTGTGTGTACAGAGCACCGGAGCATCACTGTAGTTCACCCCCAGCCCCGATTTCACTTCATCATTGGTGTCTTTGCCATTCAATTCCCTGTCCACAGCAGCACATTACCCTGTTGCCTCCTAGACAGACTCTTCCTGTTTTGAACATACCGGAATAACCTTAGCCAAGGCATCAAATGGATGACTAGTTTTGTCTTAGAGATGGGTGCTTTGTTAACTTTTAACTAATGGACAAGGGCCGTTTACCTTGGTTACATTGTATCGTAATAAATGCTTCACTGTGCTAAGGTGAGAAGGGAGCCAGTGTTGGACATAGGAACCCGCCTAGCCCTTGTCCTTTAGCCTGTCGCTGCAAGTTAGTTTCTAGGGCTGCATACAGGTCTCTGGCTCCAGAACCTTGGAAGGAGGAAGGAGAGGGATGCAGGAGAAAGAATCAGTTTATCCTTCCCAGGTTTCCTTTCAGTTCTTCTTTCCTCTTCCAATGAGAAACTGAAAGGATAGAGGGGAGAGGGGGAAATCAAGACAGAGGTGCAGCTTGAAAGGTAGAAATCAGCTACAGAAATAATTGGCATGCAGAAGGGGGAAACAGGGAGTAAATGGGGAAGGACTTGAAGCATGAGATGAAAAAAGTTGTAGAAAGAGATATGAGTGGAAGGCCAATGGGAATGTATGAATGGAGGGGAGGACTGATGGAATTGTAAGCTCTCTTGTACCATGCATCACATGTAGTTTGTACGTATAAATCACGTAAAACTTTCCCAGGCTTTATGCTGAGAAAGGCAAGAGCATATTAGAGCTCATGCTAGAGGAAAGCTAATGGGTCCCTGTGGTTTAATGCAAGACTAATAGTGCTGAATATTATAATTTAGTAATACGGCCAAATAGCTGCTTTGCTTACGGGGCAGAAGGTATACATGCTAGTAGTTAGCGGGTACCTACTGAGCCTGTTTGTGGTGGGCTTTTATCATTGAAAGGTCTGGATTCATCTTTTGTTTTGTACCCATGTCCTTCTCCATAGGACCAAAGAAACAGAAAGACATCATGGCTTGCTAGCAGTTTGTACCGTTCTGTGCTTATTGTGCATTGGTGCAAGCAGAGGCTGAGAGGACAGGACAGTAGTGACTTGGCCTCATCTTGTTTGGTTTGGCCTGCCAGTTTGAAGGCAGTATTTTTCCCCTGTAACTTGCTTTCTCTGGATGTGTCCCTAAAGATACACATATTTGTGTATATATATGACTTTGCCTTGTGATACATGTTGATTGGTGTTGTCGTCATGAGAGTTCAGTTATTGTAATGAAAACAAATTACTTACACATACAGAGAGCAAACCATATATTTCCATGAGTTAAAAAAAAAAAAAAGAGAGAGATATTTTGCAGATGGCATTACTATCTCTGAATTTCAGCATTTCTGTTTAACAGAGAATGCAGTTTCTTCCACTGCAGACAGCAACATACACGAGGCAGACAACTCCCCCATATTAATCTAGCTATTAATATCAGATATAGTTGAAAGTGAAGTCAGAAAAAAGAAAACATGCTAGAAACATGGGATTAAAGGTATCTGGAGAATGGGTACAGAGGAGAAACTCGGAAATGAGGGCTTTTTATTTTAGTTAAATCATATCCTCTCCATTACACGGAATAAAATCTCTTAAGGTCAAACTGAGCAAGGTGCCAGGGGATATCCCTCATCCCACTGCTGCTGCACACCATGGGCTGGGGACAATGTGCCGGAGCGGGAGGCTGGAGTGGGCACAGCCCTCGGGGGATCCCAGCCACGGGTGGGACCCTTCACCTACGGCCCCACCGGCCTTGAGGAGGGTGTGAAGGAAACAAGACATTACAATCAGCAACACCTGAAAGCCTTGCACGGGAAGCCGTGCAGAAGAGCGTTGTTGTCGCTCCCGAGGCACGCAGGACACGCCGTCTCTCAGGGCGATGTCCATCGCGGGGGTGGCGGCGGCGAGCCCCCCGTGGCTCCCGGTTCCCTGCGCTCCTGCCAGCGCGGGGCTGGTCCCTTTAAGAAAGCACAGCACGGTAGCAGGGGCCGGCCCTCCCTCCCGCAGCCTGCAGCGCTGGAGCGGGGCTGGGGAATGGGAAGCAGTTCCTGGTCCGGGTCCGAGGGAGCGCACGTAGCAGCAGCAGCAGCCGCAGGAACAGCAGCAGCAGGAGCAGGCACCGGCACCCCGGCTCCGCTCGCCCAGCAGCATCCAGCGCGGGGATCAGCGCCCTGCCTGCCTCCCTGACACGGGATGGACGTTCCTGGGCGCTGAGCTCAGCCGCTGTAAAAAGCAAGTAGGAAAATATACAGCTGGATAAAGTCGGTAAGTCAAACTAAAGTCACATCCTTCTCCTTGGGCTGCAGTTTTCCATTCTCTTGAGTTGTAATGTTCTTTGCAACCCTCCTTTTCTTTCTTTTTTTTNGAGCAGAGCAGCTGGGAAAACATGGAGGCAAAATAAAAGTGTAAAAAAAAACTTTGAGGATTTGTCAATGTTTGTGCTCCCATTTTTTTAAAATCCACTTTGCACATTGACGCTTTGCTGCAGGAGTGAAGAAGAAACAAGCAAGTACTTTTGCATGTGGGGGTACAGAAAGCTAGTACGAGTTGTAATTGGTGTTTCTCGCGGAGATGATTAAAGAGGGAGATTTGAAACAAAAACAGAAATAACTTTCAAGAAGTTTGAAGTGACTTGTCACTTACTTTTCCAGAGTAAAAACAAGTCTCATGTTAAAGAGTTTTAAAACGCCCTGAGATTCGTGCAGCAGGAATTAAGAACTTTTAAAACCAGTGTTCCCAGTGTAAATCTGGGTGCCAGAGTATTGTCGGGCAAATCTTGTATATGTTTGTTTAACTCAATCCATCGGCAGCCCTGGGAGGGCAGAGGCACGGGATGCCATTCCCCTTTGCAGCCGACAGAAGGCGCTGTTGTTGCGCCTGGCATCGCCCGCCCTGAAACGGGGAGCTGCTAAAAATTCAAGGGGAAAAAATCGAGTAGAGGAAAGATGTTTTAAACAATTAAACCAGAAATTGTTCACACGTGCAGAAAGCTACAATACGTAGCAGCCAGTTATAGCAGCCAATGTTTTTAATTTTTGTTCCCTTAAGTTTTGGGGTAGTTTTTTTGTTTCATTGTTTTTAAAGAGATGATGTGAATTATAAAGAAAAATACATTAGAGCCTGGTTATGAGTTATCTTTTCTGGAGTGTGTTGTGGGATCAAGTTCTGGATGAAGAAGGGGAGAGAAAGTGTGGAATCCCTTGAGAGAAATGTTGCTTGAGTAATGATGTGGGAGATGAGGAAGAACTGTCACTCAGCGTTGATGAAGTTGCAGGCTTGAGTTAGACATCTGACATGAGAACATATCCTTTGCATCCAGTACAGATGTGTGGCAGAGGTTAGAGGTCTATCAGCTGAATAAGACTTGGAGACCCTAATGACTGAACTGAATGTTGTCAAATAGTTTGGGGAAAGGGGGTGGGCCATTTCCAGGCAGGCATATATCTTTCCTCTTAGAAATCCCAATGCTGCTACAGGTACAAGAGGCTTTTACTTGTGCCATGTTTTACCTGCATACAACGAAGAGTTAGAATATACAGCAATAAACTGTCCTTATGTTTCTTGTGTCTACTTCCTTTTTCATAACCTGGTATGTATAATAATATTCTGCTGCTTTGGGGAGCAGAAATGTGGGGTTCCTTAATTCAAATGCTTTAAAAGGAATGAAGGCATTATTTTATCTAGTGCAGCTCTCTTGTGAGTAGAGAAGGATCAGAGCTGTTGACTTCCCCTCTGAAGCAGCCTCTGTTAGAACTTGATGTTTCTGCTGTGCCCTGGGGCTTTTGGTTGTGCCATGAACAAGATGATGTTTCTGTCTGACTGTATCCCTGTTACTTACAAATCACTTGGAGTGGAAAGATATGCAGGTTTTGAGTCTTTAATGTGAGACATGCTGAGCAAAGCAGATTAAAAGAACTGAATGACCATATGCAACATAGTCATTCCAGCTTGCAATTATTATGCCTCATTGAAAAGTTTAGAGTTCTACTACTCTGCTGAATCAGTGGAGTTGACAGAAGTCAACTTTATTACCTGCAAGAAACAGTTAAACAGTTATTGTGAGGCAGTGCATCCTTCTCATCTTAGTAGTTTTTCAGGAAAAAAATAGCCATTTCTTTATACTCCTTAAGGTTCATTAGACATCCAGGCATGAATGGCCCTTTGAAATGGTTTACTTGATCAGAGGGAAAATTTCCCTCTTCAGTTCCTCTCTGAAGTAGCAAGCTTTGCTGCCTCAGTAACTTACTGAGGTATCTCACTTCCTTTCCAGACTGCTTGATGGGACTACTCAGCTGTCCACTGTGTGAGGTGCAGGACATGTTGAACCCCTGGGCAGTGGAGCAAGTTCACTAAAAACGATAGAGCTGTCAGACATCCTGAGACACATTTGGGCCTAGCAGATGCTTACCTTGGTAGGAAGCTAATTTATGCATTCAAAGGATGTTCAGCTAAGCTCTTAGCAGTTGCATCTCCTCACTATTTGTCTGTATTACATGTTTAATATGGCAGTTGAAGTTTTCAGTTAAATTCTCCTACTTGCCTATATTTCAGATGAGGATCCTTGCTTTGCAAATGCAGGAGACAATTTGATATGCCTGATTCTATTTTGTGCTGTTTGGAAATTCACTTTAGTACGTGTTTTATTTTGCTCCCAAGTGTTTTGGTTTGAGTTACTTTGTACTTGAGAGTCAACACTGTAAGTCTGTCTGTGGCTGATGCTGAGGTCATACAGTTAACGCCTGCAGAGTTCCCAAAACTGTAGCTTAGTATGACATGTGTGTGTGATATTTAAAATGTAAAGGAGTCCTACCCCTATATTTATGCTAAATTAAAGAAATTGAGCTTCCTTGAATAGCTTTTTTCAGAAGAGGCTTATAATCTTTTTACCTGCCAGTGGATACTTAAAATGTTGGCAGTGCTGTAAATTCTGTGCCTGCCATTGGAGCACTGGTCTACTATTTGCTTACACTGACAGTAACTCTGCTAAGTGAGTCTAGCCAGAGCAAGACTCATGGTTAGTCAACAAATTGCTGTCAGTTTGGTTTCTAATATTATTTGTTTTGGTTATAGTTTTGCAGAGGTTCAGGTTCTTGCTAATTCATCTTCGAGCATCTTATCATAGTGTACTTGATGAAGCCTACTGCAAAATCAGTTCCCTTAGAATGTTTCTGGCTTCATAAAGTGCTGGACCACAGGTTACAAAGGCTTGTGATGCTCATATAACTGAGGTGAATCTGGCCTTATTCCTTGTTGTAGGTAGAGTCTCGTTTTGCTTTATATAACAGAACCAGAATCCCAACTTAAAACCTGTTTCATATCAAAGGCTCGCTGTGCTGATAGTGTGGTAACCTGCCTTGTGCTTTGATAACAGATTTCATACTTTTGTACACTGAACAGTGATAGAAGTGGTTTTATGTCTGACCTATTTCCCTGTCTCTACTTTTGCAATCATTTGGAATTCTGTATAAGTGGAAACCTCTCAAGATGTTCTCCTGTGCAAGATCAAAAAATGTTAATTTGCGGAGAAGGTGAAGGAAAATAAGTAAGATTTAATAGCTCTGAAGATGGATGTGGAAAGGAATTAATGCAGGAATGTATTCCCCAAAGAATAATTTCAGTGGAGTATATACCTCTGTGCAGGTAGTGCTGACTCTTCCAGGGAGACTTTGTCAGATCTATCAATGCACATGTGGATAAGCATCCTCCAAAGAATTGTTGTTTTCATCTTCACATATATACATCAGTCATCTTGTGTCTGAGATGACTGATGACTGAGCTGTTCCTCTTCTTGTATGTAATTCCAAAGTTCTTGTCTTCTTAGCCAGATTCATCTGAATCCTTGAAAAACATCAATCTATCTTTAATCTCAGTCTATTATTGAGAGTATTATTTCTTAAACATAAAAAATAATGCACAAAAAGGCTTTAAAAAACTTCTAGGCACTCTACCAGTTTAATTATACTTACAAAAACATGGTAGTGCCATTATATATCATTAAATTATCACCTTTAAATACTGCATTGACCTTGCCAGCCAAGAAATCAAAGCAATGGCGAAATCCCTGCTCTCTTTGCTACACCCTGAAACCTGTGAAATTATCTTCTGAGCACTTAGCAAAAGTAATATCAAGTTGATATGTTTTGTAGCATGAAATCAGGAAAAGAGGTAGGAATTTTTAGATCCCTAGGGACCAAAGAAGGCCCTGCTGAGATCCCCTCACACTTCCTTTTTTTATAGTCAGATACATTCAGAAGTTCAGGGATTGTAAAGGTTCCATATGAGGAATAAAAACAAAGTGTCTTCTGGCAGTGCTATTATTTAGTAAGGGCTGCACTCCTCAGTGTCTTCTTTGGAAAGAATGAGTTTTATACTCAGGGCTGTTTCTTACCATCTTGTCAAATTGTCCCTTTGTGGAGAGAGTGGGCTGTGGCACGTAACTGCTCCACAGTCAACTGCTGACTTTTGAAATGGAGCACAGAGGAAAAGCAACTCTGAAGTCTTCTTCTGCATCACTTTTAGTTTCCTGGTGCCACACATTGTTCTGTTTGAGAAATATGACATGGTAAGAAATGTGGATGGGCAGAAGGAGCATTAAATAATGAACTGTCTTTCATGCCATGTTGTGTATAATGCAATATCCAGGAGCAGCAGGTAGGCTAATGGCACTCTTTGCAACTGCCCTTCCCAATTCTTTTCACTTGTGCTTCACTTTTTTTTTTTTTTTTTTAATCTGGGTATTTTGTCATTTAGCTAGTACAATGTGTGCCCTAGAGTGTGTGTCTAACTCTGCAAGCCTGTTTCTAGATGTATCAAGATGTACCTGTAACTTTACCTACATCTCTTTATTAACTGGCATGATCATATAGCTCAGTTTATTTTGAAATCGTTGGAAATTACATGAAGAAACACTGTAATTTTATTTCTCCACAAGAATCTTTTCCAGCAGCTGATGAAACCCAAGCTCATGCCAAATGAAAAGCTCTTGTGTTATCATTTTCAGTTAATTAAAAAAATAAACACCAAATCCCTTACAGCAGTGGTTTTATAAATCCTGTGTGTGTACGTGTGCATGTATGTGCATGCCTGCACCAATGCTCCACTCTCCTGTTGGCAGCTTATGTCTTTGACAGCACACTGGGAATTATCCTACACTTTCAGGTTCAGGACTCGATGCAGGGATACAGCAGTGGATGGAAGAGTTTGTTTGGTTTAGTACATCTTACAATAGCTGAAACAGACCCAAAATAAAGTAAAAACTTTAGTGTTTGCATCAAGATGGCAAGCTTTTTGTTGGGTTGGTTGGTTTATTTGTTTGTTTGGGGTTTTATTTGTTTTGGTTTTGTTTTCTTTTTTTAAAAAAACAAGTTAAAGGCTCAGTTTTTGTCTTCTGGTAGGCAAGCAAAATATTTCTTCTGGCAATTTGATACTTTATTAAAATGAACAGTTACTTGATTAAATGTGCCAAATTTGTGTGTGCTAAAAGGCAGGAAGCTGGGTTTGCTGGAATAGAAAGGTGCCCTGGCAGCTGGGGCTGAACTACCTCTTGGCACCCACATCTGTCTATTAAGTGCAGATCTCAGTAAGCTGAAGGATTATTGTCTTCAAAAAATCTTGGACAGCTTCACCAGTGAGTTAGGGTTTTTTTGCTTTCCTTTTAAGAAGTTAAAATTAATTTAGTTCGAGTGAAAGCTGTTAAACTGACAGACCTTGAACACTGCAGTCCCTTTGTTCGGTCACAGAATAAACGATGCCTTGGACCACGGCTGAGTCACCTTCCCCAGTGCTGCTCTCTAGCTCTGTGTTTTGGTCCAGTCAGAGGATCAAACCCAAAGTTTAGCATCTTTGTGCTCAACTTCTTTTTTTTTTTTTTT
>VXBX01001684.1:37651-253161 GCA_013400415.1 Scytalopus superciliaris
TTTTTGGCCAGCATTGTCAGATTGCCAACAAGGGGCTGAGTAGTTAGATCTGCAATGGCTTCTTCTGGAATCTGCTCAGGTGTTTTTTGTTTCAAGTGACAAATAATACTGTGGCAAACTTGCTTACTTATCAGGACAGCCTTGATCAATTCATTTCACATGAACAACAATCACATGGGAATGTTTTTTGTTTGTTATCCAGAATGGATTCAGCCTAGTGACCTGGTGGAAGGACATACTGTATTCCATTACCAGCCCTGTGAATCATTCAATTGTCTGATGGGGTGCTTCAGTATTCTACTTACCATACAAAAGTCTTGTGCTTTTAGGCTCTGCATTCTTTTCCTGATTCAGATGCCCCTTGGAAAGTTGCAGATGGACTTTTGCATTAAGCTCATCTAGAAATCTAAGACTGTGAACTGCAGATGCCTCCTTTCAGACTGGAAGGTGAGGATAGAGGGACTATGTGTGACAGCGGCACAGAGGTTGTTGTAGTACCTGCAAGGATGTGTAATAACTGTAGCACAGGCTGAATCTTTTGGCAGGATATTGTATTTAAAAAAAAACAGATATATTGTTTTTAAACATTATGCAAACTTGTATTCTTATATTTGTATAAATGTCTTCTTTCCCCTTTTCCTGAGATTTAAACATTAACTGTCTTTTAATCATATTCTGTAGAAAAAAAAATCTTTTATTTCTGTTTATGGAGAACTTGATCATAAAAGTATACATTTGTACTGGAAGCTGTTTTTCACTCTTTGTGCTGGTTATTTTCTAATGACACTCCACTCAGGTTATAGAGTGAAACTTGGCCAGGTAGTTCCAACTTCCTGTTTCTTGTTCACTTCCCTAACAGTTCTTTCATCGTCTAATACTGTATAATGTTTGGATTGGAAGCCCTTCAGGGATTTATTTATATTGAACAACCTTTTCTTTTTTCTTTTTTTCCTCCCCTCTTCAAAAGATATCCAAGAACAAACAATGAGTTCTAGTCATGTTACGTTTTAGTCAATAATGTTGTGCTTTTGCCAGCCATTCAATGTCATGTTTAAGGTGGCTGACTTGTAGGTGAAATTAAAATGGAAAAATGAAAACATACTCCAGACAAGTTATTTTCCCCTGTTTCGTTTATCTTTTCAAGGCACCTTAATTAGCTTGAAAGAAGGCAACTACTGCAGTGCTTCAACTTAGCACAGTAGGGAGAACAAGAAAGTGTGACTGCAAGGGGTCTGGAGACTTATGCTCATGCTTGCTTCTATGACTTCTTTCATGTCCCAAGGCACAGTCAATCAAAATAGCTCAGAGTTACATTTTCAGTTTCTCAGCCTGAGAACAAAATGAATAGTCAGGCATCTAATGTGCAAAATTCTCGAGAAAAATATAGCATCTCGTACCTCAGAAATACTGAAACTCTCTTGAAAATCTTGTCTGTTATCTTTACTATTAAGAGAGGTAATTTCATATTTCAGAAGAAATTCCTAATCTGCATGGGGTGCTGCAAGATTTTTTAATTAAGAAAAACTGTTCTTTAATGCTCTTGCGTTTTTTAACATCATTTCTTTGGGAACTAGAGCAAAGATCAACAGGACTGGAGTGCTTGCCATATGGCTGGTTTTCCAATCCAGCCCTTAAGCTGTGACTTTTTTTTTTTCCTTCTGAAGTTTTACTTAATTTACAAACCACTTTGACTCCAAAAATGTGCAACACCAACATGAGACCAGTGCATCATTCTCAGCACTTCGAATTTCTTGTGGGACAGCAGTCACAGAGAGCTGGTGGGTTACCAAATAGATATAGTCACTCTGTTTCTAAGGACCACTTTGTATGGAGCACGGATGAAAAACCAGCACCACCAAAAGAACTTTCTGTTTTAAACATTTATGTTCCTTTTTTCTCAAGTGCAAGAGATCAGATATGGTAAACAGTGTTGGTGTGCATGGACAGGATTAGATAGCTACTGCTGTACAACAGCATGTTGTAAATAATGTGAATTTAAGAATATATATTGTGATGAATAATGAATGCTTGTAGGTATAAGAGTGATTGTTGCTTTGTAGTTGTACAGTTTGAAGGGCCTGAGGTAAATTTGATTCTACACATGGCTGTGTGTGTGGAAGGGGTATACATGAAGTTATCATGCTACTTGCTTTATTGAGCCCCTTATCCCAGTGTCTGAAACTGTGATTTGTTATGCTGTGATATGATCCGAAATAGAACCACAACTCACTGTAGCAGGTTCTTTCAATCCCCTGGGAATGTTTGTCTGGCTTAAATGCATGAAACTGAAATGTGTAATATAGAGCTGCAGCTTATAGATCAACACTGACTCCATTTGTGGGAATGAATGAATGCCTCATGTTTGATGTGCTACAGGAGACTTCACAGATGACTTCTTATGTTACAGTGCTATATTTTTCATGCTTTTTCAGCTTTGTGTGTTTAACTTTTTTTCTGTGTGTAGAATAGGGTGGTATTATCCTGGGCTTTTCAATATAGAAGTAGAATGTGAAAAGACATATTTCTCCCTACTGACTCTTTTAAATGCTTTCTGAGACTTCTTTCCAGTAAACTTTCAATCAAGTCTGAAGAAGACAGGTGATTATTTCTATAGCCATCCATAGGTTTCACAGCTAAAAATTTTCTTTGTCTCGTTTGGGTTATTTCTGGATGATTTTCTGTGTTAATTTTCTTATCTACCTTTTTCACTGTTCCCTTGACAACTTCAACCCCTGAATGGAGGTCTGTGAAGATAACATCTCACGATGTAATCAAATGACTGACTGCATGATAGATGGGAGAGTTCGCCTTCATGCTGCTCTTTGCAGGTGGTCATAGATATAGCACTCTACTCCTGTTTGTCTTCCCTTATGATCCATTTTTTTACCTGAAAATGCATAAGTACCTACAGATGAATAAATGCCACTCAGAAAAGCTTCCATAAATTTGCTTAATAAAGCAAGCAGAATGACCCTTATTCCAGCTTCCCTGCTAATATTCCAGTTCTGTTGTACATTGTCTGGCTTTTCTTTATTTGTCTATCCTGTCTTGGCTCAGCAGAGGATGAAGAGTACAAGACTGAAAGAGATGTCCTGAGTCATGGAGTACAGTGTTTCTGTAATTGCAGGAAATTATGTTGCAGGATTCTCTTAGTAAATTTATCAATCTCTGTTTCAAAATTAAACAGCTTTTGCTCCTGTTGCTTCCTATTGGGAAGTCATTCAAGAACCTCACTCCTCTGATGTTTAGAAATCTGCTTCTAATTTCCAAACTAAATTTGTTCATAGCCAGTTCATGCCCATTTGGTTTTGTGCCAACACAGGTCTCTAACTTTAATAGTTCTTCCCCTTTCTTACAATCCTCCTGTGATCTAAGAGGATTCTTGTCTTTCCTTCTGTTTTTTGCTGAAAGGGAAGATAATTAAAATCATGCTTCTCTTCATTATGTTTTTCATTATCAGTGATCATTGTGCCTTGGTTTGGCAAAACCTTTAGACTTGAGTTTTTTAGTCTTGCAGTTATTTCTCAGACAGAAGCAGGAAAAGGACACGTTTTCTTAGATAGAGAGTGTGTAACTTTTTGTTAACTCTGAGGCTGGGAGCATGAGATGGGAAGAAGGAGAAAGTACCCTACGTGTTTCTGCATTTGTAAAAGCTTTAACTGGGGACTTTGTGAAGAATGACTTGGGTCTGAGGATCCGGTGCCTGAGATAGGCAAAGGCGTTGATCCAGTTCTTTCATCCAGGCCAGTTCTCCCATTGCTTGGTAAAAACCTGCTTGAAATGAGCCAGCTGATAAAACTTTTGGAGGGGATGCAGCTTGCAAATGAGTTTTTGAGGGCAACTTTCCAGCTGTTTCCTCAGAAGGAATGAGGCAAGTGGCTCCCAGAGCCCCAGAAAAATGCCTGGGATCTTTCTTCCTCAGAGTGCATGGAGAGTTCCTGAGAAGAACTGAGAGACCGGGGGCTGACGGAGAGATGAAGCCAAAGGCCTGCAGTGGGAACCTCCTGCTGTCAGGATCCCACGCTAAGCTGCAGCTGAGGATGGGCATGGAGGGAAAAGAAAGCTGAGTAAGGTTTGCTGTGACCTTGATGTGTTCCCATGCAGCTTCTCTCTCTGAGTAGTGCTTGATGGTATCATTTAGAAGATTCCTCAAATGCCCTTAAACTCAATAGGAAACAATGTATAGTTCATTCAGCATGACAGTCTACTTTATACTATCCTTACCAGGGTGCTACTGGTCTTAAAATCTTAGGATTGAGGATGGATGTCTCTTACAAGACAGTTTTTTATTTAGCAGAATGTATCAAAACCAGGACTTTTTGCAGGGAAGTACCAATCTCAGTCAAACTGAGGTTTAGGGTGAAATTTTGGGGTAGGAAGACAAAGAGTGAGTCAAAAGAAAAGATATGTGTCCTCTATTAGAGAAAATGGTGGGTAGTAGGTAGGCATAGCAGATGATGTGAGAATAGTGGGATTTACATTCAGATCTATCACCTTAAGGTGAATATGGTGGTTCTAAGCCCTTCTGAAATTGGTGTCTGTATTTTTCTGTGTGTGTTACATTATTTTTGATTGCCAAAGGAATTTTTCATCTGCATTTATTAATTAATTTTTTTCATGAGCACTTTTTCATCTATGCCCTGTTTTATTGTCTCTGCTACTCCTGCACTTAAGAGGTATGCACACACAAACAGGGCAGCTTGCTGTATCCTGCACTCCTTGGATTGCCCCACTGCTGGGAGTTTATCAAGTAAGATAACTTGGGAATCCTCCTGGAAGGAAGGTGCTCAGGACTGGTGCAAAAGAATATTTGGGACTTGTTTGCTGATCACTAATTCAAAATAATAGCCATTCCTCTCTTCCAACAGATCTATTTAATAAACAGGCTTAATTATTCATAGGATCATAGAATCGATTGGGTTGGAAAAGACCTCCGAGATCACCAAGTCCAACCTCTGGTCCAACTCCAGTCTGTTTACTAGATCATGGCACTCAGTGCCACGTCCAGTCTCAGTTTAAAAACCTCCAGGGGTGGTGAATCCACCACCTCTCTGGGCAGGCCATTCCAATCCCTGATTACTCTCTCTGTAAAGAATTTTTTTCTAATATCCGACTTAAATTTCCCCTGACAGAGCTTAAGCCCGTGCCCCCTTGTCCTGTTCCTGACTGTCTGGGAGAAGAGACCAACCCCCACCTGGCTATAACTTCCCTTCAGGTAGTTATAGAGTGATGAGGTCACCCCTAAGCCTCCTCTTCTCCAAACTAAACAACCCCACTCCCTCAGCCTCTCCTCATAGGACTTGTGCTCCAGTCCTTTCACCAGCCTTGTTGCCCTTCTCTGGACCTGCTCCAGCACCTCAATATCTTTCCTGAACTGAGGGGCCCAGAACTGAACACAATACTCAAGGTGTGGCCTCACCAATGCAGAGTACGGGGCCAGGATCGCTTCTCTGGTCCTGCTGGCCATGCTATTTTTGATACAGGCCAGGATACCACTGGCCTTCTTGGCTACCTGGGCACACTGTTGGCTCATGTTGAGCCTCCTGTCATCACACAAGGTGTTTATGATGGCACTCTGAGGACCATAATTAAACATGTTTAAAATTGACTTTGATTGCATTCAAAGAAGCAGAATAGGTCTCTTTCTTTTATCTTCAATCCTAATGATCTTCAGCAGGAAGAGTCTAAGTTTACAGGTAAAGAATGTATATAGTCAGTGTCAGCATAGACTGAATAGAGCCAGCTGGAGATGCCCTGTGGCTAGGAGATTTTTCAGGATCCAGCATGCTCTTCTGTTTTACAACAAGGCCTTGTAGTCACTCATTGGTTCTTTGTTGGTTTATAAAATGGTAATGATTGGCCCTACTTTAGTAAAAAAACAGGCTGGTTGAGAATTTTTCCCTTTATTGACTGATACATCCTTATGCTCTGATTGCACTTAGTGATAGTCTCCCGAGATGAAGAAGTTACAATAATTGTACTACACCTATACATCCATTCTCTCATTGAAAATACGTGAAAGAATTGGGAGAGGATGCCTGATGGAACTCCCTGTCTCCAGGCACTCCTCCCATGGAGGTAACCTAAATTTTGTGCAGCTCCAATGGTCCAGTTCAGAAGATGCAGTGAGGACTGAGCCCTGTGTGCAGGCAACTGGTGCTGAAGGAATTCTTGGGACACTAAAAAAGAGGAGGGTGACTGTGCTGTTGGTTCTTGGTAGTACTTGCAAGGACTTAGGAGGCTGAAGTTCAGCTGTACACCAAAATGTGGCTTCCTGGGGACTCCAATCAAACATCAGTAAACAGTCCCCTCACTGTTCTCTCTTTTTGGCTTCTCACTTGTTGCACATAAACTGAAGAAGAGAGTCATGACAAGCAAAGGTTGCTCTCTGAGTTCTGCCAGTGATTCTCGTTAGAACTCTTTAGTCAGGATTAGTTCTACTTTCTTCCTCTGGACAGGCAGAGGCAGAAATAAATGTCCTTTTAAAAGGCCATTTAATGTCCATAGAAGGAAATAAATGGCTGCATTCAGCTTACGGGAATGACAAAATTCTTTGCTCTTACCTTCTACCCACCCACACCTCGTGGCAAATGTGACATTGAATACACCTAAGAGGTTCAAACTTTGAGGGCCTGATGATGAGCATTCCTGCTATGTTTTCTTTAATTCCTTAGTAAATACATACACTTGTGATACACTGAGCATACTGTGCACAGTACTGCAAGCCTTGCTGCAAATGCAGCTCAGTTGTTTGTGTGCATCTTGCAGTTGCCATTCATTCAGAAGGCCAAGGCAAATGACCAAAACAACCCTTTTTCAGCATGGCACTTTGAGGAAGAAACACAGTGGGCGCTGATCTCTCCTCTCTGGTGACCAATGACAGGACCGGAGAGAACAACATGAAGCTGTGTCAGGGGAGGTTGAGGTTAGATATCAGGAAAAGGTTTTTCCTGGGCACTGGAACAGTGTCCCCAGGTAAGTGGTCATGGCACCAAGCCTGTCTGAGTTCAAGAAATGTTTGGACAGCACTCTCAGGCACATGGTGTGATTCTTGGGGTGTCCTGTGCAGGACCAGGAGTTGGACTTTGATGATCCTAGTGGGTCCTTCCATTTAAGCAAATTCTATTGATTCTAAGAAAAGACATGCCTGAAAACTCCTACGTGTATGGCAGCACTAATCCTGAGGAAAGGAGAGTCTCTTTTGAAAAGTAATGCAGGGGCTGGTGAAAAGAAATACTTTTTAATTAAAGAGGTCCCCATATAATGAAAGCATTCTGTTGTGTTTATTTTTGATTGGGGGGTTGTTTATTTTTTTACCATCTAGCTGAGCAAGAACCTGAAGGCTTGTTTTGAAAGAACAGCATCTCCATTCACCAAATCACGATGTAGTGCTTTAAATTGAAAGGCTAGTTAAATTGTCAAAAGAGAGTAATATGAAAGTTTCATTGTTAAAGAGGCTTTCAGTTACAATGGTGGTTTTAGTAGCACTGTTTTTAGACTCGGCTGGGTTTTCTTTTGGCTCTCTGATATTAGCAACCTGAGATTTAGTTTCCAGGTGATTTTTGTCCTTGTGTTCAATATGAAATATTTGGAATAAGGGCCTTCTGCTAAATGATTTTTCCATGTCCTTTTTGTTATCTTTCCCCGTTGTGTGTTTGAGATATATTCATGGGAGCTTTGTGCATAGCTGACTGTTCGGTCACTTCTGACGTGCTTCCTGATGACAACACCAAAGGCATTTAATGTCTGTAAAAAGCATTTGCCCTTGCCCTTGACTTACGGACTGCAGTCAATGCCAAGTGTGGAGTTAGAATGGCCACACCTGTTATCAGGTATGGAGGTAGGAAAAAATCTCATGGTGGATCTTATACAGGACTATTTTTAATGTGTGCTATATAAAGATTATGGTGCTGGAACAAAATTGAATTTCACAGTTAGATGGGAAATACGGTGGATCTATTCATGGGGGCAAAGGAAAGAGTTGGCTGTCAAACAAAGCTGGCCAAAATCTGGCCTAACTGATATACTTTAGAGTTTTGCTCCATTTGTTATGCAAGACAGAAGTTTAGCTGTTTCAAAATTATTAACTCCTTGATCAATTCTGTGAGTATGTGCTGGAGTGACTGTGGCTGCAGGCCAGGTGCCCACCCAAGCCACTCTGTCACTCTCCTCAGCTGTACAGGGCAGAGAAAAATATAATGAGAGCTTGTGACTTGAGGTAAGCACAGTGAGAGATCATTCACCAATTACCATCATGGGTAAACCAGACTCAACGTGAAGAAATTAGTTTAATTTATTACCAATCAAATCAGAGTAGGATAATGAGAAATAAAACCAAATCTTAAAAACACCTTCCCCCTATCTCTCCCTTCTTCCCAGGCTTAACTTTACCCATAATTTCTCTACTTTCTGCCTGCAAACATCGTGAAGAGACATTCATCATACGTTGTCTCTGCCGCTCTTTTTTCCATAGTGGAAGGACTCGTCATACTCTCCCCCTGCTCCCGTGTGTGGTTCCACACATGGGAGGCAATTCTCCAGGAACTTCTCCAATGTGAGTCCTTCCTGTGGGCTGCTGCTCTTCACAAGCTGCTCCAGTGTGGGTCCCCCGTGGGGTCTCAGGTCCTTCCAGCAAACCTCTTCCTGTGTGGGCTCCTCTCGCCATGGGTCTACAAGTCCTGCCAGGATCCTGCTTCAAGAGATTTTTACAGGTTTACAGCCTCCTTTGGGCATTTACCTGTTCTGGCATGGGGTCTTCCACAGTCAGCAGGTGAATGTTTACCATTACCCTTCACAGGCTACAGGTACTGCTCCCCCCTTGGACATGCGTGGGCTGCAGGGGAACAGCCTGCCTCACCATGGGCTGCACTACAGGCTGCAGAGGAATCTCTGATCCTGCACCTGGAGCTCTTCTTCCCCCACTCTCTTTGGTGTCTTCGTAGCTGTTTGTCTAGCATATTCTCATTTCTCTCTCCAGCTAAAGTTGCTGTTTCACAGGTTTTTTTCCTCTTCTCCAATATGTTATCCCAGAGGCACTGTCACAATTGCTGATGGGCTTGGCCTTGGCCAGCAGCGGGTCTGACTTGGAGCCAGCTGGCATTGGCTCTATCAGACATAGGGGAAACTTCTGGCAGCTTCTCACAGTGCTCCCGCCTCCACCACCCATGCTACCAAAATCTTGCCAGCAAACCCAGTACAGGGTCTGACATTCAGACGGTGCTTTTGCCTGAAGATATTTCTACAGGGAACCTTCAGCTTGCTATATGTGCTTAATACAGATGACAGGGATCGGGACTATACATAGACAGCACTGTTAGGTTATGAAACTGGCTTTAACCCGGGCACTATTCTGATTTTTCTTGTGAAGTAGGAATATTGGTGTTTCTAGAAACAAACATGTTGCCATTTCAACACTGTGCAAATGGGTACAATTTCCTTAATTAAGTTCCTTCACAATCAGCAGATAGTTCTGCCTCTGATCTTTTACTCATTGCCAAGTCTTAATTTGTAGAGAGTTTCCTTTTTAAGTGGTTTTAAATGAAGCTCCACTTTCCTGAGGCAGGCTTCAGTGCCACTTTCTGGGCAGTGTTTACTAGGTCTTTTCTGTATCAACACTAACTATACCCTGCCCAACCTGTCTGAACATAGTCCAGTTCTGGGTGTGTTCTGTAACCAGAGAAGTGAAAGCTGATGGCACTTTACCCTTTCTTACAAATGAGTAAATATCTCTTAGTGCATCTCTGGCCCCAGCCTGGAAAAAAAAAAAAAAATCAATCTTATCCCAGTTCCTTTGAACAGCCCAAAAGCAACTCTTCTTCCTTCCCTCTTGTTTTAACTTCAAACAATGTAATAATGAACTCATTCTCTTATGCAGACAGAGATAATGATGAGTAACTGGTGCTACTCCAGTCTTACCTTTCCAATGGAACTTGCAGAAGAAACTGCATGACTGCACTCTTCCGTCATTTTTCAGGAGAATAGCAGAGGGCTTTGGGAATCCTGATTGCTGACTCCGTATTTGGCCTTGGGATGAGGTAGGAGGGAATATGGCTCAGCAGTTAGGTCAGAGGATGAGTGATGTGAGTTTCTGGTTCACTAAGTATATCCTCTGTGTTTGTCTCTATGGTGTGGAATAGCAGTATGTGATTCTGAAGATGGACTTGCAGCCTAACTTCGAATCACCTGTCTCTGTTCTGGGTAGGATCCAGACCTCATCAGAGTTGGTGCCAGTGGTCTTATTTTGGATTCTCTGGAAATCTATTCTGTCTCAGTCCCTGAGATTGATTTCTATGTAATCATCCTTTTTGGGGTCTAATTTTTTATCAGTCATATTTGCCCTACGTGTTGCAGATGCATGTGATATTTTCCAAAATTTGACAGTCTGTTAACATTTAACTCCGAGTCTCCTCTTTCTCTCCCTGCAAGAGTGGGTAAACTTAAACTGGTGGACCCCATTGAATTAGGGAGTTTCTAGGATGAGAGAAATATAATACAGGAATAAAAATGGTGAATTATTTTGAAAGCTCCCTTCCTAATTAAAAGAGATGAAATTCATTGTTCGCATTCTTTTGTGTGAATGTAAGAGTCTTTGTTTAGTTTAGAAGATTCAAATGGTTCAATGGAAAACTTTCACCATGCTCACTTTTATCTTGGATACACATGCACATGCATGTACACACACAGAGATACACAAGTTCTGCCTCCTTACAGTTCATGTACAATTATCTCATCTCTTCAAATCATGCTGTACAGGAATGTTTTTCTCCTACCTTTTTCTTCCCAACTTAGCTACAACTTATACATCCCAGTTGTCCAAAATGAAACTTTTAGGGTATTTAAAATATACTCTATGATTTTTGGTACCATTTAGCAAAACAATCAGAAAAGCTTCCATAAACCCCAGATGCCTGTGTTACTTTTCCTCCTTCACCCTTTTTTTATTTATTTTATTTTTGCATCTTTCAGCATCTGTCAGACTGATAGTATTGGTTTATGGAGTATGTAGGGGTGACCCAGACAGACTTTTCGCTTCTCTGTTGGCTTCATATATTCCCATTTCCATGAACTTAAGTTTCATTTTAAGTGTCCTCGCCTTCTCTGTTGCTTCCAGAAACCTTAAACTAAATTCTTCCCTTGCCATGTCACAGATATTGTCTTGCCTCTATAGCTTTTTTGTCTAGAGCTCCCCTCTGCTGAAGTTTCGCAGGCATCAGATTCCTTGCCAAGTAGTGGGAGAAGGGTTTCTAAAAGCTCTGAACAGTACCACAGCCTGCCCAGGTTACTGGGCTTGCCTGAATTTTACAGCCTTAAAATTCATATTCAGCTCATGCACTTTTCCCCCATGGATTGTTATCTCTTGAGTTCCATATTTATCTGGTCCTGAATGACTCAGTCTGTCACTGCCTTATGTTTTGTCTTCTGTCTCATTCTTTCAGCTGTCCATTCTTTTCAGGGGTTGTCTTTCATCTGAACTTGAACAGCTACTGATTTTCCTTTTCCACATTTACTGTTCTGATTGGGACCTCTTGAAATATTTGTCCTCCCAGAATTTTTGGCTCTGGTTAGTCTTCCATTATCACCTTTCTTTCTTTTCTTCTGCATTTGACATTTTCCCCAGATTATGCTTAATTGTGTGTGTATTCAGGCCTCCTATCTCAGTGTTCCATGTAGGGGAACAGTATAAATGCCCTGGATTTGCCAGAAGTTCATTCTTCCACAGCAGGAAAATAACCCTTCACATGTCACCTTCCAAGACAGTCTAAGATAGTCTGTGATACAATAGCTGAGAAATATCACTGCTTTCATGTCCCACTTCTGAGACCATCACTTGAGTGGATGAATTTAAACAGCTTGATGTTTTAAACAGGCACTTGCTTTAGTGAACATCATTATAATTTAAACAGTAAGCTTACTCTTGGCTATTAACTTTAAATCCTGAAGCACTTTACAAGCAACCAGTTGATTTGGTGACACAACAGGTCTCTGTGAAATGATATTACTGCCATTGTACGGAGGCAACACCAGTTGATTCTGTGCCATGACAGGTATGGTACCGAATACCTTACACTCTCCTATTCTTCCACCTCTAACCATTAGTATTCAAGTTAGCTGGTGCTGAAATGAAGTTATAGAAAGCAACAACAACTTACCAATGTAGTATTTTTGCACCACCGTTTAGGACAGGCAATGCATGATGCACACAGTCAGACGTGAGCTAACTTTGGCGTGAAAAGCTTAGAGGTCAGTGGCAGCAAACCTGTGGTTTCTTGAGCTTGAAAATATGTTAGCCACCTGTATAAGTATCCTGACTTCTAAACAGGCTTTATATGGATTTTACAAAAGGCTCTGCTGTGATCCCTCAGTGCTGTTTTACCCAAGAAACCTAAATTAAAGCTAAAAGGCCATGACTTAATGTGCCCCAATCAAACCTTTTGTTAAAGCTAGAAATAACCATAATTTCTTTAATAGCAAGTGGATTTAAAAATATATTACTCTCCTTTCATATGTGTCTTCATATTTCTTCGTTTTTTCTCTGCTGGAAAAGTCTTTTGTTCTTCTTCTACCCCAGTTCCTCAGTGTCCCTGTATCTATCCATCTCTTTGTATCTTGAAGCTTCTGAAATGTGAAGGTCTATGGTCCACTGTGTCACAACCCCTTTGCATTAGCCTCATTAGCATTCACCAACATAGATGCCTTCATCTAGTGATTACAGCTGTCTCAGCTTCTCTATGGACAGAGCAGGAAATGGATGGAGGAGAGATGGAAGTCACTAGAGGTCTGCAGAGCAAAGTGGGGTTCTGCGTAAACTGCTAGTCTTAAAGATAGGCAATTGGAAAGCAAAAGATGACAGAACCAGTCTGTTTGGCTCCAGATGTAGAGCTAAAAATTATAGTAATATTGTCCTGCAATCAGAGAATTTTTTATATCGCTTTCATATCTTCTCCACTGAAGCTGTTCCAAAGGTGCAATTCTCTGTAGAAGTGACGTGGAGCTGATGTCATGGCAGAGAGAAAGACATTAAAAATAGCATGACCCAGGGATCATTTTTCTTTTCCTGTGGCATCTGAGCTTGAAAAATTGTCTGAATTACTGCAGTCCACAGGCTTCAGAATAAAAGGAAGTTGTGCTCTTTAACTGGGCTTTGCTTAGAGGACAAAGCAAATCAAAGTGCTGCTTGTGTGACAGGCCAATGCAGCAAGTTGGAAAATCTGATGAAACTGGTCTTGTGTTTGGACTTGCTCTCAGACCCTTGATAGTATGTTCTTTTCCTCTCTGTACATGTGGTTAAATGTACTTAGGGAAGAATATCTGTCACTAGTTTTGCGCACATTTTGGTGGCACTTTAACCCTGATAATGGAACATGAGTCTCCAATAGCAGATCTGCAAGAATGGCTTAGATGTTATTTGGTGCATTTTGTTTCTCAGTGTTTAAAGCAATGCACAGTGTTTCTTTCTGCTTTCAGTCTAAGCCCAAAAAAACTCACCAAAAATAACCAATCCACCAAAACTGAGTTGGCTAGAAAGAAATTGATGAATAACTATAATCCCTTAGCTGTTTTGACAATGAGGCTTTGTAGCTTCAGAGAATTCCATCTTCCCAGCCTGTCACGCCATGCCAGTCTAATGTTATGCTTGCCTGCCCACAGCTTAAGAGTCAGTGGTAAGTTTCTGTAACATTTGGTTTCTGCTGGGGGTTTCTTGCCCCTTCAGAGTTGATAGAGATGACCAAGTCATTGCCTCTTCCTTCTGCAGAGCATTTCTTAGCTGGGATAATTAATTTTCACTACAAAGCAAAACCAGCTTTTGATTCTCTGCCTGGAATTCTGGTGGTACCTGCTGAAAAATGCCTGAGGCTGTCATCATTCTATTGGTGGGTTAAAAGTTGAAGACAAGATATGGATCCTGTGGCACAGTTTTGGGAAAGTGGAGAGGAGAGGTTCTGTGGTTTTAAGGTCATTGAAAATCAGACTGATAGCAGCAATCAGCAGGCATAGTAGCTTAGTTTCATTAGATGGTCTAGAATGCTTTAGAAAATAATTGTCTATGAATGAGGACACATCACATAAAAGCACTGTTTGGATTCCAGTTGAAGCATCCAGTGGTTTAAAAACACAGCAAAGCCATCCAAGACCCACAGTGTCATTTCAAAACCTTGGTTGATGCTGTTATATACAGTAAAATGTATGTAATCATCCACTGTTTCTATCAGAAATTACTGGATTGCATTACAAATGTCAGAAGTCCCAGATTATTAATACAGTGCAGAAGAACTGGATAAGGGCCTGCCGAAGCCTCTGTCTTCCTCCATAGTCATCAAATGACCTCACTGTGGTTTTGACTCTGCTGGTGTTCACAGGAACACAGATGCCCACAGATTCCCAAGATTTCTCTTGGAGGATTGTTGTCCTGCGATTAGAGCGTCTACATATCTTTCAGGGTCTTGGTCTTTATGGTTTAAGCCAATTTTGGTAAACATTCTACTTTTCCTTCTTTAAAAGAAAAAGAAAAGAAAAAAAAACCCTAGAGCTGTTCCTGGAATATACTATGACTTCATGTCGGCATGAGGTGCCAACATGCACATGGAATGGAAGAGTAGCAGGAAAAATGGCTTTTGCAACTTGGGTGGTATTTTCTGCATGAGAAATATCAGTCTTTTCTGACTGCCAAGTTATTGCACTCAGGCTCTAAATCTGTTTTGTGTACAGAGAAGAGGTAAGAATTGCATGTGTGTGAACTCGTGTTTCTGCCTCCATCCTGCCTGATAGACATGTGTATGCCTGAGTATGTGAATAAGCATGCAGTAACGCCTCTGTCCTGGGATACATGAAAGCATGCTCATGCTCCTTATCATGGATCTGCAAGCTTCCTAGCAGGGCGCTGTGCATGCATGTCATTGTATAAACCCACAACCACATCCATCTCTCTCTTCCTCTAAACAGTGGGAACAGACAGTTTTTATTTTGAGCAGAAATAATGTATCTGTGACTTTAAACATACTTTGATGTTTCTGCTGTTTTTAAAAATCCTTACTCAGCTGTTGTGTTGTGAAATGTGGCTCTGTGAGAATCTCCTGACTGTGAAATATGAGGATTTTTTTTTCTTGCTGGTCAGCAGTGGGATTTTGTGACCTCCAGCCTATATCTGTACAGTACATCTTGTATATGTGTGTTAGTGAGACAGCACAGTGCCTCCAGGAAATGCATTCTTTTGCACTGGGCCATATGGGTAGCTTTTCGTTTTTATGATGAAGATGGGAAGATAAGGTTTGCTGCTTACTCTTTTTCCATTCTTAAAACTTACTGTGTTTTGTCCCTGCACGTAACTGAGGCATCCTAAAAGCATGCCTGAGATACAGCAGAGTTTAACCCCTTAACGAGCATGTGCAACAAACTACTAGATTTAAAAAAAACCCCAAAATTTAGGAAGGCTAGTTTTTAAGTCTTGGCTGTTGCCAAGAAAAAAAGTTAATAGCAAACACACCAGCCTAACCCCAACAGGTAAGAAGTTGGAGACTGAAGTAGTTTTCAACCATATCAAGATGGGGCTGAAGCAAATATGAAAAAGCCCCAAGCAGTCTTTTATCCAAGTGCATACTGGCACTCTTCTTATGTTTCTGGCATGCAGAATTCCTGGGATATCAACATGAAAATTACAGGCTTCTATTGCTTTAGATAAAGGAGTAACTTGGCTAGTTACTTCTTCCTGCTCAAACAAATCCAGGTGCTAGAGGGAGAGAAGCGTTCACATACTAAGCCATTATGTTTCAATAGGAAATGGAGAACTTATGTGGAATCTTGGAGAGTCCTCCTCAATTCAGAGGATGTAATTAGTGCTGTAGTGGTGCAGAAGGCTGTTGCTGGAGTGTATCTCATAGATACAACCAACTGTTGCTTAAAGATAGGCAAAAGGGCTACTCCATAGCAGATGACAGAGAGAGGATCATGCTGTGCCAGCTCTGAAAGGAAAAAAATCTGAGTTCTTTACTGCTGCTTCTAAAATTGTCTTGACTGACAACCAGTTGTCCACCTTAGGATAGACCTATGTAATTTGTAGGCCACTTTATTCTTAGATAATTATTTCAGCTCCACTTCATCCTCCTTTCTTCAAATGTATTCCTTATAGAGGTACTGCTGCCCCCAAACTCACAATCAGGCTCTCAGTTTTCCACTTAAATGTGTCTGTGAATAAGAAGTAAATAAAAACCTTTATTTCTGTATCCTTGCTCTCCCATCCATGTTCCAAATATTTTGCTGTCTTTCTGCTTACAGGGACAGTGCTTAAATCTATCTCTAGCTAGTGGGGGAAAATAAGCTTTCTGTGGTTGCATTTTCTTTTCTTTCTCTCATTCTCTGTCTTTTCTTTTCCCCTTTTCTTTTTCCAGTTGTATAAAGGGAATACTTTCAAACCATGCGTGAAGTGAACACAGAAAACCAGAACTCGTAGTTCTCCAGGACATCCCTGTTTTCCTCATTGAGAGATTTTATTACAGTTGATAATCCAGGACATTTCTCAAGATGTATTCATGAGTTACTTATACAGCCAAGTACAATGTTCTTCTCTGTGTTTTCTTTAACCCCTCCCTGGTTCCATTGTACCTTTTTTCCTTCTGACTGCAGTGGGGCCCCATATTTCAGGACCTTGCACTGGCAGCAACTTCAACAGAAATCAGTATTAAATTGGTATAGAAACAGCGAGGTTAGAAAGTCCTGTTACAGTAGCAAAATGTAGCAGTTTAACAACCATGCCAAGAGGGACCAAGTAATCATTTCAGCTGGAATCCTGTCTTTACGTTAAGCCAATGCATATTCCCCTGCATTCCTTGCACAAGTCACTTGCCAGTTACAAGGGTAACTGTCCCTGCTCTCAGCTTCTGCTCAACTTACATCTTGACAAGTAATGGCTTTGGCAAGGAAAATAGAAAAGCATTATGCTGAGGAAAGGATGAGCTAAACTTCATGGTGTTACATCCTCACCACCCTATCCAAATCACACAGTTTAAGATTCCCATATTTCATACATATTGGTAGAGGCAGTGTTTCTTCTCCATTGTGCTGGAGCCATTCAACATTGTTCCAGTCTAAGGAAAACATTTCCCTTCTTTACTCTTCTCCACCCCCCCAAATTGGAAAGGGCATGTTCTTCCTGACTCCTGTCTGAGGGGCTCTAACATCCTGAAGGTTACAAATAGGCGTTTTTGCTACTTGCAGTGTCTATCTTACATCTCTCTATATTTTTATTTTCCATAGCATACCCATGGTGCATGCAGGAATTCTTTGGCCCTGGAAATACTTGTTTATGGTAGAGATCACAAACAGTTCATACTAGGCACCAATGGAGGAGCCAGCCTCCTTGCTCTTTGTGAGAGAAGAAACTACATCATGACTAAGTGAAACAATGGGATTCAGGAGAATAGTACCAGAGTGCTTAGATTTGTTCAAAAGCAAATTAGAGGAAGAGACTGTATCTCTTTCAGAACATTGAATAGGGTTTTACAATCAGTGTGGGCAATGAAAAGAATCACCTGAACAAGTCAAAAGGAAAGCCACTGAGTTAAAGTGGTATGGGGTCAAAGTAATGGCATCATCAAAATTAATGGGAATTGTACCTGGTACCTTGATAACTGTAGGCAAATTTGGGTAAAATTCTTGGCTTGTTTACACCTTGCACCCCACTGGAGACCAGTGGCACCTTTGAAATACTGAGAAAATCCTGCTGAAGTCACATATGTTTGTTCTTCTATGAGTGAGCAAACAATGTGGCTGGAGGCATCAAACTTGCAGCTATTTCTTAGCTTTGTGGTGGTGTAGATGTTTTCTGGTTGTCTCAGTCACAAATACTTGCTAGTCTGGGAGGAAAATTACATTTGAGCAGGTCTCCTAAATGTTTTTTCTGTAACACTTGAGAGTCAACGCTATCTGATCAACTGCAATTTGGTCATCTACCAGTGAACTTGATCTAGCAGTGGATGTTTGCTAAGCTGCAGAAAGAATTCTTGTGATGAAACCCATATCCTGCAGAATCAAGGTTGTGTTACATTTACACAAGGGCAGAAGACTTTTAGATGCATTGAAATACAATGAATTTTGTTGAAGTCTGATGGGTTAGTGTATTGTATTTTTTGTCTTTTTTTTTATTTTTGTCTCTGTTTGTAGCTCTTCAAACACTGCTTTGTATAGGTGTAGTTTTACTATGTCTAATTCTCTTTCTTATCTGTGAAATAGGGGAAAGAGGACTCCTTTAAGCCATGACCTGACACTGAAACTAGTAAAGCATTAACTGATCCTTGGGTAAGGAGGGTTGAAGAGTAAGCTTGATCCAGAATTTCAATGGTCATCAAACATGAATTGATGAAGTGTCCTTGGGTGTTAGGAGACATCTTCTGGCCTTTTGTAAATGGAAGTCAGAAAAAACCAAACCATAAATTATATCATGCGGTGACAACTCTGTTTCCACCTTTATGAGAGACAGTGAATAAGAAGTTGTTAGGTGAGATTATGTAGTTTGTGCTTTGCAAGAGGCATCTTTGACAATCATAATGGTCCATTCTGACCTTAATTTTACAGGTATTACCTTTCCATCAGGTGCTGGACAACGTGAGCTGTGCATTTATCCGTAAAGCACAAAGTTTAGAGCTGACTTTGTGTATGAAACAAATCATCACTTGAACACTAAGAGCAAGCACATTCAGGAGACTAGTCTAGGCTCCAGGGGGGAGAATGGCCTTTTGCAAGGAGGTCTAATAAAGAGGGGGAAGTACAGCTGTTTTTCTGTACCTGGCTTTTCTCTGCCATCTTTTTCACATGTTTATATTCCTGGAATGGATGACCTTGTGGCATAAACCCGTGTGTGTGTGTGTGTGTGTGTGTGTGTGTGTGTGTATGTAGATACTGTAACTACTAAGTAGCAGTGCTAATCTGGTTTGGTGAACTCAGTGTCTGGCACTTTGTATGAATCGGGATTGTTCATCCCATTATCTATTTGCTCATTCTCTTACCATTCTGGGTGGTCCAGTATTAGCAGTGTTTTGGGAAGGTGTTGCTATGACTATGTGATCATAATCAATGGGTTCAAATGCAAACTCACCCCTCTGAGGTGAACAATGATGTAACTGAGAATGCCGAGCAAGCATAGGAGAATATATTTAAGGTCAGAGTTTTTGATGCTTTTTCTGGGCCTGATGCCTGGCCATAGAAGATGTTGCCAATGCAGATTTGACTATTATTATTTGTAGCTAAGCTCCAGTGAGGAACTAAAGGAGAATTTGCCACTGCTTCAGTGGCACTTTCAGTATAAACAAGCTGAGGATCTGATACAGAATTTGTGGGAGCAATACTAGCTTAAGAAGCAAAAGCAGGATTGGGTTGTCTTTTATACAAGAGATGTTAACACTGTTTTACCACTTGGAGGGGAAAAGGTCTAGTGTTTCACAGTCCTTGTCCGAGTAGGATTTCAGGCTGGACAAAGCATTATTGGGAGTTCCCCAAACACTTCTTATCTAAGAAGACTGTCCTGGTGCATAACTGTTCCAACACACTGCTTTGGTGGAATGGAGGGTTTAGCTCCAATGTAAACACTTGCTGGCTTCCAATTTCTTGGGAAAAATGCTTAAATTCAGTACTAAACTGCAATTTACCCCTAAGTTCAGTAGAAAGGTGGAAGTGAACGTTGTGCCAGTCTCATTTCACAGGACTGCAGGCCTGAAGGCAGACATGCCACAATGGATCCCTACTGGATCTCCTCAAACATACAGTCCTGTCTCTGACTGTAGAAGCCAGGGACAAATGAACTGAGTAGTGTGGCTCTGGAATGTGCAACAGGGCAATAGCACATAAACATAAGCATATCTTCCCACAGGGGTAGGCTCAGAATATAATGTTGCCTTTGCTCTCTCTGCATGTTCTTTTGAAAGAATGTCCTCCCATCAGGCAAAGATGGTGGCCAGGGATGACAGGATACAGGAAAGCAGTGGGTTTTTCTGCTTGTCTTTGTTCTGCTGGTGACATTGTGCACTTGCTTTGCACTTGCCTGGTAGTTTTAGGATGTCTGCAGCAACGAGCTTTTGAATTGTCTCTGTATCTGTCAATAGTAATCAATCCAGTATTTCAGTGGTTAGCATGAAAGCATATGAAAGGCAATGAACTGCTGTAATACTTCAACTTGCACTCCTGCAGAAGAATCCATCAGAGGAGTGTAGGGGAATGCCTTGTGTAGGGTGGCTAGAAAGTAATTAAATAAGGAACACTTTTATTTGAAAACAGGGAAGGGCACCAGATGTTGTTTCTGCTAACACTTGCTGAACAACAGTGAATCCAACAGCACCATCTGCCATTGCATTTTAAGAAATGAAAGAGTTGGGTTCTGGACTACTGTAGCTGTTTCAGCATATATAATCTAACTGAGAGTTAAAAATGTTTTTGTTCATGCATGTTCCTCTAGTGCACCTACCTGTGCCTTGTCTCTACTCCTGTACCATCATTTAGTGCTGGTTTTGAACAGCTTATTCTATTTGCTTTTCTCCTTTGCAAAATCTCAGTTAATAAAACAAGCTGAAGAATGTTAACAAGGATGCTTCTCTGACAGCTGTGTGATATGCTGCTATCTTGCAAGTGAAGAATATGCATGGAGTCCTCCAAAGTTTGCGTAGACACAATCCATGTGCCTTGTGAAGACACAAGGGAATTATGCTATAAGCCTCACTTTACATGAAAAGTAGGATCTAAGTCCAGGCATAACTTATGCTTTGCTGGCTTTATGCTTCTCTCATGGCTTACATTCTCATAATAGCTAAAAGAGTTTTTAACTAGAAGTTTTGGTCTAAGCAATTCTGGGATAGCACTAAAGGAGCTGTAGACTGAGAAGGGGGGAGGCAAATATGTAGTAGTATGGAAAAATACATTTGGATTATAAGACATTGTGTTTGTTTTGTAATTGGACCAGAATACCAATAGGTGTGTTCTTGGATATTCTCTGTTCAGACCCAGACAAACATGGCACTAATCAGAAAACACTGGTAAGTGTTCCGTGTGCTGTATAAAAATGCCTTAAAGTCACTCTTCTATTCACTTCACATGAATCTAGGAATTGCAAAAATTTTCCCCTTCATCTTACAGAAAGTTGGGGTTAGATAGTCCAGGATTACTTGTTTAGGCAGCTGGAGAGAAGTGCACGTGGCTTTGGCACATGCATGTAAAATGTATCTTATAATGCTGCTGGCCACGGAAATTTCTGTGGGTAAATAAGATTTCTGTCTCAAGGGCTGTCCATATGGCCCCTTTCATCAGCACTAATTCCACTTAGATTAACTGCACAGCACAAATATGGGTCAAAGCCTGGATTGTTGGGAGAATGAGTTCCTGCTTGCAAACTGCTTCCCGCAGAAGTACTTGTTGGCAGCTGAGATCATAATGCTCACACTCCTCACAATAACCCACTTTGAAATGTATTTAAAGAGGGGTCTTGGCAGTCTGCTTGCTGCTTTTTCATACAAAGTGCAGGCCTTGGTGTGTAATCCCACTCAGCACGTCAAGGCATGAGCTGCCGGGCCATCATCTTCTCTGACTTTATCTAGCACAAGGCAAGGCATCTGCACTTGGACCAGCAATACTAAGCATTTTGGGTAACGTTTTTCCCCTTTGTCTTTAGCAAGAGGAGGAGAACTGCTCTTTAAAATACTGCATTATTTATTATAGAACTAAACCTGCTGGATTGTTCCTGTGAACAGAACTGAATTGTTCCAGTGCCCTGACTGCAAGGAGTGAAAGGAAACCGAGAGACTCATGGGGAACAACAGAAGGAACAGATCTCATGGTGTCCCTGGCTCACATGTGTCCATGGCTCCACTGAAAGTTGCTTCTTGCTTTTCTTTCTCCTTTTTCTACTTCATTGGTGTCAAAGGTCCTGTCTTGCATTCAGTCATTTCTAAATCTGTAGCTAGTTTGGTCATCTCCTGTTATGTTGGGATGCCTTACGGGGGAATTACAAAACTTAGCTATAAACGGCCTGCTTCATAATGTGGCTCAAAGCTACTATGTGAATAAACTTTGTCCGTTTGTGCTTTAAGTCTGAAGTGATCTTCAGAGCCCAGTTTCTATTGATACATTGCTAAGTTTTTCCCACATTCACTCGTACTGTTCACAAAGAGAAATGCCTTTGACCCAGACCTGGAAGCACATTAAGCGAAGGCTATCCTAAGCAGTTAGAAGTAGAGGTTAGGGGCTAGAACCTGCCCACACTGTGGTGAGTACAGAGGTAAGATTAATGCCACCAGCCTTCCCATGTTTGTCAATACTCTCTTTCCTTCCTTGGATAAACAAACTGATGAAAACTGACTAGGAAATAAGTCATCACAACACAGAAAACTTTCCCTTTAGATACTGCTGATGGAGTGCAAGGACTCAGTAACATAGGCATTGTTTCAATGTGAAGAGGCTTACAGTTTGGTTAGGAGATTTACATGCCTATTTCTGGGGTTAATACTGCAGAACAGAAATAGGGGACCTAGTGATACTTTATTCCCTGGAGTGAGGGCCTCGTGGACACAAAAACAAGGCAGGTGTTTCCTTCTTGCCTCTTCTACTGACTTGAGTTTTGACAGCTTCTGCAGTCACATTGTGCTTGCATGTATAGTGCCCTTCTTGTCCATCTTTGTAGACTAAAAACATAAACTATTTAAGAATTAGGTTAAAATTAAAGTGGACAGAGCATAGGTGGATGCAATTTTGAGTAGGTGGTGAAGCCTTCCCCTTTTCCCTGGTTTCATGATCTTGTGACAGTGTGAAGTGTCCTCCCATCCATTTAGTGACACAAGGCAGGATGTTCACTGGGAAACTGCACAAGCTTCAGTGTGCATCCTACCTCCTAAGCAGTGCAGACAGAAGTCAACATACCTGAGGAATTTTTGTTTAATTATTTTAGTACATTCATAAATCATGACAACTGCTTGTGTTTCACACAGTTATGCTTGCAAAGGATTTCCTGACAGTTGTGAGAAATTTGGTATAGAGAGTTGTTCTAAAATTCTGAATAGTTTGCATGGCCTAGAAGATGAGTGGTCTTCTAAAATAATGTATTCCTATGCATGGTTGCAAAACACTTTAGGATCATTAAATGACAAATATGTTGGGGCTAGATTTGTTTTGCTTTCTTTGCAAGAGTGTACTTTTTTGGAAGCCTTCTATGGCTGTTTTGAGACCACCATACTAGGAACTTTCTTCAGTATTTTCCCATCTCTTTTTCTTCTAAATGCAGGGAGCACAAAATATTCTTCTGGCATTTGAGCTGCAGTTATTTTGAGTGGCTCCAAACAGAGGGAAATGTGTTTCTGCGGTAGTTACTGCAGAGAAAGAATTTTGCTGAAATGTCTCTCCCCCACCGCCCTTTAGTGGCTGCAGAAAAGAAGCCAGTGTTTGAGGCCCTAGCTCCGTGCATCTGCTGGATCAGTTTAGGCCAATTTCCCCCCCTCCCCCTTCCCCTTTTTCCATTAGCAAACTAGATATAAAACAGAAGCCATTGGATAAATAGGAAAAATGTGTAGCAGAGGAAGCCCTTGTGATTAGGGAGCTGTTAACCAGTTATTTCATGTCCGGCTTTCAGTGTATTTATAAAAATGATGCTATTCAGTGACACGTTGAATTACTATAAATGGTATTGGCTCAGTTGCTTTCTCATGAAAGCCAACTTGCAATTTATTTTTAACTTGGGCCCACTGATTATTTTTAAAGTTAGTGTAGTATTTGTTAAAGATTCTAAAGTGGCAGGCAAAGCGTGGGCAATATACATCAAATTTGCTCACAGCCTTTCTTGCCAGTGCACTCCAGAGTCCTGTGGAAGCACATTAGGAGCGAGCAGCACGGTCAGTGCCTGTCCATTTGCTGCTTGGCTGTTCTGGGGAGATGGCTGATTGATATGATTTGTGGCAGCTGCAGTGCTTGGTTTTGTGATGTGGAAGCCTGTCCATTAGGAGCTGGCCCAAGACCCAGTAAACTCCTCCTCCCTCTCTTTTTTTCCATTGATTGCCAGCAGCCATCACATCATTACATGCATTTATAATGTCCTTGTTGAGACTTCACTGTGTGCACATGGTTTAAATCAACAGCTTCCCAAATAGGGGGAGCAAAGGTACCAGAACTCCCTACCTGCCTCCAACAATGTGCTTGTAAACTTCAGGGACAGGGAGAAAGAAAAATATAGCTCATGGAAAATTGCCAGGAGGTTCTGAGTCTACAGTTCACACTATGCTTTGGACAAAGATGTGAGTCTTGCATCATGGTCTAAATGTGGGGAGGCTTAGGCCTTCATACAATTCTCCTGGATCAAATTTCACAGAATAGAAAATGTTCTGCATGTCATTGTGGTACCTGAGGCAGGTTCTCAAACCTGTCGTCGTATTAAGGCATCTGTCAGGTTGAGTTCACTTGATGAATAGTGGCTTATAACTGATACCTAGAAGTGTGAAAGGAGACCATTTCAGGCCTGGAACATGGCTCTTATCTCCCTTGCTTTATTTAGATAGATTGCAGCTCTCATCACACTCACTGGAGTTTCCAAATAGTCTTCAGGGTTATCAATCTTAGTAAATGAGATATCTGTGGAACTAAAGCATTGCACAAAACTGTCTTAAATACAGCTGTAGCCTGGGTTGAAGATGAGAATCTTTCAGAAATGCTAGGGAGCCACTTCCATGCTAATTCAAATCCAAAGAACAAGCATTCATTCCAGCGGCACAGTCTTCTGATTTCCATTATATTTCCTCAAGAATGAGTACCTGTACAGTAACTCTACTGTGCAGAAAATGGCAGCATTTGAAATCTAGATTGAACGGGCAACTCAACAAAATATTGTCAGGCAGAGGGGTTTTGTACTGGGACAAATAGAATATATAATCTTGGTATCTCTTTCCTTTCTCTGTTTTCTATGATTCAGAGAGATCCAGTGCATCATAGGAAATGTTGCTTTCAGAGCATTCAGCCTATCCTTGGTAACCATCCAGTTTGTGTGTCTTGAGAGATCCTTCTTCATAATATTTACATTTATTATTCTGATTGGAATGGAGAAGACAGCATTTGTTTGTACATTGCTGGGGTGAGAAATAGAGAGCTTTTAATCATACTATAGGACAGCCTTTTTGCTAACAGGCTGTTTTCTAGTCTGGAAATTTTATAACCTACTTAAATAAGTATCTCTTGGCTGAGATTTAATAGCAGATGCATTTGTGATGTCTCTTCTGATTATTCAAGTGTTGTTACTTAAGTAGGTGAAATATAATTCAGAATAATTGGAATTAATTAATTAATTTTGACTCATCTTTAGTTTTACTGCTACCATAGTTGACAGCAGAATTTAGTCTTTGCAACCATCTAACCAGGATATGGCTTTTCCTTGTCTGTGTCTCAATTTCATCATCTGGCAGATAGAGGGATGATTTTGTTGGTTTGAAATTCTGTTTGATAAAGAAATGAAATCCTTTTTTTGGGTTCAGTACCCCTTTCCTGATTGTTGTGTTTATTTGCTTACTTGTTAATTTCCTTGTTTAGCAAATTTGGGATTGTAAGGACTCTTCCAGTGTGTTCACTGTTTGCATGGATTGACTCACTAGAAAGCGTCCTCTGGTAGGTAATGGAACTATAAGGAAGAGGAAACAAGATAAAGTAAGATAAACCAAGACCATACTTGGTTCAGCATCCTGCTCACAGCCCAGCATGGTTGCACTGGAATCCTGCTGATGGAATGTCCTGACATTATAGTGTTTATTTCCACCACAGCCCTGAAATGTAAACAGGACATTGTTGGATGCTAATCCAAGGGACTGGAAATGACTGAGAATCTTGGACTCTTGGGCTATTGGTAGGACACAAGGAAGTTAATTTTACAGGAGGATTGGCATATGGTACTAGCAGTGCACTGGATCACATGTCAGAGGGCGTGTTTTCAGGAAGAGTATCTGACATATGTTTGTGGGGAGGAACAAAACATAGCACTAAAATCAAAAGAAATGCATCAAAGTATGTAGAAACTTGCAGGATGTTTGGCATTGTAGGATGCTCTGTGCATCCCATACTAAAGGGATGAAAGAGAGTTTGCCTTGAACTTGAAATATATATGCAGTAAATGGCAGGTTATCATTGTGGTATTTATTTTCCACTGTGCCTTATAATGCAAGGGTAAATTCACCTGAGGAACATGAAAGCAGAATGAGGTGGCCATATTGCATCTCTTGCTCCAGCCCTAAAGCCTGGAGGGCATGGATGGGAAGTAGCACAGTCACGGAAATATTGGTTTAAGTGGTTTAATGAACTGGAAAGCTGGCTGTGCCTCTCTTAGGCAGACCTAAATAAATGAATGGGTATTGAACTTCCAGTCATAGTTCCCTCCCCCATGAAATAGAAATGGGCACATACAACTTGCACAGGATGGTGCCTACCACGCTGTGTTCAGGGAAGAGGGAGATGAGCCACAACAAAGCTGTCACCATGTGCTGTGGGACACTTGAAACTCACATTGCTGGAAAGAGGGTTGCACCCCACTTTTATCCTATTAGAAGACCTTGACTCTTGCAAGGACTGACTGTTAATGCCTCCTCTGTAGCACCCCTAGTAGTAGGAAAGACAGAACTGTGTTGTAATGAATATAAAGGGAGTTCTTTATTGAAGTTGCTCAATGCATACAGACCCTGTAATTCATGCTGGCTCTCCAGCTTTCAGACTGGCTGCCTGATGTTGCCACACAAGGTCTCCCTAAGTCTTGGTCTGGCGTCTGTAGCAACAAAAGGACTGGCTAAAGAGAAAATGAATCAAGTTTTCTGTGCTGCTGTTTTTGTAGTAACTCTCCACATGCTCTGCTGGATGCCTTTTGCAGCAAGGCATAATTTTGTGGTAGGCATCTTCTGACTGTTTTCACAAGCATCTTGCTGGCACGGTTGTCAGTGTTGATACCTTTTGAGTGAAGTGCTTTAAATTGAGCCTTTGCTATGCTGCTTGGGCTGGGCTTCCATCCGGATCTGAAATTTGAAATTTATTACTTGGAACTGGCTTTTAAATGTGAAACTGACACCAGTTTCTTATTACTTACCAAGTCCTGAGGGCAGAGTAACATTCCTGACGCTGCTGTAGGTGTTAATGATTTCATCAACTCCAGAAGCACAGAGCCCTGAACTCTGCTCTTGGCAGCTAGTAAAGAAGGGAAACGGACTTTCAAATATTTTGTTTTTAAAGTTGTTGTGGGTTTTGGGGTTTTTTTTATGATGTTTACATTAGCAAACTGGAATTTGTGGGACAGACTTTTATTTTGTTGACTACTTAGTTCTTAGAAATCAAACTGATAGTAAAGCCTTATTAGGCTTCTGGAACTGGTCTTGCCAAGCACCTCTGAAGTTGCAAAAGAACAAGAATCTGTGAGTGGGCCTGCTGTGGGTGCAGGCCTAAGAGTTTCATTTACTTGGTATGTTTTCTATGCTTCGAAATAATCAGAAGGATACTATTATGCAGATACCAAGATTTTTTTTCTATATTGCTTTCGGTTGCATGCAAATAGCTCAAAAGCATTGCTCCAAATCTGGAGAGATCCCAGGATGTGGGTTTTTGTTTTGTTTTTAGAATAGTTTCTGTCTTGTGTTGTGCAGGAAGATGGCATTGTGAGCAAGGGTGAGGATTTTAAACCTGAATTAACTGGCATTACTCTGGGCTCTGATGCTTACTTGCTGAATGATCTTAAGCAGACCATCATTCTCTTCATACCTGCATTGTGATATCCTCATGTCTTGCCAGGTTGCCACGAGACATAACTTCTTCTGCTTTAAACTTGACTAACTCGTTTGATCTGAGAGCGAGCTGTTTTTCAAGTGACCATGTGAAAGGCTGCTGCAGAGGTCATCAATGGAACATTACGGAACTTGACATTGATTAATCCCAGGTATTGATGGATGAGACTCAAAAGCTTATCCTGTAATTATTTATAGAGGTGCTTAAAAGGTGACTTGCTGATCACCATTTATAATTAGCCATACAGAGAACATTTGGCGATAGCATTTTTCAGTCTAGAAACAGTAAGTCAGGGCCCAGGCTCTGGGAATTGAAACTTGGCAGAAGAAACACAAGTTCTAAAGTGAAAGGCAGTTTACTGAGAGTTGTGGTAGATTTTCTACTGCTGGAAATCTTTAAATTAAATGAGATGCCTATTGAAAAGTTATATTCTACTTCAGGCAGGAATTAATTTATGGCAATCTTGTGGCTTGTGCTATGCATGAGGTCAGAATAGCTGCTTGGTACAACCCTTTCAGCTTTATACTTCATAAGATTTTCTATCAGATTCGTGAGTATAAGTCTCACTGAGGCCAGTGGAAGCCAAATAAACTGAAGGCCAGAGTTTTACATTGCCACCTTTATGCTTCCAGCCTTCTTGCCTGGCTAACACATGGTTATCGCTTAGCTTGCTACCAATCTGCAGTACTTTCCTCAAGTGTCTTAAAATTGTGGAATGTTTCTTCTTTTGTTTTGCTTGTTTTCTTGAAATGGGATTTGAAAAGTGAGAAAGTCTGAGCATAATCAGGCAGCATAATCAGGTTGTGAACACAGCTGGATGTTCCTGCTCTGCTGTCCCTTTGGCAATCATCGATATAGGGCATTCATATGTATTTGTATCTATGTTGTTTAAATTTTTCTCCCCAAGCACTGTAGCGTTCAAAATTGCTCAGCAAAAGAAGGATCCTTGACTCCTGAGTTGCTCCCCATCCTATGTCAGATAGAGATTGGCTTTTAGTTTCCTCCCTGTATGTTATGGTGCAAGGCAATTGGCCCAGTGGGTCTTGTTTATTCTGTCTCCTGGTGTGTGCTGTGCTACCTGTTCAGAATAGATGATGCAGCTCAGGAGTAAAGTAAAACTTCCATATTCTTGACCAAACTAGCAGCTAAATGATTGCTGTTGCTGAAGGACTGCAGCTGATAATAGCCTGCGGGTGTTGAAGTTGGAGAGGACAATCCCTTGGCTGTTTGAGGGACTTTTTTCAGAAAACAGATTAGATCTTGGTAATTGTTCATCTCCCTTACTGACACTGGTGGTTAGACTTTCAAAAGAGCTCAGTATGTCTCATGCAATTTTTTCCATTAAGATTTTCCCACTGAAAAGATCTGTTCTCAGAATTGCCAAATTTTGAAGAAAACACAGGTTTTCCCAAAAGTTTCCACATTCTTGTGAGAACTGGATATTTCAAAATTTGTGATAAATCATGCCAGAAACATTTGTGTAACTATTCCTTTCTTTTTTTATGCTGCCGAATGCTATGCAATCAGTGGTGATAGATTTTCCTAAATTTTATTTATTATATTTGTTTCTTTGTTTTTTGGTTTTTTTTTTCTTTTTGTTCAGTAGAAGGGGAAAAATATTGGTGAAAGGGGAAATGTCTTTTTTTTTCATTAAAAAAAGATATAAAGACATCCCCAACACTAGAATAGCTTGGGTTTGGTTTTTTTTTTTTCAAAATTACTTTTTTTTCCAAGACAGCTCTTTTAATCAGCTCTGTTCAATAAGCTGCACTCTTTTTTGATATTTGCTTCCTGTCTTTCATTGAAATGAAAACTGAATACTTTGTGAAAATCTGCTCTGAATAGCAAGAGCCAAAGTCTCTTTAAATTCTAATTATTGAAATTCAAGTGTGCCTTGTGCATGCATGGCAAGTGAAGTTTGCAGGTTATATGTATGACACTCTTTTTGCAAGCAGCAGTGGTGAAGAATGCTAGGCTGCAGAGCAGACTGAGGACATCGGTGCATTTAGAGAAAGGATTTCCTGCGTTTCTCTGTGTAGTAAAATGTTCCTTTTACAACATGCAGTCAAATGGCAAAAGTATCAACTAATTGAGATGTTCTCTTCAATTAAATCCAGTTTTGAATGAAGGCCTTGAAGGGCCACATATGCCTTGGAGAGGCCATGCTTGCTGTCTTTGCAGGCATCACTTTGGGTTAAGCCTTTAGAAATGTTGTACCAAATTCTTCTTACTCTTCAGGGACTAACTCCCTGAGACTAGAACTTGGATGTGACTGGATAAGCTCAGCTACTGCATGGAATAGGCCTGGCCCCAAGGGATGCTGGGCAATTGTGCTGGAAGTAACCTTATAGCATCTCCTGGGTCTAGTCTAGCAGGTGAGTGTCCTGAAGAGACCAAGCAGCTGTATGGTAAAGATTGCCTGAGGAGAGAGAGAACACCCAGCTTGTAGTCCTTGAGGGCTGCCTTGTTTTTGTGGCATAGGGTTGCAGGCAGTTCTATTTTAGGATAACCTAAAATGTAAGGGTTGCTTTTGGTTTTCCCCTGGGTTTTTTTATGTCTTTTGAGATAAAAATCAAGCTGTCTTAAGGAGAAGCCCTTCTGATTTTGAAAACAGTGTAAAAAGACATTACCCAAGGACTCTATCAGAGGCTTATCGTATAGATAATTTATGCAGTGCAGGAGGGTGGCAAGGCAGGGCCAAGTGTACACTCACTTGGCACATGATATTTTGGTGAACAGGGGAGTGTGTTTGATTTCAGGATTCCATAGGGAGTGTCTTTATCTGCAGCATTGGTGTGGGAGTAATAACCTTTCCTTCAGACTTGGCTAGGAAGAGGTGAGCAGTAGCTTAGTGTGCTTTGGGAGAGCCACAGGCAAAAGAATGGGGTTAGAAAGTAGTAAAGGAGGGAGAGTGTGAAGGAGTGAAGATGAGCTGCTTGCTACTGGATGAGTGTCATTTTCAGCATCATGGTCTCTCTAGCCAGGTTTCTGTGGAGATAGTCCCTAGGACATAAACTGTCAGATGTTTGGGGAGCTGCATGCTGCTGAGCAGGAAATCATTCAAATTCCTTATCTTCCACACAACAGGCTCAGGAGAAATCCTGCCAAGGCAGCTTGCACCCGGGCCTCAGGGAACAGGGCTTGACCTCTGAGAAAGGGGTTTATCTGGGGCTTTGGTTACAAAAAAGTGAATTCAACTACTTTCTAAGCATCTGCCCTGAAAAGCTTCCAAAGGGCAAATACTAGGTGGCAGTGGTTAGCAGTCCTGCTGTGCCTAAAATCTCATCTCATTCCCACAGAACTCAGCGGTCAGACTTCTGCTGACTTGAGTGCAAGCAGCTGAGACATAGAAAGGCAAAAATTCTGCAAAACCCTAAACTTCTGGAGAATCCAAATCCAAACTCAAGGTGGTGTTTTGTTTTGTTTTGATCATCACCAGTTATGAAGACTTATTCTTAAGCAGGGACGTAATGAAGCTGTAGACTAGCATTTCTAGGGAATGTCTTGGAGCAAGCCAGTGCAATAGCAATGACCTTACCTTACCTGGTGTGGGAACAAGTAGGTGTACAAGTCCATTGTGTTTGTTACTGCCACTGCCTGTGTTAATGCGGGGACAGTGTCTATGTTGTGGATAGTACTAGAACTTGGAAATGGTAGTTTGAGAAGTGTTACCAGTGAAGAGTTTTTCTTTAGGGCTGCTTGTACAGCTGTTAAATTGTTTGGGGATTCACAACTTCTAATGTTAATGACAAAATTATGTTGTCATTAGTATTTGTTTTTGAGCAAGGATGGGACAGTTGCCTAATGCAGTGAAGTAACAATATGTGAAGACCTTTTACAAGTATGAGCCTTTTTTAGCTGCCTGATACCCTGGCTGTGAATTTTTGTGCTGTAAGAACCTATAATGAGTTTGCTTATGGGAAAATATACTGGTGTTTTTATTTCTAACACAACTTTGGACATTTCTTCTATGCCTGGTTCTTTGTTTCACAGCTTGTTCTTGTCTGTCATTAGCAGGCATTGGCACAAATGAGAATTTCTGCAACATTTTGTTGTCATGCAACACAGTCTAGATCTGAACACAGCAGTAAGTTCCCTAAATGCTTGCACAGAGCTGTAAATGTTGGTGAGAGGACTTACCTGGTAAGACGACTTTTGAAAAAAATTGACTCTGCTTAAGGAAGCTCAACTCTTTCAGTGGTGCCCAGTGACAGGACAAGAGATAACGAACATAAATTGAAGCACTGGAAATTCCATCTGAACACAGGGAATTTTTTTCCTGTGAGGGTGTCTGAAGGCTTGTATAGGCTGTCCGGAGAAGTTGTGGCTCCATACTTGGAATTCTTCAAACCCCAAATTGACATGGTCCTGAGTAATTTGTCCTAGGTGACCCTGCGTGGGCAGGGGGATTGGTCTAGGCAGTTTGGAAGAGGCTCGTTTCAAATTCAACTGCTGAGATCAGTATTGCAGCACGTTCTTAAGAACTGGCTACCTGCCTTGGCCTAGCCTTATCTCAAAAGGAGCAGCAGGAGTCATGAGGATTTATTGTTACATCTAGGCTGTGAACCACTTCCTAGTGCTTTCCCTTTCCTCAGCTCCATAAGGTGTGTGGTGTGTGTCTTGTGGCTTTTGACCATGTGACAGTTTTCAGCATGTGGCTTCTGGGGTCAGGAAGCTGGACCTTCCCTCGAAAATATATTTGTTAGTATACATTTCTTCTAAGTGTCCTCTTTAATCCCTCTTGCATATGAAAACTTTACCTTTTTCTTAAAGGGGATATTTTGACTCATTATTTCACACTTGTCTTTTCTTCCTTTCTTTTTTCCCTTCCTCTACCGGTTGCTCAGAACTCGTTTGTCAACTTCTTAATGAAAGTGCATCATGGCTCACCCTGCCACTACTCTGCTCCAAGAGTTGTTTGCTTTGCCTCTTAAAGAAAACCTGTCATCTCAAAGAAAAACTGTCAGATCATTCTTGTTAATTTGGGGTTTGTTTGGTTTTAGTTTTAGAGTGTTTGCAAAGTAAGAAAACTCTCTTTATAAATGTGTCAAAGAAGCACTGTTCCTTTTTTCCTTCAGTGAGGCTGAAGGCAATGTTTTAAATTTTTATCTTCCCTTCAACATTTTTCCCCTCTGCCACCTCCCAGTTCTTCCATGCGTTTCATAGAGATTAGCCTCCACTGCCTGGTAAATGAATGTGGACTTGTAAATTTTTCCACCTTTCAGACATGGACAGAATAAAATGTGTGGTTTGTGATTCTAATGTCCTCTTAATGGAAAAATATGGATTGAAGCATAAAATGAAGCATTGGAGCCTTGTGAGATGGGCTTCTTTGTGGGATGTAATACCTGAAGGAACCCGATTTTTGCCTCATCTAACTCAGGCTTTGAGTGGACCGAGACACTCCAGCTGTTCTGCTGAGCTTGTTTCAAAACTCTCAAGTTGCCATCCTACTAACTTTTGGATCTGATGAGCCAAAGCAGTTAGTCAGCTTTGCACAGATGCCCTCCCCACGTAGTACCTGGGAAACAGTACTGATGAAGGAAGGTGTGGTGCAGCACAGCCAAGCAGGAGAGGACTCGATACAGAGGGATGTACACAAACATAATTTTTCTTTTCTGCACTGGGTAAATTCTATTTTCTTTCAGTAGTGTTGAGATGCAGGTGGTATGGAGAGAGAAAAAGAGGCCTTGACCTTTGAGCGGGACTTGTTTAAGGAAAATTTTAGCACTGTGACCCTAGTGGGGTTGTGCGTCCAAAATGCTGGAGGAGAGCCATAAAACAAACTGGCATAAAATAAACACTGTACATGTTTTCATATTTGTATCCCCAGCTACTTTTGGTGTGTTTATCAAAACATTGTGGGCTTTTGGGTCTGTCTGATGGTGGGAATGAGAACAAGGGAGTGAGATAAATATATATAGATACGTGGACCATAATAAACCTTTGTTTTAGGCCCTCTATCTTATAAGTCTCCTTACTGAAGTTCTTCCTTGACTGGAAGAACATAGGAAAGAGGTGTAAAAACCTGTGTTCTCAATGTTTTAATAAAACTAGTGGAAGGGAATTTCTTCTATGAGAATATTTCTGAGATGGATTGCAAATCCTTTTGTTTTATGTAGAGGGGACAGAGAGCTTGAACTAAGGTGGAGTATTTGCTGCAATAGCAGTCAGTGAGGTTTGAAAGGGGCAGAAGTCTGGACTGAGGCTGATTTGTTATTTTCAGATAGGGAAGGAAGGAAGAGTTTCATGGAAGTTGTGTGTTTTTTCTCTTTCAGAACTGCAGTGGGGGTGGTGCTTGGTTTTGAGAACCTGGAAATACTTACTGTGTAGAAACACCTTGTACTGAAAACCAGGGATATACTACCAAAGCAGTGAAAGATGCTTAGAATTTTGCCTCATGCTTCAATAGTTGAAGTTCAAGTAACATGTTCTTCCAGCCAAAACTGTTATCATTTTTAACATGTGTATTCACAAGCTGCTTGTGAGAGCTCAATTGAACAGTAGGACATTGTTTTACTCTTCACCAACTAACAGTGCCTAGTGTTGTGGATGCCTGCATGCTATTTGTGGATGACTGATGCTAAACAGCTTATATGGGGCTGTGGAGTAGTTCCTGAATGTTAGTGTGCTGGTGTTAGCTTATCTCCATGGGGTTGTCTCAGAAGTTATAGGCAGCTGAGTACCAAAGATATAGCTAGTGAAGAGAATCTGCAAACAGAAGGAAAAGAAACATAAAATGTTTCTTTGAAGCCAACTAAGAGGAGTGCAGAACAGTGGCATATCCCAACAAGTCCTTCCATCACTGGGGGCAAAAAGTCTGCTTTCTCCTTTGTGTCTTGTGTTAATTATCCCCTTCAGAGCCAGTGCACTTACCTCCTGCTGCTCAGTGATACATTGGAAATCTGTGGGTGAGTGTGAATAGTGAGCAAACCACATCCAGGTCTTTGCTGGTGGTGGTGATGGGTGTGCAGGATGGAGAGAGCTGAAGGTTGTTGCAGAGCAGTCCATGATGCACAGCTCTGCACTCTGGCATTGGCTGGTAAAGATTCAGAGGCTCTGCTCAGGGCCCAGAGAGAAAGAAAAGCTTTGATTTTATGCGTAGCTTGAGAGCAGCTTCTGCTCAGTGGTATCGGAAGCAGTGACAACTCTGCCCTCAATTTCTTTCTAATTTGAAGCAAACTGTTTGAGCTGTTGTAAAGGATATGGAAGAGTATTCCTGGGCAAGGGAAATTTAAGGGGGAGCGTCAAAGTGTAGCTGAAACATAAAGATACTACTGACATATAGCATATGTTGCTTTCTGAATTTTTAGTCAGGAGACACAGAGTTAGGACTAAGGTGAAAAGCTACGTCTGTTTTGAGTACATCCAGCTTGGCAAGAGCTCTGTGCAAAACTGACCAAATACATGTATGCTTTCTTGTTCCAGTGTAATGTATTACCTCCAATTTAGACTTAGCTTTTTGTCTCACTGTTTTATCAACCTCTTCAACTGAAGAACACTGTTTTAAAGTCCAAATGAAAAGGTGTTTTATCTTCAGTCTAACCATTCATTTTAAAAATTAATTATTAAAAGAAAGTTGCTCTATCAATTCTGCTGCCAACACCATCAGATTTAAATTATAGAAGTTGCAGGAGTGAATGCAGTTTTTCATACTGGCCCTTACTGAAGTTTGTGTATGACTTGGAATACATTTCACAGGAGTCAGGAAATCATGATTTGGATGCTCTGGATGCTTTGGATTGACTTTGCTAAATTCAGCTCAAAAGGCCTTGGAGAAAATAAAATATTTTAGGAGGCAAAAAAAATAAAATCTCAGGTGCTCACCTGGCACAATTTCAGAAAGAGCCATTTCACCAGAAATCAACTGAGTCTGAGTTCTGCTTGAAAGAGTCAGTCTCTTGTTCTACAAGGTTATGTGTTTCCATCAGAATTAATAGGGGTCTGTTACACCCATGGAGAGGAAATAATACAGGGAATGTATGTTGTTCGCTCATCTGAGGAATGAAAGGCTCTTGCAAAGTCTCCATAATTTAATCTGAATAATATGTTCACCCTGAAATTACTGCCTTGATAAGATGAACATAATTTTGAATATACCTTCCAATATCCTTCTGAAGAGAATGATAAAATTATTCTCCTTTTTCTTTTTTTCTTTAATCCTTTTCTTTCTTTTGCTACTGACTTTGCCTACATAAATATGCTTTTTGGGGGATTCCCTGGCAAAATCGGTCTGGAATACTTTGCTTTACAGATTATAAACCCCATAGTGCCTGATAAGAAAGAGATTTCCTCTGGAGTAACCTCAGCCTAAATATTTGAAGAACTGAATACAAAGACATAAATTTATTTGCTTGACTGAACTGTTGGCTCATTGACTCACTGGCATTACCTCCACACCAAGGTGCTTCCACAGCATGCGACTTGCTATGATACACCCACAGAACACAGCATCCTTCCAGACAGAAAACTGATCTTTCCTCTTGCCTTTTGCTCTAGTTCCCGTGATAAGTGGTTTACCTCTCTTCAGTTATTTAGTAACTCAAGCTCAAATTTTGATCCTTAGACACACTCCTTCCAACTTCGAGAAATGCTTTCTTTGGTCTGGAGTGCTCAGTTAGAAGGCACAGCGTGATTTCATTTCCAAGATATTTTAAGTGTTGGTTTCTCTCTGTCAAATGAATGAGACAAAACTGCTTCTCAAGGTGGATCCAGTCACAGCATTAAAGTGGTTTTGGTTTTGTTTTTTTATAGGGTTTTGTTTTGTTTTCAATTGAACATCCTCTTTTGTACAGAGGTTTCTGAGGTGCTGTGAAAATCACTCTCTTGAAGGGCACTTCTACTATGAACAGCTTTCTGGGAAATAGATGACTTGGTGATCACAGTGCTGGGATTTGCCAATTGTGAACCGTTTGCCATGCCATCATAATATTGCAATTTAAGTGGAGATCAATTCTTATTGTAGGAGTATTCCAGCAGATGCAGGAAATGTGTCCTGCAGTATTAATATGGATATGAAATGTGCTCTGGGAATTAAGGAGAGTTAGTGCTGCTATTAGTAGGCCCTGTAAGAGATGAATTGTTTCCTTATCATGCATGACCTCTTAAAAATGTAGAAAATTTTTGCCTGTGTTTGAAATCTCAGCATGAACAGGATAGTCCAAGACCTTGTGGACTCACTCTTGTCTAAAGAACTGTTCTATTTTTTCTTGGAAACAAAACAGTGTTCCTTAAAACTACTTCCCACACCAACTCCCCTCTCTAGACGTGCATTTCTTAATTTGTTTAATTCTGGGGTTATCCCAGTGGGGCTTTTTGTGATTAATGGCTGATAACAGTGTAAACCCAGCAGTAAGAACATTTTCTGGGCAGTAGCCATGCTTCTTTCAGGCTGTGTTTGACTGATGTTAGGGTATGGACAGGACAAGCACTAGGGAAGAGTTCACCCAGAAGAGTATCTCACTGGTATGGGCTCAGTGTTTGCTTTGTACATCTGCTAGTTTTTCTTCTTTTTCAGAGATCTAGAGATGGATGCACTTCTCTGTACAGTTTTACCTATTTTAAGCATTCACTACTGTAGCATGATAGACCGTTTCCTTGTAATGCGAATGACAGGGGGGAGGGGAGGAAGTAAAACATGAGGATTACATAGTATTAGTGCTGTTCACTGGTCCAACAGCCAATAGTTTAAATTTAGTGATAGGCTAGCAGCTTGTGTGAAAATTGTTGGATTACATATGAAGTATTTTTTCTTGGATTTGCAATCCAGACTGCATACATAGTTGGTCTTGATGTTTCAGAGCTTCTGACATTTTGCAGTTCCCACTTATTTTGCTGGAAGGTAGGTGTAAAGGCTGTATGAAAATGGAGAGTGCTTCCTTGTCCTTGGGCTTCTGGGCAGGGAGAGGGGCAAATGGTGCTACTTCTTGTTACTGGAAGGATTTTGGTACTTGTTAGCTGTATTTTCAGCTAGTAGAAAATGGGAATAATAGCAATTTCAGCCTTTCTTGCAGTGGGAGATATTTTTGCATAATATGCATTTATCTTATAAATATTCCTGCCTGACCACAGCAGCAGAGCCAAGACCTCAACTTGTATGAGGCAATACATGACTGCTTTCAGTCTCGATTTGTATTTATTTCGTCTATAAATTTAAGATATGATGAACAAAAATTTGCAATTTAAGTAAGTTTTAAATATGCTTCTGAAGGGTGAGACAAAACAAACTGCAGGAGGTGATGATTTGGATAAAACCCTGTACAACCTATCAAATAAGTCAATGCTGTACAAAATGACAAGAAGCAGTGAAATTTGTACATGTTCTACAAAGACATACAACATGGATATAATAATAATGTTTGCAGCCCAAAGAAGATAAACGTTCCTTCTCTGATAGAGGGTAGACTTCTGTTTGTATACAAAGGACCTTCTTTTTGAATCATGTCTGAGGACTATGTATCCAGATCAAGTGGCTGTTTAGAAGCAAGGTTGGGTTTTTTGTTAGTGTTTTTTTTTCCCCCAGTTGTGTGCAGCTGTGGTGGGAGCTGAGCGAATATTATAGGGCAGCCTGTTTTTCTGTGGAGTGTACTCCAATCTCTGTCAACAAGCTACAAATAGACTGGGCTCAGAAGCTGAAAGAACTTGCTCTGTCTTCAGGCAGGCTATTGACTTGCTGTAGTTACTTAGAAGTCCGGAGATGACTACCCAAACATTTGCTGTATGCAGCTTCTCTGCAGTTTTCTTTGCGTATCTGAGCATACATTTAAAAATGACCAATCTTTGGGAGAGGACAGTTTGTTGATCAGTTACAGTTCTAGGAATTCTTCCCTAGATATACTTTTCTTAATCAGGGCCTTAATGTGGACATGACCTTTTGCCATGAGGATCTGGAAGACTAGAACTACTAGCTATTGGCAGTCCAAAGATGGCAGGAGATAGGGTTGGTAGCAATTGGCACAGGCACCATACCCTCACGTACTATATGCTCTAGACCACGCAGATGTGCATCACTTTGTAGAGAAGATCCTCACATTTGGGTGTTTTAGGCGGGTTCTCCCTGTCCCTCCTTTTACTCCACTCTTTTCAACATCATGCTGTTGGCCAAAAGCACCCGCTGACCGTGCAAGGAAGGTGGCTGGTTTCTAGTTAGCACTTCCTTTTCACATCCTCATAATTGATCACTACCTCTGTCACTCAGAGCATCAGCTCTGTAGAATTTGACCTAAATATAGATAAGGCCTTGTTCACTTTAATGCAATGAAACACTTACCGTTTTGGGGCTATTAAGTCACGGCTCTGAAACCAGGCTTCAGTGTTGGTGTAAAGTCTCCTCCTGCAAATAGTACAGCAGCCAAAAAATATATTTTATCTGGATGCTACTTAAAAATACACACAGAAAACAACCCAAAATCTTTGAGCAAAACTCTTTCCAAATACCCATTCTTCATGAAGACACGTTAGGTTAAAAGTTCAACAGTTTCACCAAGCTGTTGGCTTGGAGTTCAAACCTACTTGCGTAATGTTGAGGTTTCAGAGCATTGAACCCAGAGTATCCCTGGTCAGAATGCTGAACAAAAATAATGCTGGAATAAAATACGACCTTTTCTTAACTTGATTTTCTACAGTGTTTTGGTGCCAAATTGACAACTCTGCAATCTGAGTAGTTTAAAAAATAGGTATATAAAATCAGTGCTACTTTGGTCTTGTCTATGCCTTGACCTGTGGAAACCATCCCCAAAATGGAGTGACCACCAAAACCCCAAGACTTGTTCCCTTTGGGAATGGATCTACTGGCTGTTTCTTCCATTTGGTGAATCACTGAAGAAGACTTTTGACTGTGATCCCCATTGGTGGTTTTTCACTACATGGAATTGAACTGAGAACAACCATTTTTATTATCTACAGGTTTGCAGTGACATGTAGAAGCATACTGTGCTTTGGCTGGGACACTCAGTAGGGAAGTGGCATATCAGCAGCCTGGAACCTGGCTTTCCCAGGTGGCGTTGGCAAACGTTAGTTTTGAAGTGTTTTGGTGCCATCCACAAAAAACATGTAAAAGCCAAATTGTTTTTGTGTTGGGTTTTCCCCCAGTTATACCTATTTGCTGTAAAGACAGTTGCTTTTTCCAGTGAGGGGACTTCAGGAACATTTTACCAGTGCAGGTAATTGGTTTACCTGTCAATAGTGAAGATAACACTTGTATACTTACACACTTACATCTGTGGTTAGTTTCCAGTGGTTATAACCAAGGCATATTTCCAGTCAGCTTGAATTTTAATATCCCATAGTGGCCCTGATCAGAGGGTTAGAATGGAAATCAATTTTTTTTATGCCATGATGACATTAGACAACAGATGAAATATTCTTCTACTAATTGTCTGAATAAGAAAACAGCGTTTCACATGGAAATGAACTGGAGTTTGGGAAGATGTAATTGGACCATTACCATTTGTTTGTTTTTCTTGGAGCATACTGGCAGCTCTTACAGAGTATTTCTCTCTCAGTAGAGGCACTCTAATGCCCTCAGTTGCTTATTTTGTCTGGAAAATTCAGGCACCCAGGATAATGATGACAACCATGGCAACATTTTGACTCCCAAATCCCTTGGCAAAATAGTTACATCATGTCTGGAAATAATTGGGCAATGACAGAATGGAAAAATTACAATGACTCAAACAAGAGAGGGACGCTCTTAGTAAGGGGGTTTTGTGTGTTCATTCTTCTGACGTGGCAGTTATTAGTGCTACTGGGAAACTGGGTTGACTTCGTTTGTAACTAAACCCCACTTTTCCCAATAGAAATATTGCAGAGATTTTAAGGTCCCAGACCAAACTTTAGTACTAATCTGAAGCACTGATCTGCTCTACTAGTATTCCCAATCTTTTGGCATAGAGGATTGAGTGGGACACCTTGTTCTCCTGATCACTCAATCCCTGGCTTCTTTCTTAAGGTGATGAAAGACTTCACTCTGGGGTGTGGATGTCTCATCCTTGGGAGTCGGTCTTGTGGACATTATCGATTAAAACCAGTTTCATACCAACGACTTTAAAGGTATTTCCTACTGTAAGACCTGTAAAAGTCACAGGACTTCATCTTCCTGTAGCAGAAAATAGTCTTCTGCATGGAAACTGAAGGAGTGATGTGCTGGTTGTGGCTGTCAGGTGTATGTCCCCTTGACTGATGTTATCTTGGTCTATTTAATCTTCATTCTATGATTTCTTATATTGAATAAAGGCTTCATCTCATCCTCCAGCACTTTTTTTCCTGTGAAATTGCATCACAGTGTTGTACCAATCAACAAAGTAAAGAAATTTGAGAGTCTAACTTGGGCTCTGCTGTCTAGATCTGTATCTTCTAGAAAATGCAGTTCAGACCCCCTCTGTAGCACAGACATGAACTGGGATTATAGTCTTGTCCTGAATTCATGGCCCTAGGATTACAGTATATTCTTGGCAAGCCATAAAAATAACATTTTTAGGATCTCAATTCTTTCAAAGGTAAAATCTAGGGGTTATAGACAATGTTTGAAAAGCCTTGCCTCTGCATGGTTTATCCTCAGTCAGAACTGGGTCCTGGGGTGGCATTACTGGGGGTTGTGGGATTATTTTCCTGTTTGCTTTAATGTAGTGTTTTTCCCACTGGCTCTTACAGTCACAGCAATTTGATTAACAATGACATAACAAACCAATCCATCTGGTGAAGTTAATGGTGTGGTAGGGGAATCACTGCAGGGACTCTATTTTTTCTTGACGCATACTTTTATCCATGTTGGAGTTGTGGACACTGCTAAGTGCTGCCTCTACAGCAGCATCATTACTGGAGTGGGAACCTGTTGTGTCCTGGCCAGATTCCAGCCAGGTGATTACCTTTCTGCTGGCCTACCATTTTTATTTCTGTTTGTATAGTACCACAGTCTACTTGACACTGTGAAATAACTGGTTTAAGCAGGGAATTGAGACCCTACACTGGAGAACCTACAACCTCAGTACCACAGGTAGGATAATAAAGTAAACTACAACAAAAATACAACGTACATAAAGTGTGGTGCAGTACTTACAACTTGTGTCATGCAGTAGGTGTCTCTTTAGAAGTATTTTTCTCTTCAATATCTCCTTAAAAAATAGTTTTGCAGTTTGAGGCATAGGAAGTCGCTACAAGAAGCCATTTCAAATCTAATGGTTGTCATGAAAGAAAGTGGAGATATTGCATTGAAAAAGTGAAAAAAGTAGGGAATAAAACTAAACTGGTAGATAATATGGAAAGGGGAGAACTAGGACTATGAAGACTATGTTCTTAGTAGTAGTGACTTTCTTATTGAGAAGGAAGTGGGCGATATGGGTAAATGTTACTGAAACTGCAATGCTCTCACACTAGAGAACTTGGAAGTAGTATTGGGGAGAGGAAAGGGGGAAGGCGAGGAAAGGACAGGACTCCAGACTACTGCATTCAGACCAGAAAAGTTGGTTATATTTAGGCAGTGTGCAGTCCCGTTCACTCCACCACCATGGTGGTTTGAACTGTTGGTAAGCATGTGTAAGTGTGGAATTGATAAATTAGGCTGTGAATAATCTTTGGTACAACCACTGAGGAGGTGAATGACACAGGTATTCTGGATAAACACTTAGGTTGTGAATTGTGCTAGTTTTGTTTGTAGTCTAAGCTGTGACGGTCACATTGCCATTCAGAAATGTTAAAATATCTATATTCACTTGTATGTAAATGAGATACTGGATTATAATTAAGAATCAGAATTTGGTGTCCAGGAGGAAAAATTAGTTTTGACCCTGCAAATTTCTATGCAGAGTGATAGTTACAGGAAATTAAAACATCTGCAAAAATAAAATAACTTCTTAGCAGGTAAAAGATTGAATGGATTGTTTGGTCAGCTCAACTGAGTAGAGAAAAATATTAATCTGCACTTGATTAAAATGTGGAAAAAAGGTGAAAAGAAAGAATTATTACTAGTCACATTCATAACACTGACTTTAACTGTTTTGTTGCTCACTTCACTTTGTATTTTGAATCTAGACTTCTTTTTAAATTGTTTTCCTATGAACATAGTTGGATAGATTAATGGACTAGGAGGGACACAAGGAACCTGCTGGCATATTTTTTTTCTGTATGTATTTTTTTGTTGTTGTTGTTTGTTTGTTTTTGTTTGGTTAGGGTTTTTTGTTTGGTTTAGTTTTTGAATTTGTTTTTTTCTGTAGAGTTCTTTCCCCCTCATTCTCAGAGAAAGTTGCAAATTAACCTTTCAGAAGGGAAAAGACTTGTACAGTTCTTTAGCTTTTTTGTTGTTGTTGAGTGTTAATAAGTTGGTATCAGGTGAGACATATTGGATTTGTGGGCATTAACAGACTAACATTAGTGGTCATTAGGCACACAGCACATCCTGAGCATCCTTAAAGTGTTAAAAATAAAGAGATTTTTGACAGACACGTTGCATTAAGTAGGTTCATGGATATAGTTACACCTGACAGCCTTCAAATGGTCCTGGCTTTTTCTCTTACCTCAGGACATATTTCCAAGGCAAAGGAATAAAAATTAAATAAATATTAATAGTATATAATACTATTTATATAACCGGAGACAATCTTTAGGTCTATCAAATACTTTGAAATTACCAACCACCTCAGTTTTAATGGGAAGGTGTGTAAAACAGACCAGAGCTATGGGGGTTTTAAACAGGGTTTTTGACACTGTTTTGTGATCTGGAGACCAGAAGGCTCGTTAGGATGGTGACAAATCCAAGCCAAGGGAGTTGGGTTACTATTACAGATGCAACAAATGGATTGCCTGTCTGTTTCGTTTCCCCATCCCCCATGCTGCAATTGCCTTATAGTTCATTTGACATCTGTTACATTACATGTGACATACATGGAAAATTCCCATGGTAATTGGAACATGCTGCAAAGTTCATAGTTTTACCATCTGTATCCTGAAGAAGCAATGTGGTCCAGGGAACTGAGCACAGGGTCAGTATGAATGTTTTTAGCTTTATCCAGTGTATATATTTGGACAGTTTTGAGCATGGTGCTTATTTCTATGTTTCATCATCAATAAGTGACAACAAAGGTAGCTGTTTTAATACCATAACATTCTCATGGTTTATTATTTAATAGTTGAATAATATAATTAACTTGGATTTGGGGGTTGTTGGGGGGTTGGTTTATTTTCCAAACTAATCTGAATTCAGGTTTCTTTCTCCTTCTGTGATCACACATTGCATTTTATGCTTTATCCTGCCATAGAGAAAAGTAGATTTACAGGGAAACGGAAATTGTTAACTTTGATTCCTTTCCTATTAGCACAAATGAGTGTGGGCAGTGATTCTTCATCATATATTTAGTCCCATGCTTCCCACTCAGGTGAGAGTTGTGGCTCCGTCACTGACATTGTGTTTGTTGATGATCCGTGGAGATTCAGCTCTGGAAGCATTTTCCATTAATACTTCCTTACGTTGCAAATGGTTTTTGCTGGACTGTGCATGTTTATTTAACCCCCTGAGTTCTCTTTCTTCCCTTTTTCCAAAAGTGGTGATACTAAAGTAATTCTCTCTATTTTAGTTATGTTTGTGCTCTCGCTGTTCACTGTGTTGAAGGACAGAACAGTAAGGCAAAAACTACAATAATCAGCTCTCCTGCGTAGGAAAGCTGCTGGCATAGCAGTTGTTTCAGGTGTTTTACTGTTTGTGGAACATTGGTTAGTTAGCATATGTTGGCATGGAAATTATTATTTCTGAGATTAGAATGAAGAGTGAAACTGAAGCAGCAATTTAGAACATAACTGAAAGAGGATCCTCCTGTAGTTAGCATGGATCCCATCCCATGTAGCTAGGACTTCTGATAAGACTTGGAAAAATTGTGTTAGCTTAATTATGTTTGGTCACTGGGCCAAATGGTTTCGAAATGAACACGTACACCCTGTCAGAGGAAGAGGACGTTGTTATAATTAGACCTTGGGCAAAGTTCCTGTGGCTCCTGACCTGAGCCGAACCACAGATGGGCTGGGAAGGAGGAGAGGGAGCGCTATGAGGAGTGGGTGTGTGGTTAGCTCTTGAAATGAACAGCAACTTGTTTGTGTTGTGCAAAAGGGCAAAACAGTAGAACTGAGAAGAGCTGTGGGAGGGAGTTCTGTGTAATAGTGGGATTCTCTCCAGAGAGATATTTCCCACTGATTCTCACCGGGGCTATATATAGAAATAGATCATTTCACACATTTCATTTTTACTTTCAAGGAGTTGAAAGGCAATAGAGCTTTTATTAGAATAAAAAAACACCACCTTTTGTTATGTTCATAAATTTTTGTGTCAGCTTTGCTATCAGTTACCACTCAGAAAAATGAAAGATGCTCTTTTCTTCAGTTTCTTTGTTGCCTCTCCCACCTGCCCCATTATTTGGAAGCACTTTCTCCTCAGATTTGATTCTTGACAAAGGAAAGTCAAAAGAGAGAGAAAGAAAAGAAAAAGACTATTAACTTGGAGTTTATTAGAAAATATTAATTTTGTTATAAACTATGACCACAAGCAAAAATCAAAGAGTTATAATTAATTCTTAAATACATGGACAATGCAATGTAAGTAAATGTCCTTCTGAACCTTTTAACTGGCAGTATTAACCTCTAGAGAGACAGTGCTCCCACTTAGAAATATAATTTATTCATTCAGCGATCCAATTCTAAAATGCCTGTACTGGATTTCCCTCTAAAAGTCCTCAATTGTTCATATTTTGAAAGCATGTAGACTCCTCACCTGTCTACAGTTACAGTGTTGTAGCAATACAGACATGCCATTTTGTGTCAGGAGGAATTCCTTGCATGCTGCTCATAGATGGACCTGGAAATAACCAGTGTTGAGAGTATGAGTTGCGTGACAGAATGGTGCTCTGTGAAAGCGAGGCAAGGCTACTGTTCACGTGAGCTCTGCACACTTCTGCAAAACAGTAAATGCTGAGGTACTGTGAGTTTCTCTTCTCAAGCATGGATCCCATGGAACTGCTGATCCTCTAAAAACATCCCAGTAACAAACACTACTTGTGTATTTCTCAGTGTTATGGATGGAGAAGGCCTGGAGACTGACCATTCACCTCTTAGAGGAACCTGCTTAAGATGAAAGCTGAGTCGTGACATGTCAGTGCAGGACAACCTGTGGTGGCCTGAGCAGGGCTGTACTTACCCCATAGAAAATGCTGACCTTCACATCCATTCACATAGTACTCATTTCCTGGTAAGGTACCTCTTTTGGAGGAGTTTGTACCAAAGTCTTGACCTGAGCTCATATAGGAAGATGTTGTGGTCCTATCACTTCAATGTCTCAGCCCATTTTTCCAAGGAGGATTCATTGTCTGTGCTCCAGAGAATGCTAGTCCTTTGATGGTTGGTGGGGAAGCCCTTATACATTGAGCCAGAGCTGAATTGATGCAAATGTAGTTATATTGTATGTAACTCAGGTTTGTTTCATTGATTTGAGTTCCTTCCAAAACAAAGTTTTGCCAAACTATTTGGTTATGATCTCATTCATTACCAGATTGCCATAAAGGGCGTTGCACTTGGAGTACTCCTTGAGAAGATAGTCTGTAGTATACAAGTTTAACTTCTGAGGATCTCTTGTGAAATCTTTTAAAAACTGAATCTCTTAAGTCTCCACTACTGAGAGGAAACAGAAGTTGCCATGCACATCATTGTGATAGATTTGAGGGCATTTTGGTTTTGCTGACTGGAGCCGTGTAAAAGACTGATTCAGGATTAGTTGATCTTTGGCATCTCATAGTGAAAACCCAGTGTTCTTATGAATGGGCTTTTGAAGCTGACAACATCCTGCCTTAGTGAGTCCTGCTGAGACACACCACCCCTTGCAGAGTTGGCATGGAAAGCAGAGCAAAGTGGGCACACCAGAAGACAGTACTTGGTACCAGTTCACCTTCCTTTCAGTTGCATGGGAGTTGCAGCTGATGCCACTCCAGTGCATAAGAGAAGGTGCTAGATAAATTAATCCCAACACGAAGTAGGGCAGGTGATTTCTGCCAAGCACACAGTACCACAAGGGTGAAGATTTGGGTGATTTGGGCACCTTTTTGTTGTTTGTTGCTTAGGTTTTGCTTCAGTGAGCATGCTGATTTCTGCACAAAAAGTCCCTGGAGAGCTTCTGGCTGTGTGCTGTATGTTAAGTCCCACTATGCAACTGCTTTCCCAAAGGTGCTTTCCCTTGCACAGCTACTTAGTCTCTAGGAAAGCTCAAAGCAGCCTTGTTCTGGCAGACAAACAGACCAAAGCATTATGGGGCAGGTTAGGGCAGCAGCTGCTCTGATGACAAAGCTCAGCTGTGTTGCTGCTGATACAGCATCCAGCATCCTGTGGCGTGGTTCACCTGCCACCTCCCTCCTGCTCCCCTTTGTGCCCAGGGAGATGGGCTTCACAACAAACTTTAATTATTTACTCTCTAAGGGTATAGCTTATTCTGCAGATTAAGTGAAAAAGTGAAGTCCTTAAAAATATAACACAAATAAGCCCCTGAGCTGTCAAACAACAAGTCCCTTAAAAGGGCAAAATATGTGGCTCTCTGTGCACTGCACAGATCCCTCCTTTCAAACTGCTGGCAGGAGACTTCCTGTTTGGATGGCCTGCTCACAAACGGTGTTTTGTGGTAGTGAAATCAGTCACTTCCCAGTTTCTCCTTCAGGCCTCCCTTCATACTCCTGATACCAAAGGCCCTCAAGCCTGGGTCCTGTCATGATGGGATCTGGCAGCTCAAATGTAAATCTGAAAGCATGCATTAGCACTGTGCTTTCTTCCCTGAATGAATAAAGCAGCCCAAACTACTTACATATATTTGAAAAAGGGATAGACAAAATGGTCCTACTGTGATAGTCGTGGTCATAAAAGGAAAAGTGAATGTTTGGTGGTCTGGCTTCACAGTGGTGGAAAATTGATTTCTGCTTCATTGTTTTATTGTTCATTTTATGTTGATCAAAGGGGGTACCTTTGGAGGACTCTTCCATGTGTTCTGGGTGAATTCTCCAGCACATGCTTTTTTGCTTCAGATGCTTTGGTTCCTTTATTGTAGTAGTGAGAGAAAGGCCAATACCAGCATCCAATGGTAGTCATTCAACCTTGGCTACCAAGCCTTGCTGATAAATCTATCTACTGGGAAATCCCACAGTGAGATTGTAAATCCTTTTCAGAAACACTTCCTTTTCAGAAGTGATTTTACACTGCCATAGAAGAGTGTGTTAATACCATACTAAAGCTTAGCTACCTTGACTAGTTTGAGTGTTTATTTTGCTTTTCTGTGTCTCAGATTCTTCTGTCCTCTTCCAGCTGTTACTCCATGATAGCCATTGTAACTGGAGAGAGCTGCAGAGATTCAGCAGTCCTGTGTATCATCTAAAGTCTGTTGGTTTTGTTTTGTTTTTTTCTCCCTGCAGAACATGATCAGAAGATAGCATCATACACCATGATCATGGCCCCCCGGAAGCGGAATCGTCATGCCTTGGGGTTTCTTTGTTGTTTTGGGGGTAGCGACCTCCCTGAAATCAACCTCAAGGATAATAATCCCCTCCAATTCCTTGAGTTTTCTGTACCAATCCCACCAGCAGAAGAGCTCAATGCCAGATTCTCCGAACTTGTGGTAAGTTTCTGCTGACAGATTGATATACTTAGTGGGTGGATGAACTCCTCCCTTCAAAGGAGTAGTAAAAGGACTTAAGGGATTTATTAGAGATAGGGGGAAAAACTTCTGTTGAAGGGGGTTTTTATTTTCTTTTTCATTCTTTAATGACCAGTTCCTTGGCAGGACAAAGACAGTAAGAGACAGGATGGACGATAGTGGCACTGGGTATAAGTGCAAACTAAATGCTTAAATATTTATTTATTCTCATAGCACTATGCAATTCTCCAGGTGTAAGATTGGGCATATTAGAAGGAACCTTCTGAATTGTCTAGAGAGAACTGACAATCAATTTCATGTTAACAACTTTGGGGTAAAATTTGTTGTATAATATACTATGGTGGAAAATCTTAGGGTTTGCAGATCTATCAGTGTTGCTGATCAGTAACACAGTGCTGGTGAGGCACAAGAGTCAGGTGACCGTGCTAATTATGTTTCATCATCCAGCTGCCTTTGAACCATGAAACAGTGCTGTTGTAGCAACAATCATCAACAGGAAGGGAAGGAATTATTTCAGATGAACTTTGTTGTTTGTTTTTGTGGCAAATGTTGCAGACTCCGGGAGCCAGACACTTGCTTTTCATGCCTGGCATCAAATGACTTTACTGTCTTTGCCTTCTTGTTCAGCCTGTGTGCAAAACACAGGCAGAGGTCATAGGGCTGGGTTACTTTGCAATCTGGTTCATAAAGGTGATGCTCATTTGATGCAGTTGATTAGATATCTTGTTGCCATTCTAAGACTGGAGGTTATGTAAAGTGAGATGTCTGTAAGGGTATATATGCCTGAGGGGTGTGACTGAGGTAAGAAATAGAACAGAAAATACTGGCTCTCAGAATTAGAGGAATTTGCAAGTAGTCTTTCTATATTACACTTAAAACATCAGCCCAGTAAATTCTTGTCCATGTCCATGGCTTCAAAATGCTGTAGCAATGAAAATAACCATATAATTTGGGTACTCAAGTGGAGATTAATATATGGGCAACTATAGTATGTCATACCAAATATAGGAACAGCTGTAGTTTGTCAGATCAGTGGTTGACAACCTAGCCCAGGCTTCTGTTTCAAGATGGGGTCCAAAGCAGATGCCTAGGGAAGAATATAAGATGTGGCCATAGGGTGGTCTTTTCCAGGATACTCTCCAACCCACTAAAAATTTTCAGCTTAAGGACTTTATCAGCCAAAAGTTGCTTTCTGTGTACATAGCAAATAGGTATGGATTTCTTTTCCATTAACTGTTTTCAGCTTCCCTAGCACCCATTAGCATTTTCAGTATTCTATGGCAGGGGTGTAGAAAGGAGTCAATAGGATTTGCAGCTGTTTCAGGAACAATAATGTGTGCAGCAGAAGGGAGTCTACTTGCTTCAAACTAATTAGCAGATAAAGAATCCCCTCTTATGGAAATACTTCACAAAATTCTGGTCTGTATTTAAGACAGTTTGCCTTTTATGTGAGACTACTTGAATTCCTCTCAGAAAATGCAGCTGTCTGAGTGTGGAGAATTCTGTGTGGTGACAGGTATCTCTCACGAGCAAGAGAGTAATCTGTAATCTGCTCTGCTGACAATTTATTTGTGGATGCTGCTAAGTATTGGTTTTCACATGCAAAGCTTGACCTGCTGTATCAAAGTTCACCTCTCTCCAACACCAAGATCTGCTGAAGCATTTAATCCAGCCTTCCTGGAGACATCACCAGCAGATACGCTTTGCTCCTGAACTTGACTTGCTAAAACTTGAACTTGTTTACCTTTGGGTCATAGTGAAAGACCTGTCTGAGTTGCTGCTGGGCTTTTGCTTACTGAGAAGGGTATCAGTTTTATGATGAGTTTGAGAGTTTGTGGTGGTATTAATGGTGCTTTTAGCTTTTAGTTTTATGTCTGGCAAATACTGGTTCCATGTGCTTGTGGCAAAACAGCTCACAGCTGCCTTATGGAAGTCTATTAAACAGTATAATTTATAATGTTTCTGGTGCAAAATTTAATGACAAGTATATGTGATGATCTGTAAAAATTTTTGGCCCCAGTAGTTTGAGAGTTGTTGGTCTATACTATAACTTATTAAATGTGCTGACAGCTTGTAACTGGCATATGCATTTCAAACAAATGAAGCTATTGAAATGAAAGCAGGTCATATTCAGTTCTTACATTTAATGATAGTACCCTAGCCATCATGGCATGAGAAGTGAGCTAGGAAAGAAAAGTGCTGTTTTTCAGAAGGTTAATGGTGTACATTGCACATTTTAATAAAGCAGTCAGATAGGATAGTCATGCATGTCCATAGAAGTTTCTGATTAGACAGGTAACATGAGAGCAGTTAAAGGCTTTATGACAGTGAGAACCTGGGCTGGAAACTGAGCTGTCAGAATGCAGAATTTGCCTAGAAGCGCTAGTTTGTCCATGGGTCCGGATTAATGCATGTTCTATGAGACACTAAAATAAAACAGGCTACATCTGTATTGACAGCTCAGATGAGATTTTAATTGGATTAGAAAGATTCAGTCTGTAAATGCACCAGTGTAAATCAGCGACCTGGAAGTGCCTGGGAGAGCTCTGTGCTGTATACTAGCTCCCTGCTGCTTATCCGTTAGGGTCTAGTCTGAGTGCACTTGTACTATATAAAAACCAGATTTGAGTGTAAAGCCTTTTGACCCAAATCCCCAAGTGAAATGATGACACCAACATCATCTGAGATCTGTAGTGAGAAGAGCATTTGTGTTAGCTCCCTGAAGCAGACCCAGGGGGTATAGCCTCATCTTGCCATCTGCTCTACAAAGGGTATAATGAAACACTGGTGTGCTTGAATGAATTTTTAAAAGACTTTCCCCCCCCTCTTGTTGCAGTTAAAATCTGGGGCATTTTCCCATGTAAGAGTTAATGACAAGAAAAGCTAAGCCTGACTGTGCTGGAGAAGCCTTCCTTGTGATGAATTTTCCAATCTAGTAAACATTCAGTATGTTTCTACCTGACTTTTTGAAGAAAACTGACATTTTGAGGACCAGAAGCATGTCTTCTCCTGGTTTTGTGGTACCTAAATTAGTACCATGAAAAGTGATTTTTAGATGTCCATTTTTCAAGAGGAGGATTTAGAAATGTGTTGAGACCCCTTATTTTTTATGGATTCACATGACCATTCAGAGCTTGTGTAATCTCCAGACTGAGGCAGATATACATGTATGAGCTGTTCTGCTTAGAGGCTGCACCCAGACCAACCATGTAATGGCAGCTGCCTAACTGGACTCTGACCAAGGCAGTAATTGTCAAATGACAAGCTGATGCTGATTTCAGCTGAAATGTCTGTCCTCGGTGCTGCCCAACCAGAAGAACAATTCTAGGAGGGATCCCAGGCTTTCGTGTTACTTTAAGCTAGATGCTGTGTTTAGACCTTTTCTGATCAATTAGCAAATTAAACCAGGAAGAGCTACTCCTGACATGGCCCAAATTCTCTCTTTATTTATTCCATTCGGAACGTGTACAAGGAGTAGGTCTGAATGAAGGCTGCGGACTGGGGTGATTTGGTCTGATTTTTTGGCGGCTAAGCTGGGAGATGATGTACTAGCTCTCAGGCCACCTGCTGGCAGTGATTGCCTGGGGATTAACAAAATGATAACAGTACAGGTAAGTCCTTATCAGAAGTCTAGGTGCACAAAACACAAAGCAAACAAATATTTGTGACCACATGCTTTGCCCTTCAAAGGGCCACTTTCATGAAAGAGGACAGAACAACTGGCTCTAGTGACTCCCCTTCAAAGGACAGGCAAGAAAGAGAAGCTCTAGAAATTAGTCTGGGGGGACTGGTCTTGTACCTCACAGACTGTAAAACTGGGCCTACCTGACCATCAAGGCTGTTGTAAACAGCATCACTTCAGCTTCCTTCCTCAGTCTCTCTTCTCAGCTGTCACTGTGTATGCTACCATGTAGTAAAGTGTTGCTGCAGTTGGGGGTCTGTTGGTGGGTGCCAAACTGGTTTTGTGCCTCATGGCAAAAATGTATGTGCTAAGTACACAAGCTTTTCCTTGTACAGATTATTGAACAGGAACTACAGAAGAATCTGGAAGAACTATTCTAAGGGAAGGGAAAATAATTTTTTTCATGGAACAGCTTCTTCATGTCCTTGTTCATATTTGTTAGGAGCAGTGTGTTCTTGTTGCGGTGGATTCTGATACCTTTTGCTCAGAATCCCAGACTCTTCTTGTTGGTTAAAGGTGGTGTGCTGCTTAACACTAAAGATTTTGCCATCAAGATCTTTCTTAGAACAGCAACCCAATCCCAAATAGGAACTCAGACCATGCTAAGAAAGGTGTCTTAAATGGTGGCAGTTCAGGGAAAACAGGAAAAGGTAAAGAACGCTAGCACAGAGGAAAGAGCAGTGTAAGAGCTCGTACTTTTGTTGTTTCTCTTTTTGTTTCTTTTGTTACTGGCTGTGAGCTGGTTGTGGTATTTGAGAAGGTGGAGTTCAAGATTGTCTATTTTAATATGGAAGGTCCTTGGGGAAGAAGTGAAGTTGTCTTTTGAATTGACATTTTTGAAGTTGACTGTATGATTGTACCTTCAAGCTTATACTGGAAAAGATTTGAGAAATGCTTGCTGTTATACCTTTGTGGTCTTGTTTGCCCTTGAAGCATTCTGGTATTTAGCTCAGGTGGGACATTGACTGCAATTTCCTGTCATGGTTTGTTTCTCTTACATTGCATTTGATTGTCTTTAATTTTCAGTTGTTTTTTTTGTTTCCTTCCTTCTTTTTTTTTCGCTCTTTTCTTTTCTTTTTTTTTTCCCCTCAGAGTCCCTAAAAAAGGGGTTCTGTTCACTTTATAGGTTCACAAAAGCTTTTTATCCATAAAACTATTTACCATCCTCACAAACTTTTCCAGAATAAGACTTTAGGTCTTATTCTGCCAAAAGTACCTATTTAGGTAAGTAATTTACAATGGAGAAGCAGCATAAATACTTATGAACTGTGTATATTTGAAAAATTTAGAATTATCTAGCATCTCTTTTGGCTGGTAAGATTCTTCTTGTCCATTAAAATGACCATTCCATGTGAGGTCCTGTCATTCTTTAGTTCTTGAAAGAGGTAGGTTGCTGCTCGGGTGAGGCAGCATACGCTCCTCTCTCTTCCTCTCTCTCTTGAAGTGATCTAGTTTTCTGGTCCTACTGCAAAACTCTAGCTTTTGTAGAGAAGGGGTGTGTGGAACTACTATATATTTCTGGGCAATAAGGCCACTGGATATCAAACCCACATCTTGCCTTGTAGCATTGACTGAGTGCAATGACAGTGGAAGCAGGTGCTGAATCAAGGTATCTGTCCTTCCCTCAGCCCATACTGGGAACCAGGATTGAAACCTTAATGTTGGTTTCTGTCTGCAGCACTCTCTAACAGCAACCACAAAAACATGGAACTATGTCCCTTCCTGACACATCCCTAAATTCAACTCTTAGTCTCTCCTTTTGTCACCTCTGATCCCATTATATTTAGTAATGGCTGCCATAACATCAGAGTTGGCTCAATTTCTGCATTAAATATGAGCTAACCCAGGAATCTAGCTGGAAAGAATGGCAGTGACTATGCTAATGAAGAGAAAAGAGAAAAGAAGAATCATATTAATTCCTTCTCCTTCAGTCTCCTTGGAATAAGAGCTGTACAGAGAAACTCTCATGAAGGTGAGAAATATGAGAAGAAGATGTAGCAGGAGAGTCCAAGCAGCAGAGGCAGCAACTTGGTAACCTCTGAGTAGTCTGATAATTTCTGTAACCATGACTAGAACTTTTCAGTGCCCTAGGTCACCCAAGGAAGGAGAGTGAGATGCCTGTTGCTTTACTGTACCTTTTGTTCTTGGCTTTTTTCTTTGTCCTCTCTCACCACATGGGTCTCAGTTTTTCTGAACAGTTCTGCTAATGTTTCCAATTAAATCACTGTCTTCCTCTTGTCCTGAAACAGAACTATGGAATTAGTGTGATGTTTGTTGCTGTTACATATTTTGCTTTGCTCTCTTGATTTCTCAACACACCAGGCTAGTAGTTGCTAGTACTTTAACAACTACAGGCTAGTTCTTTAGTGCCAGAATGTTGAAAGGAGTTGGCTAGTGTAATCTTAGTACATCAGCCATCCACATGACTGGTATCTATGCTAGTTCTCTCAGGACAGAGACAAAGGAGTGGGGTCACCATGGACATGCTTCTAGTAGCATTGGATGAAGTGACCAATAACGTAAAGCTTGGGGAAATTCTGCTCTTTGCTTACTCTGTAAAATTTCTCTACATCTGTTCCTTCTCTACCTTAAGAGAGAATAAAATTCAGTGACTGTAGTCTCATTTCCCAGAGGAGATAAAGTTGATGAGAAAAGAAAGGAAGAGGTTTTTTTGAAAGAAAGGTAAAGCATGGCAGTATCTGAGACTTTATTTATTTTGTCAAAGGAAGAGAAACAATTTCTGAGCAAGGCATCAGTTTGGATAACTGGATAACACACCTTCAAGAGCCACAGGGAGTTGAGATCCAAACCTAAATAACTGTAGTAGTGGTTCCCACTGAAAACAGCTGACTTGGAAGTAGCAAGTTCTCTTCACACTTAGTTCTCCCTTGTTCTCCCATTTAATGTAATGGATACAACATAAACCTCAGATGAAAACTAAGGTTCACCACATTGAATAAGTACTCCCATATATCACCAGTCCCTCTCAAGCTTGCCAAGTCCTAGCTGTGGCAGTGTTCATGAGGCCCCTTTTTGGCTCTGCTACCTGCAAGAGTATTTATGTGGTAAAAAGAACAAGAATTGCTTCCACTGTGGTCTTTCATGTGAATATAGACCATACGTGTCAATGTATGTAGGCACCAGAGGGCATCAGCTGTGTTTCTCTGTGGTTGTTGATGAGCCTGGAGAACAAAGTTCCTTATTTCTTCACCAGCTCCCTTGTAGTACTTCTGGGAATCAGAGATGCAGTTGCCTATTCTGCCTCTTAGCTCCCAGTGAGGAGCACCACTTTCCCAGAAAAGTATTCTTCATGTCTGAAGCTTATTTGAGTACATAGTTTCTCACTGAAAGGTTGTGGCTTAGAAAGACAAGCATATTAGGTCCTCGCTTCAACCCCCAAACATGTGTCATGTGTGTTGAAAACAGTATTTACTCACATTTAAATTCAGGCATCTTATGAGGATTTGAGTATTTCAGTTTCAAATTTTAAGCCTTTTGAGTCATTCTGTCCTCTCTCACTGGATTCTTTTGAATACAGGGAATTACTTTATTTGTCACTTGCCCTGCATATAAATCATAGTTTCAGACTACACCTCTGGCAGGCCTGTTGCTTAGAGTTGTTGATCAATGCAAGTTTCTCTGCATCCATAATTTCAAAGTCCCTCTATTTTGTTTTGCCCGTAAGAGGAAGTTATTTAATTTCCTGTGCCCATCCTCATCTCTTCTGTGCTCTTCTGTAATGAGTTAATCTACCTCATCAGTCAGGAAGTATAGGGCCAAATGCAGTTGACATCTGGAGAAGTCCTGCATTTTTATTTGTATGTGATGAGCTCTGGCTTGAGCAAACCAGGAAGGTCTGCTGGCCTTGGCTCAATGGATACTCCCCACCCCATTATTACTTCCTTTCTTGCACTTAACGAGAATACACGAGTGGGGGCTGTAAGAAAATGCTACTGATGAGACCAAGATGGAATTTTCATGAACAGAGGCTCATATCCAGGAAGAAGCCTTAACATCACCCTCTGAGTAGAAGACACTGTCACTAAAGGCAGGAAAAAAGCAAAGCTTTGAGGCAGCAAATGGCTTTCCTCACTGATAGTGGCCAGGCCACAAAAACTTTCCTTTCTCTTGGGTTAGTTTATAGTTGTCAGATTAACAGTTTTCATGCACTCAGGTGCACTTCTGTTCTATTATAATAATGGCAAAAGAACTGGGTGGTTTAAGATTTCTGAAGCGCTTAGGGTACCAAGGCTTGGGAGGCCAAAGCTCTTCATGGTATCATAGTCTGTCTAGTTATGCACAGGGTTCCTTTATGTCCAGCACAGTTCTTCAGTCCAACATTGTGCATTCCCAGATACCTGTTTTCTTCTTAGTTTTCCACACAGGGGAATACCTTTTCTCTGTTTCTTCCTGTTCTATAGAGAGAGACTTTTTCATAATGATGAGTCTGCTTTACACATGTTCCGCGTGCAATACGTGTGTACAAGTCCCTGATTTTAATGCACATATCACTACAAGCAGCTTTCTGTAGTTATTCAAGTCCTGATACATCAAAGGTATTGCAATTTAGGCTTTGTTGCAGAGAAAGCTTCCCCTTTCAGGTGCTCACCTACATATGGAGTGCTGCGATAGGGGGCAGGCTTATTGCACTGAGTGCAGTACCAGCACTTTCTCACCCTAGGCTCCCTTCCAGTAAGTGCAGCTGGTTGGCAGCTCCCAGCTCCCTGACCAGCTGTGTAAGAAGCAGCAGTCACTCTGCTGCAAATGTGTGAGACGCAGATGCTGTGTGAGGAGCATAAGGTGGCAGCCAGGTCTCACATTCCATGTCTGAGAATCAGTATGATTGCATAAAGAAACGTGTGTCCAGACCTGGTCTTACATGCAAGATTTTGTGTGTGAAGAAGCTGGGGGTGTTACCATAGTACCTGTGCAGTTTTAAGGCTTTTGTGCAGGAATACACTGTTTTTTAGATCTTATTGCTTTACTATAAAACTTATGGACAGATAGTTACCCAGTGTAAAGCAGTTCAGTTCCACTGAAGACTGAAGACAGTAGTGGGGCTATATCATTTGCCACTGACTGAAATTTGGTCTGTATGGTATTTTTTGTGCCTCTGGTGATTTGTTGGCTCCTGAATATCTCAAGCACAGCAGCATACTGACTGATTTTCTGAAAGGTTGTGGTCATGGTTGGAATACTTGAAGGGAATGTTTGAGTGTGTTCTGAGTATGATTTGCGTATGCTAGATATTAGAAACCTGAGAAAGAACTCATACATGTTTTTAACAGGGTAATCCTGATGTTCCATTATTGAGGAAATGCATGTAGTTCACCTAGGGCAAAAGAGGAGAAGTACTGGATTTTAGGAGCACCACAGATATGTAGCTTGGGATGCAGAAGGAGAGGAAAAAACAGATCTGCCACTAGATAATGGAAGTGCTAAGCTGTTGATCTTATGGCTCCCCTCTATTGAATGCTTGGGAGCTGACATGATATCCTATCCCCTAAGTCGTGGATAGGGTGTGTATGTTTACTTTTCAGATATTTTGTGTCCACATGTTCTAATACCTTATCAGCTGATTTGATAATACTATTGTGTTTTGGCATAGTGTTGGGCAGCATGATATAAAAAAGAAAAAAAAAACAAAACAACATAAAGCTCTACTGTGACCTTTTTCTTTAGTGAGATGTGATTAATATTTGAATGGGTTTTGTGTTCTGTTATGGCTATAACAGAGTCAGCAACTTTCTGGATTGAGCCTGAAGGCTGCTGAAGTGATAAAACACTGAGATGATATTGATAGTAGGAGACAGACTTGCTAGCTGGAAGGATCAAATTAATTTATCTTTATTTCTGCTTTCTGGAGCGTTTCCAGCTGCACTTGGATGGATACACAGTAGACACTTTCCTACCCTCCTAGAACTGAACCAGCATTCTGATGTATTTCCTGCCACTTTGCTCCAACATTTTGGAATGGCTTTTCTGAGTATGATTCCTGCCCTTCTGCAGTTTCTATCCTTTCTTTATTTCTCTTTATTAGTGTCTTATGTTGTTCAGAACTGTATTTGCTGCCTTAAAAATCTGTTAAGACCTCACTCCTCACCTTCTAGACAATATTTGAATCTAGATTTGGTCTGCTGAGGAGGGGTGAGAGACTATTATAAATTAGATAAGAAAGGTAATTTGGGATGAGAAGGTGCCACCTGGAGATGCATCTGTGAGAAATGACAGAGGAAAGTACTACATCTTACAAAGACCGTGCTGTCCAAATTGTAACCGGACAGGAGATTGTGATAAGAAGGAACAATGTTTTTCCAAGTGTTGAGAAAAAGACACAACAAATGAAGTAGCTGTGGTGCTGAAGGGACAGTGAAGACAGGTTGCAAAGATGGAGGTGATATGGGATGAATGCTAGACCAAGGTGATCTTTTGGCTGTGCATTTGGAGAGAATGAGCTTGCATGGTGATTGGGGGAGGATGAATGACAGATGACTGTTTCTTCAGCAGCTCTTAGAGGAAGGGCCAGATATGAGACTGTAGGAGGTATGCTTTGATATTTAGCCTGATGTCAGCAAGAAATGAGAAGCCAGGTCCCTCTGGCTGATGAAGACCTTATAAAATTTATATAATTTATAGTAATTTCCCCCCTGAAGCTGGAGAAGCAGTGAAATTTTTCAGTGAAGAGGAAAGGTTGGGAAAGAGGATAGGATGCAAGCGTTTTGCAGGATAGGAGTTCTCTCTAGGGTGGTAGAGTGTAGCTGGGGTTTAAGAGGAGCTGTTAACAAAATAAAACAATTGAATGGAGAAGATAACAATCATGAAGTATCATCTTTTTAACATGTTGACTCAGATTAGTTTATGTATGTTGCTCACCTAGTAACAATTTATATCAGATATAATCATTACTCAGATAGCACATCATATAGCCTGAAGGAGGGGGGTGGGGAAAGGGCATATAGTTATGTCATGCCTCTGTGCCCTTCTACAGGTAGAGTCTATCTTCAAGCAGTACTCAAGGTTGTTTGTCATTCAGGGGACCTGTTAAGGTAATTTGGGATTGCTCTTCCAATGCTGGAGGGAAATGGCCTTTTCTTATCATTTGTCTGGTCTGCAAGACTTCAGAGTGGGGAGCACAAAGTGTCATGGGTGAGTCTGGGTGTAGCACCTTCTTAGGGTACAAGGTTTTCAGGTCAGCAGTTTTCTGGCACCTTCTTCTATACTAGGTAAGGGGCAGATTTTGGTGTCCCTATTTACAGGAGAGGTCCTTGTGTTCATCCTTCAGCACCAGGTGGGAGCAGCACATGGAATGCAAGTGTCAGAGGTGCTTTTTCTGTCACTCGTCACACCAGACTGCTTCCACAGCTGCTCTGTCTCTGATGTCTTTACAGACAGATGCCTTTCACCTGGCCCTGGGACAGCACTGATCCAAAGCTTTTCATGCTAGGTACCTTGTTTTCTGTGAATGAAAATTCTGTAAGCTTGCTGGGAGGAAATCTTTCCAGGAGCATTATCTTTTTCCTAGATACCCCCTTAAGCTTACCCAACTAAAGTCATGCATTTGTGAGTTTGTTTCCCTTGTGTGAAACAGGGAATAATAACGCTTCTTTAACCAGTTTTAATACAGAATTGTAGTCAGATTGAAAAGGTGATGAAAAGATGCAGCACATGTAGGTTATAGGCAGTACAGAAGTCTTCCAGTGGCATATGTGTTGTATTTGAAGAACTTAGGAGCAAATCTCTATCACTGCCTTCTGTCATAGACATTGCCTTGCTCTGATCTACTTGTTCTTTTATAGGGGAGAATGTGATGCAAGACTCTACAGCCTTCCTGGGTAGACTTCTCTGTCTTTGACACATAGACCCATGGTGTATGCAAAAAGGCCTAGTCAACATCTATGTATTCTATGCACTTCTATACTGAAAGCATTTAAGGGCATTTTTAAACTTTGCAGTTTCCCATCATTTTTGGACCACATAAAGGCTCAGACTGCTCACACTAACCACCTTTTGAAAAGAGCAGTGTGCACAACAATATTATGCAATAGTTTACTAGGTGGAGGTTTGAAGAATAGCTTCTCCAAAAGAAATTACAAGGGGAAAGCAGATGCAGTTTCTCAGTTTGGAAGGTGTCCAGGGAGATCCCTGAGTCATGGAAAATCCATTGGGATTGCTTTAGTGGCTGTGTTTCAGCATTACATCTTGAATAAAGAGCAACAGCTGCATGAGTTTGTTGGTTGGTGTGAAGTTGTTGGCTTTACATTAATGGTGAGGGACAACTTTTGGATTGCAAATGCTTAACCAGATAGTAAGTGCAATTATGATTTGTTGTTAGGAGATGATGCAAGGCACATGCTCATTCTTCTCTTACTCTTTTTTGCTGTATTTTGTGAAAGTTTCTGGTAATTTCTTTAGTAGAAAAATTTAGAGAAAACCATCTTGGCTGGTGTTCTCTTTAGCCCGATGATATCAGTGCAGTAGTTTCTGCTCTGATTATCAGAATACTTGAGCAATGAGACAGGACAGGGTGTGAGTGAATAACCAAATACACTGTCATGCCTTCAATTCAGTGTTTGACTATGGGAATACTCAGTTTATATGAGGGAAGAGAATTGTGGAATTGCCCTCCACTTCAACCCAGAGGATATAACAGAAGCCAGTTTGTGGATGATGTACTGGCTGGTCTAGACTGTAAATGCAGATCATCTCAATTTACTGAAGTAGAAGTTTATAATTAGCAAAAAGGGGACTGATAGATTTCTCAGTCTATTCTATGTCTGAGAGCTGTGTTGCAGATTGTAGAGCAAGCCAGTGTTATAGGGAGTCTAGCCAAAAGGTTTATTCTGTTATAATTTAAAAGAGACAATTTAATTAGTATTCTACACTGGTGTAAATCCAAAGTAAGTCTGCTCAGTTTAATGGAGTTAGGGGCATTCTGATTTCTGGTTTGTGCTACCAAATTTGGAATAATAATTCAGAGAGCAAGAGAAGAACTAAAGCTAGCTTCTGGTTTCACTTTTATCTGTGTAAACTTGAACTTTGGCCAGAAATGATGTTGATTTTTTGGAGTTCCTTTGAGTTTACCCTGAGTGTAGGCTTGAGCATGTGTGTCTGAGCTGCACAGTCAAAGCTTGATATGTTAGTTTTGCTTATTAAACTATTAACCAACCCCTCAATTCCTCCTGCCCTTTTACGTAATATTTTATCAGAGATTTAAAGGTCAGCCAAGCTCTGACTTACCCTTGTTTTCCTCCGTAGGGGCATATGGCAAATAGGATGCACGCAAGAGGATAAAGCTGGGAGGAGAGGAGTAGGTGGCACTCTGACGCCCCTGGAAATTCAGCCTGCCTTTGGCACAGGGACCGAGCAGCAATCCCCAGCCTGCATTTTGAGGGTTGAGGCAGCAGGACTGTGTTTGGGCAGGAAGTGATCAGAGAGGTGTGTGCCTGTGTGCTTTGGCACAGTCCACACTCTGAATTGCTCCAGCCTAGGAACCTCCTCTGAACTCATTAGTATTGAAACAGAACAGAGGAGACTTTGTAGGGAGGGAGAGGGTGGGGAAGCCGGAAAGGTAGCAGTTTAGATGGCAGTTTCCTAATAACCTTTCCCACAACCACCTTCCCATGCAGGGTCTCATCTGAAAGACCTTGGCATGAAAAGCAAACCCTGGCATGACGAGGGGGAAGGGAGGAGGGAAACGAGGGGAGGGGAAGGAAAGGAAATGAGAGGTGGAAAATGGGCACTGTGCTGAAACAGCAGATTTTATTGTTATTTAGTCTTATATATGCTGATAATAGAAGCTCTGTTTGAGAGAGGTATGTGGTACAGTGTGTATAATCAGAATGTGGGGTAAATGTGGTACCTTGTCCTAGAGGACTTGCAACCTGTCACAGTGAAAAAAGGTATCAAGCAGAGGTTTAACAGCCTCCATTCTGTTTGGTGTTTCCATTTAATTGACTGCATGGTGAAATAGAGAGCACATCTATTAAATTTCCAGATCATGGAATCCTAGAATGGTTTGGGTTGGAAGAAACCTTAGAGATCATCTAGTTCAAAACCATCTGCCATGGACAGAGAACACCTTCCACTGCACCAGGTTGCTCAGAGCCTCACCCAGTCTGGTTCTGAGGACTTCCAGGGGTGGGGCATCCACAACTTCTCTGGGCAACATATTCTAGAGCCTCATCAGCCTCATAGTGAAGAGGTTTTTGTATAATATCAACATGCACTTTTTCAGTTTAAAGCAATTCCCCCTTATCCTATTACTCTGTGCCCTTGTAAACAGTTCTCCTGTAGCTCCCTTTCAGTACTAGAAGGTGTTAAAAGGTCTTCCTGGAGCCTTCTGTTCTCCAGGATGAACAACCCAAATGTATCAGCCCTTCTTCATAGGAGATGTGCTGCAGCCTCTGATCATCTTTATGGTCATCTTCTGGACTGCAGGCACATTGACAAATCATGTTGAGCGTCTTGTCAACCAACACTTCCAAGTCCTTCTGATTTCAATCCATTCTCCACCCAGCCTGTACTTGTGCTTGCCCCAACCCATGTGCAGGATTTTGATCTTGGCCTTGTTGAACTTCATGAGGTTCCTACAGGCCCACCTTCCAAGCCCGTCCAGGTCCCCCTTGGATGGCAACTTTTCCTCTCCAGCATGTTGACTGCACCACACAGCTTGGTGTCATCAGCAAGCTTGCTGAGGGTGCACTCGATCCCACTGTCTCTGTCTCCAAAAAAGGTGTTAAACAGTGGTGGTCCCAAGACTGACCCCTGAGGAACGTCTCTTATCACTGGGGTTTGCTTGGACATCAAGCCATTGACCACAACTCTTTGAGTGTGGCCATCCAGAGTTTCTTATCCACCATGTGGTCAATCTGTCAAATCCATGCCTCTCCATTTAGAGACAAGAATGTTGTGCAGTACAGTGTCCATGTAGGTTATGTCAGCTGATATTCCCTTATTCATCAGAGCTGTAACCCCATCATTGAAGGCCATCAAATTAATCAGGCATGATTTGTCTTTAGTGAAGCCATGTTTGCTGTCACCAATCACCTACTTATTTTCCCCTTTTTCCCCCTCTGTAGGCTTTATTTTTGTGTTTGAGTTTGTCCGGGATATTCTTGTCCATTCCTGCAGGCCTCCTGGGTTTTTTTGCCTGACTTTCTCTTTGTTGGGATGCGTTGTTCCTGGTCTTGGAGGAGGCAATCCTCAGATATTAACTAGCCTTCTTGACTCCTCAGACTGCTGCTGACCGTATTACAAGTGCCCACATGAAACAACAGAAGTAGATAATAGTCAGTGGACTGTACAAGACTTGGTAGTCTCTGTGATATCCCCAATATGAACTCCCAGTAACCAGCACATCTCTTTAGAGAGTGTGTCACTAGGCACATATCCATACTATGGATATGTTAAAAGTTAAGCTTAAAATAAGATGAAGAAATTGTGTGTAAAAGGATGTGATTCAATGGAGACAGTTAAAACTCCTTTCAGTAGCAAGTCTGGTAGTTCAGGATGGAAGGCAGCCAGGTACACTTCTTCAAAGAAGAAACTAAGGCTTGTAGTGGATTAGGAATGAACAGAAGTCATTCAGGTTTTGAGGGTTTTTATTAAAAAAAAAAAAAGAAAAAAAGTCATTGACTACATGGAATATGTAACCAGAAGTGCAGTCTGAAAGATGCATGAAGTAATATTTGCACTCAGCATTGGTAAGGTCTTAGCTGGAACAGTGTCCCCGCTTTTGAACAGTGCAATTCAAGAGAGACGTTCTTTGACTGAGGAGATGCCAGAAGTGCTGGACATGGCCTCTAAGAAAGACTGAAAGAGCTGGATTTGTTTAGCCTCCAGAAAAAGAAGAACAAACTGAGGAGGGACATTACAACAGCCTTTAATAGGCTGAAAAACTGCTATCAAGAGGAAGGGAAAAATCTGCTCACCATGTTAGTGGTTGATAGGGCCAGAAGTAATAGGCTTAAATTGCAGCAGCAGGGATTTAGATTAGACATGAGCCTGACTATTCAGTTTTCATCTCCGTCCCTCTCACTGGGCTAATTTTAGTTCACTGACATGAACATGCAGCCCACTTTAACAGAAAAGCAGTGATGATATCAGCTGTTTATTGTCCTAATATGCCCACCCATGCCCATAGAATGTCCCTGTTGCTCTACCTGCACTGTAGCCCTGCATATGAGAATGCATGTCTAAGTCTTGATCTCTTTCTCTCTTTAAACATCATCTCTGTGTATTGTTGCATAAACAAGTACTGGTTTTCCTCATTCTTTCTCTTTCTATTTGGCCCAGCAGATTGTTGTCTCATTCATGTGGTTTGCCTGTGAAGGACAGATAGATGAACAGAACATGCTGTTTCTAGTAGCCTGTGAGAGGGGATTGGCACAATAGGCCTTGCTGGTTATGTGTACTCATGTGCTGTCAAATCACAGAAAGTTTTGAGGAGTAAGAGAGGGACAGGATTTAGCTCTTCTCCAGGAAACAAGGAAGCAATTAACCAATGATTAAGAAGGGGGAAAGGAAGCAGTGAGGGGTGAGAGGGGGGCCTGTGGGTTGACTTTCTGTAAGATAAATTTCTTTACCAAAAAGCAGTGTCCTTGATGGATGAAAGTCTTACTCTGCTGCTAAGCCTTGAGAATGAGTAACTTCTGTGTTGGCAGCGTAGAGGAAAAACACATTTTCCAGTATGTAAACATCAGGTGCTTTCTGTCTTGTACTGTTATGACTGAGGATCAAGAGATTTGGGACCCTAGAACTGAAGAGGTTTTAAAGCTGCAACTTTTCAAAAAAGCAAGGAGGAAGAAAGAGTGTAATGGGAATTGCAGCCTTTTGTTTGCCTGCCTCTCTGCTTTACAGTCATATCTGTGGCAGTAGCTGGAATGTAAACACTGCTTCCTATGCCAACAGGCTGTGTTAGCAACTCATGTGTGCACAGTGGTTTCATAATGCACAAATATAATGATAAAACATTGTGGGTATGGGCAGGTGTTGTGTGATATGTCTTGTGAATATAGTTCTTGTGTATGTAAGGTCCGAGTGGCATACATATCCGCGCATGCACATACTATGTGCATGCAAATACCTGGAAACCCAATGATGTCTTGCTGGGATCCACCTAATTCTTATACATTATAAAATAGATCAAAGTGTTACTCCTGTGCTTCTCACTGTGTGCTGTTTCCCTGTGCTTTATGAAGGCTGCTTTTAATTCTCAGGGTTAGAATAAGATGAAAGAGCTTGAGGGGCAGGACTGATTTGTTTTGGGGGTTGTTTTGCTTTTTCTTCATGGGTTAGCAGTGGACTCTGCACATGTATCAGGTGCCCAAGTGGAGACAATTAACCAATGTTCTTCACTGGGAGGTGTGCTAGCTGTGTGGGTAGTAGTGCTGTTGACTGATTAAAGACTTTTGCACTGCTCATTGCTCCAGTTTGTACAAGCGTGTAGGCAGTTTGTGCAGTCCAATGAATCTCATTCACTGACCATTCAGAGAGGCAGTCTTTCAGAGTGCCTTATCGACCTCAGTATTGGAAATGCACACTCTTCCAGCAGGCTGCTTCTTACATATCAGCCTGGTAAGCAGGAATAAACAAAGCAATGGAAGGAAAATTGTAGGGAAACAATCCAATACTGCTCCCTGGAGGTGGACACGGTGATTAAATAGGGAAGGTTTATCTCTTCCATCTGAAGGATTCATGAGCTCTTTGCAAAGAGACTGAGACTTGAAGAAAATTGGTTTTATTCTTTTCTTTTATCCATTCAGTACACTTACCTCTGAAACAGCTTTCTGGACAACTGCCTCTGCACTTATGATAAGAGTGTCTCTGCTCTTCCCTGACCTCTCTCCGTAGTGGGCAGAGGCAAACTTGAATGTGAGCCACCAGACTAACCTGCTTGTTATTTGGTAACAGAACCTGGCATAGGCAGCATGAACTGAAATATAAAGGTTCTTGGGGCTACTCCTAATGTAAAAGTGTAGCTTTCATGAGTATAAGCCATGTGTTAGCAACGTGGTCCTACTCAGTTCATTTTTTAAAGCTGTAATAGTTATGCTGGATAGGATTTTCTGTTGCAAAAGCCTGCAGTGTGCTGCTGACAACCTCCTCCCCGATCTCTTTCCATTGCTTCCTCTTCCTCTGAAGTCCCAGGCATGTCAGTTGGCTTGAGTTGTACTTCAGCGTTGATTAATCCACCATTAACTATTCCCTCTAAGTAATTACACATGAACATGAACCTTCTCTGGGGCCTGCCAGTGGATGCTGGATGGGACCCCATGGTGTGTCATAGTCACTCTTTACTTGTGCAAGATTTAAATAAATTCGTCCAGAGCAGAAGGCCGTCAGCTGTGCTATGCCACTTGGGAGCATCAGTGGAACTGGAATGTGACCTTTTTGGGGACATGGTGACAGACATCTGTATAAATCACCTTGGGGACCCTGAAGCAACAGGTATCATACTGTACAGGGAATTTACTATACTGGCAGCAGTGTATTATACTTAATTTTGTAACTTGGGTGGATTCAATGCTGTTAAGAGACTGAGAGAGAATGATTGATGAGGTGGATGAGGGAGAATGCATTTGTACATGACAGGTGTAAAGGGTCAAGGGGAATGGGAAAAAGCTTAGTGAGAGGAAAAAGAAAAGGTAGGTGTGTGCAAGAGAAAGGAAAAAAGAAAGAATGGAAATATGATCAGGAAACAAGGTAACAGTGGTGCATTTAACTAAAATTCATACAGTGCAAGGTATAATGTAAAAATTAACATATCCTTGGAACCTAAATTTTTGAAGTAAGTATACAAGCAAGTTATTGAAATAAAAAGTCTTCAAATTGTGGAGCTTTTTCTAAAGTGTGTAAAGCCATCTGAATCTAATTCCTACTTTCTCAGTTTTCCCTGTTGGATGACTCTGTAAGAATCATGAAGGATAATGCTGGTTCAATGGAGCAAAAGAAAACTTCATAGCTGTGAAAAAAGCATTTGCAAATACCGTTGTTATCACTACCTTGAAAGGGACACTAACTCAGCTGTATGACAGAATCAGCCAGTTTTTTGAGGCAGGGAGCTGGAAAGTGGCCATCTGTAGTTTGTTCTGTGGCTTTATACTTTTGCAATGTTTTGCACAGCCCTCTGAAACTTTTGGTGCTGGTCACAGATCAGATAACTGCTGCTCTCACTTGTTCTAGAAGTTCTTAAGTTTCCATTTTGAGTTTAACAGGGGAGAGTACAATTTAAACTTCCTGAGGAGCATTGCCAGTTTGTGCCATCTGAAGATTTGGTTCCCATGGAGCCTGTTAATGCCAAGACTTGGCTGTCCTTTTGCTTGAGTACCCATCGCTGTTAAAGAATCAATCAGTGCTAATAGAGCTGTAATCAGGTAGTCAAAATAGGCCTCTCCAAAGACTAGAAGTGTTGAAGCCTATATGCCTATGTGTTATGTCTTAGTGTTGGATTCTGTGGTGTAAACTAAAGATGGATTTCTTGTCAAAGCCATTCCGTTTGAGAATGGTAAGATAATTTCATTTTTTAGTAATTCTTCAATAATTGCCTGAATATGTTTGTTGGCAAAAATAAACTTAAAAAAAATAAAGTCAGAGTATGCTTTTATGTGTTATTAATATCTCTCAGTCACAGAAAAAAACATTAAATGTGAAACACAGGCCTGGGGTAGAGGCTTATAGAAAGGATATGCTTTCAAGAGCATTGTAAGTAAGAGAGAATGTGACCTACAGGTAAAAATTAAAAGTGTAATTCAACTCTCTGTAACGCAGTTCTCTGAAATTATAAAAAAAATCAATGAAACAAGGCACTTATCCAACTAAACATAAGAAAATAAGCAAAATCTCCTTTCTGGCACATATTTGTTGTTCCCATATTAATCAAGTTATTCCTACAGTCAACATATCATGTCAGAATCCGTGTTTCATAATGCTGAAAATGCTGTGCATGATTCATTATATGTTTATGAAAACAAAACCAAAAAATGGCCAAAACCCCCACAAACCCAACCCCCCAAAAAAAGAAACGCCACCAAGCCTGTGAAGTTTGGTTCATTGGATGTTTGAATGTGTTGGGTTTTGTCTTTTACAAAACAGAGCAGCTGTCTAAGCTTAAGTCAGTGTGAGACTTCACAGTGACCAGTAAGTCCAGGAGCCAGTGGACAAGTAGCATGAGAAACTGGAACTGGGGAAATTGCCTTCCATGAGTGTCCAAATATCCCTGGACAACCAAATTTGGGGATCTTGGTCTCCAATACAGTGACTTTAGGTCAAGAGGTGCTGGAATTATCCATGTACTTATGGCCTTGAGGTTTGTCCTTTAAAGGGACAAGTGTGTTGGGAGGTGTTAAAGATTCTCCTTTAGCGGATCTTTCTCCAAGTGAACCACTCTTCTGCATCACCAAAATCTTACTTTTTCCCTTTACTAATTTAATTTTGTGTCACTAAGAAAACTACTGCCCAGTCTATGTGACAAATGCCTTTCTGTTCAGCTTCTGTGGAGATTTGAATGATATCATTGAGCTGATGGCTGCCCAGCATCAAATCCAGCTTTCATGCTTTGATAAACGTTCCCAAAAGCAAGGGATATAAAGTGGTTTTAAATCCCTCAAAATACCAGGTTTATGTTTCCTACCCATTCCTCCTTCTTGTTCCCTTTGTCTCTTTTTACCTTGGGTTGCAGCCATTTTGAATGAAGTCCATCTTCCCTTTTGGCCTAAGAACTAGACTGGGAAGTATTTGAACCTCAAATCCAGCTCCAGTAGATTTTAAATGTTTTATTGTTGAAATTCAATCCGTGTAAGTAAAAAAAAATGCCCACATGAAAGTGAAATTAACTGAATTAACTTTCAGTAAATAAAATAAAATAGGAAATAGGCAAAGGAGAGAAATGTAAGGAATATTAACTGGGGATACTTTACACCTTCCTCAGCCCAGCCTAGTAAATATCCTTTTAATCTATGTTTCATGAGAACACTTGTAACTTGGAGTATTTTTAAGAGTCAGGAGGTTGAGCCACATTGTGCAGGGTCACGCTGGCATCAATTGCTGGAGCCGAGCCACCTGTCCAAGGCATGGAAGAGGAATTACTACATTTCTGTTGAGAAACTGGCACAGGTGATGGAGGAGGGAGTTTTTCCTGCTTTGTTCTGTCTGACCCTTTTTTCTTGCCCTTTATATTTGCACCCTGGGCATTTGGTCATGTTGGCTTCCCTAGTCTGGCTCCAACCCCAGTCTTGATGACTGCATTCAGAGTTTGTAGTTCTTCACCTTTCCTGCCAAACTTGGCAATTCGTTTCTCCTTCAATAGCTGCTTGCTGTCACTGAACTAACTGTAGGGTCTGAATCTCTATATACTGATGGATCTGCCTCTTGTTGGGTCAGAACGACCTGTTCATGGACCAATTTACCCTTCTGAAATTTATTCTTTCTGTTGTTCCTCCTGCTTTCCTCCAATGCAGCAAGTTTCCTTATGTGCCATCTGTTAGGATCCTGAGTCAGAAGAGAAGAATGGTCTGCCTAATGCAGGCTCTTCCTTCTTAGCTAGATCCAGGATTTTCCTCTGCAATCATGCTGGCCTTTTGTTCATCTGTTATACAGAGAGAATAGGAATGGGAGAAGTAAGATGATTTGGAGGGTTCCAGAAGTAAGGTTCATATCTCCTGTATTTTGTGAGATTGTTTTGGTGTTTTTTATTGGGTAGGATTTGATGATGGTAGATGGAGGCACATAGGGTTCTTCAGTTCTTCCCACTCCTTGCTTCCTCTAAGTGAAGGAGCTCAACTGCTGCTTTGCCTTCTGGAGAAGATGTTTCTTTCCCTGCTGAATATTCATGGTTGCTACCTGTCCATCTGGCCTGGAGGGTAGAATGCAGCATTTTATCTCTTAACAGAGACAAACACTAACTTTCAAAACTAGTGGTAAAGCATCCTCCATGTGCTATTTTCGAGTCCAGGTGTGTTTGGGTCTGCCCCTGGTAATCTGCTTTTGCCTGCAAACCCTAAACAGTTTCCTTGTTACTATTTCATGACTGGAAGTTGCATTTTCTTATTGTCCCACTGAAGGCAGATTGTTCTTCATGTCCCTGTTACTGCCAGTGTCCAGAGCAGTGTCTAGAAGCTGCAGTGTCACAATCCTGCCCTCTGAGTGGTTTCAATCAATCGGAGCTTTCTTTTGATGAAATGGTTGTTTTGAACAATATTGATTGAGTTCATCATTCAGTTTTGTGCACAGCTTCTGTAAAGATCTGCTGCTGCTTCTCTGACTTGTGACCAGAAGCAGAAAGAGCACTCCGGAAAAGAGCACTGTGGATTAGAAAACAAATTTAGCTGCCATGAATTAAAAAAAAAAAAAAAAAAAAAAAAAAAAAAAAAGAGAGAGAGAGAGAGATAAAAGCTTAGATCTTTAAGCAGTTCAATAAAACAATCATAACTTTTTCAAAGAATTTAGCTGAGCCCACCTATCTCATTTCAGATATATATTCTGGCCTCTTTGGTGCTTCTTCTAAACCTGGCATTTCTGATTCCCTATCTGCCCCTCCTTTCCCTCCCACATGCTTGACCTCCAACAGCATTCCTTCACTTGTCTTAAGGCCTTACATGTCGTTTCACTCTCCCTCTCCCCCCAAGAATGTGATCCTGGCCTGAGCTTGCTAATTGTGTTTAGCAGGGATAAAACTTCTTGCCTTGCTTGGCTGCACCCTTGTTTGGAAACTCACCCTAAACATTTCCACATGGTTTGCACCTTTTTTGTACAGCTATTTTTTTTTCCCCTTTAAACTTTTTCTTGTTTAAAATAACCCTCCAGCTTCTTCTACCTTGGGCTGCTCGCACTGACCTACCCTTGTTACTGTTTGCATTTCTTTTGTACCTTTTTGCAGCTTAAATCTCTGTGGGCTTTTAAATCTGTCAGCAACCACTACCAGGCTCAGTGTGCAATTTTGCTCACTGTTTTCACAAGTTTCCCAGCCCTGAACACTTTCCAAATAAGCCATTGTTGGGCTGAGTTAAAGAGGTATTGTCTCTGCTTGGACAAGGTTCGTGTGGGTGCCAGAATCTGCATGTGCAGCGTTTTTGTGCTGCAGTGTCATCTTGATACTGGACCCCTGGACATTTCCTTCTCCAAACATTTCAAATATATAGGGAAAAAAAAACCCAACAAAACCCTGCCAAATTGATTCATTGAAATATTATTGGAAGATTTTCCTTATATTGATGAAACTCTTGAGTTAGACATCATCTGTCCCTCCTCATGCAATCTGCTTGCTCTGAACACCACTTTTTTTTGTTTAATTCCATTATAAGCACCTGAAACTGGCACCTGTGATTGGAGTCCTGTTCTGGTCAGTGCTGAAGTAGCCATCTCTGCTTTGATGGTTTTAGAGACATGTTTTGTAGGAAGAGAGCCTATTTTTATCCACCTTTTACAGAGGAGAAACTGAACCTGGGGAATTTGGTGTTGTATCCAGAGGTGGCTCTTGACAGAGTTGGGAGTCAGTTGCAGATCACAGCACTATCCTTCATTTTACTAATGTAAGGTTGGCTCAGCTCTAAGAGGGTATGTTCTACTGAACTTGCTTTTCTTAACAGAGACTGAATTTGCTGCTCTGATCAACCTGATGTGACATTGTGGGGAGATAAGTCCTTTATATTGAGGTGCTGGTTGTCTTTTGGTAAGGACTGTGTGGTTCAGAGGACAAACATCTGGAAAAACGTTTCAACCTGTAGGTTGCTGATGACATCACTGCCACTGGACAACTGTCTCATAACCTTTGCTTAAAAGATCCAGTAATTTAAATGTTTTCTTTCTACAGAAGAGAAATTGGTACTGCTACTCAGGAAAAAGGTGTAACAAACTTTTAGCCTTTCTCAAAGTGCTGTAAAGGATGTCTGTGTCACTTAATCCAGTGCTTTGAGTTTCTCATTTCATGCCTTTCATGTGACCTTTCCCATTCTTTACTGATCATTAGTAATGGAAGTTTGAAAGGAGAGTTGTTCTGGCTGCCTCTCCTGCTCAGACAGGGAGAAGGCAGCAAGAAAAAATTATGAAACCAATAATCTTTGGCATCTTTGGAAGCCACTGAGTCATCTTGACTGAAGGCTAATCAATGTGTCTGGTTCAGAATATTCGCAACCTATTAGAAGTTACCAATGCCACTGTTGACTGGATTTTTTTCTGTGTTTCTTTTTCACAATCTCCAGGATGAATTGGATCTCACAGACAAGAACAGAGAGGCTATGTTTGCACTCCCTCCAGAGAAGAAATGGCAGATTTACTGCAGCAAAAAGAAGGTACTACTGTTGTCCTGATTGGAGTAGCTCACCAATAAATTCTGTGTGCATGTCCATAATTGCATCTTGATTTGAGCTATGTGTTTATTTACTGTTTATTTATGTGTTTGAGTTTTGGGTGGTTTTTGTTTGTTTTATTGTTTGTTGGGGGCTTGATTGGTTTTGGGGGTTTTTTGTTTTTTTTTTTATTTGTTTGTTTGTTTTTCCTTGAGCTGAAAGAAAAACTATCATTGATATGTTTTAAAGAATTTTCAGAAACTTTGGTAGGTTGCTCAGAATAGACAAGGTACTGCTGAAATCTTTCAGGACATCTTCAAATACCTGTAAAGTGCACAGTAATGTGTGTGTGTGTGGCTAGCCGTCGCGAACGACGATGCTTTTTATGCCTGCGCGAATGGATTTATTACGTGGAGCTCAGCGTGCGCGGAACTGGCCCCACCCCCTTTAGCCCTGGGACACTCTAAGCCTTGGCCGGGGCAAGCCCGGACGAAGTTGGCAGAGCGAGACCCGCAGGACTCGAACCGGCATCCTTCCGAGAAGGAGCACGGATCCAGGGGCGGCGGCTTTACCCACACGGCCACAGCCGCCGGCAAAGTGCACAGTAATAGCGATGTCTTAAAACTTGGTAGTTCAAGGTCTTCCAGAGCTTGTAGGAAATGTTCCTCATTACACTGGAAAGCAAAGATGGCCTACTCTTATCAATTTCTATGAAATAATTCTCCAGTCAAGGTCATCAAATTTCTGACAAACCAGTAAAGGAGCAGTAAATCAGAGGCTGATGTATCATACTGGGAATTTTGTCACTGGCAGAATGATGGCCTAGTGAATTGCTGAGTTGTATCACTGTTGTGAAACTTCTAAAGGAGGAATTCCTGCAGTAACTGTGTGGTGGAAAAGTGTTGCTGCTCTAGGAAATAGGCGGTCCCAAATGAAGATGGCTTCAATAACATGTATTTATTAGCCATAAATGTTAGGGGGGAAAAAAGGTGTGGTGAGTTTGTTGGTTAATTTTATTTCCCAAGTGTGCAAGTCATGCTATGAGAGCGTCAGTCTTTATACATAAGTCTGCATAACAGAAGGTGGAAGAGGAGGTTTAGATTCCAGTAATGACCATGGCAGATTAAAACCCTGCTCATGGTCCTTCTGAGGCTGTGTTTGCTGCCTTTTTTTAACTTGGGGTGGAGGCAGTGAGGTTTCTTACCATGTAATTAAATAAAACCAGACCAGTTGGATGTTTTGCATTTAGTTTTTGGTTGGTTGGTTGATTGGTTTTTAACTTCATACAGGGATGTTAATAGAAATCAATTAATTAGTGCCTCTGAGCTAGCAATAACTCAGAAAGTACGTCAGAGCAGTCCAGGCTCAGTTCTCTTTAGTGCTCTCTCCAGTCTTTTTTCTTGCTGGTACAGAGAGATTGCAAGTGGAGAGAAGGTGCAGGCTGTGTGATTAATGTTTGCTTTACGTTTTTGCTGGCGAGCTGAGCTGGATTTTTCAGCTCTGGTGGGAGAGGATCTATTTGTAGCTGTCTTAGAGAACCCCACGTTCTGCCTCCCAGACCAGTCTGCCTTGACAGGAAGATTCGTGCTTTAATGTATTTTATATGTTGGTTGGATTCACTCATTACCCTGGGGGTTTTGTTGTTGTTGGTTTGGGGTTTTTTCCCCTCTTTCTAAAGCAGTGGATTTGATATAAGAATCTTAAAGACCTGAAGAGTTAAAGAAGCTGCGTACTGGCAAATATAATGCATTTATAGTGCAACCTCACTTAGCTGGACTCCAGCTATCCAAAATAATGTGCTAACTGGAACGGGATACCATTGCCAGATGCCTATTCATTATATTGTAGATACTTTCAATTACTTGAAACCTTAACTGTCCAATGTTATTCATTGTTTCCCCCACAGGCAGTCAGATGATTGGTGTGACATCTCTCTCTAGCCTACTACCTAATTTACCTATCATCAGTTTTTTGCAGTGACAGAGAAGCTTATTCCAGTCTTCATTTTAAAGCAAAGCTGCCTTTTTGTCTGAAGAATTTGTAATCTAATTTTACCCACAAAGAGTCCAATTTCTCACTTGGCAAAACACCACCAGACAGAGAGCTATGCCTTGCTAATGTTTGGTTCTTTGAGTTTCTTGGGAAACATGGGCTTCTACACTTTGTATTGTGGCAAGTGAAAACACTGTGAACTAGAAGGTCAGGAAGTGTAGATTGAGGCAACTGTTCACAATCCTTAATCTCAGGTGCCCTTTCTACCTAAAAGCCATGGAAAGTCAGAGCTTCCTGATTTGTTCTAAAGGTGGTGACATTAGTGGGCTGCCTTAAATAAACAAATACCACTTGCAAAAATGAAGACTAGTCATTGTTGTAGACACACATTTATCTTGGCAGATAGACTTTAGATATGATCTTCTATGATACCTGATTCCAATGTGTTGCCAGAAATTCGCTATTGTATTAAAAAACTCATTCCACCTGTTTCTGATACCAAACCTTTCTGAAGAAATGGTGGAAGGCAGGTATGTCTGTGCCTTGAAAGTTGCATGCCAAGGGGCACAGCTTGCCGCTCAGCAGTCCTCAGTACTCAAAGAAGATTCAGTTCTGGACTGAAATTTCATGTTGTAGTTGATGACTACAGAGGAGCATCCACACAGTATTATACAGCTATGTTTGCTTTGGTCACTTTTGGCCATTCTGGGTTCATATCTCAAATTGTAGTAGCTTTAGCTAGTGGGTGTAGTGAATGCTTCACTCTCATTTGTGGGGTAGCAATTTGCAAGGAAAAAAGACTGCTCTGTTGGAAAATGTTAATGTGTTCTCAATCTCAGCTGGTCTCTACCTTGTCATTAATCCGTACAGACTGGACAATGAGAGCTGCAGTTGTCTTAATTTGCATGAGAAGAATCATTAATTAGTCACCACTGACCCTATACCCAAAACACCAGTACTACATGGTTTAGATTGCCTCTTCCTCCGTAATATGAACTTCCCCTGATATTGAGTACTAAACAAAGCTATATCTAGACAATACCAATTATCCTCCCTCAGTTCAGGTACTTTTTTCTGACTTTGTTTAGAATAATCTTCATGTCTCACAGTAAGCTGTAATTTAGGCTGACATAAATCCACTCCTGTAATTCTTTCCTGTAAAATTATCACTAGATTTCCTACCAGATATAAGTTTTGCAGGAATTAGATCAAGCACTAGATCAAGCTTTCAGATGTATTTCTTTGCAAATTTCAGATGTAAAAGTTTAGAAAAAACAGTGTTCTTCAGTGCAGTTTTACCAGGAGCTGATATGATATACATAATCTCATTAAATGCTGATCAAATAATGATATGGAGACAAAAGGTTGTCAGATCAATTCATCCATAAATGAGCTTCTATTGGGATAGAAAAGGGTAGAAAATGCAGGTATTGCACTGCTTCAGCACACATTGTTTTGGGTGCAGTCTGTGTGTCTAAGAACGAGGCCTCGTGGTGCGGGCAATAGCTTATTGCCTTCTGAACAATCCTACAAGCTGTTAGACTTATTGCTATTGGAAAGCAAGTCAAGTTGTATGCTTTTTATGGCCTTTCCTGCCTCCAGAGACTAATTTGTAAGCCTTCAGTTGAGCACATTTTAGTAGTAAGCACACACATTTTGCAGAGTTAAACATGTTAGGTTTTTTTTTTCTTTCTACTTCTCTCTTTTTTTGAGGAGAAAGATTGGAAGCAAATCTCTTTCCAAAGTACAGTCAAACTAGAGTAGCTGTGTCATACAGTTTATTTTCAATCAAACAAATAAACCCAACAGAAATCTCAATCCTAATAACTGTGTTGAGTCTTCTAGGTATTTTAGTGTTATTTTACACTCTTGTGATTTTAGTTGTGCTGTAGAATAGCTGCTTCTAATTGATTTCGCTTTATCTACTCAAGTGAGATTATTCAAACTCAAGTAGTGAAGTAATATGCACACTGAAACTTTCTGGAATGAGGCATATATGGTATCTGAAAAATAATACATGCTCCTAATCCTTAAATTTATTCTACTTTGTCTATTAGGGAAAAGAGACCTAGAGAAAGGCTTCTCCACAGTTGCAAAATAGGATATAAAAATTCTGCAGAAAATTTATCTGAGCCACAGTTTGTAACAGCCAATAGGCAGAAAAGAAATTAGTTTCCTTATGATTCCTCACCCCTGCAATTCTTTTTTTAAATATCTATCAGTTATATTTTTCATTGACCTGGTGAATAAAAAGCCCTAATAAACTGAATTTGAAAGTAGGCATTAGGAAATTCCTTGGTTCCAAAAGTCTTTAATTTAAACTGTTGTATAATTACAAAGGACTTGTCCTTGTTATGTTTATACATAGATGCATTTCTCTCTACCTGACTGAAAGAGTGGTGAAGTTAGGAAACTTTTTGGAAATGTTCTGGCCATGCCATCCTCTCTCATCTTTTCCCTGCACTACTTACATGTGCCTTGACTGCATACAACATTCCTTTTCTTTTCCCCCTCCTTTTCCCCTTTCCCCTTTCTTTTCCCCTTTCTCCCTTTTCTTTTCTCTTTTCTCTTTAAGATACAGCCTTAAAGATCTGAATATATTTTCAGCTCGAGCAGTGTTCAATTTTTTACTTTACTGCACTTATCTGTCTTCTGTGGTGAGGTCACTGCAAGGAGTAGGAAGGATGAGTAGAAGGCACTTCTGTGCATTATATTACACAAGGAGTCCAAGTCCTTTGGACGGAAGGTCACAGGTTAATAGTGGCCACAGTTCAGGTGAAGAGTGTCCCAGATGCCCTTCTAGAGATTTACATCTCTCCCACAAAGAAACAGCATCACCTTGTATTCAGTTCCCTTTTCCAAAAATGAGGGCTACATCCACACAGGCTTCAGAATACTCTGGAGAATCCCAGCGTTAGCCAGACTTGAACTTTTAGTAGTTTTACTACCATCTTTTGATACCATTTGTGGCTCATTTTCACAAAGTCCCACTTTGGTCCCAAGCTGGTTATCTAACATTAGTGAAGATAATGTCTATGTGCTTGGTTTTGGGTTTTCCTTTCTCTAAGAGTTTCTCTTTGAAAGTCTCTCTTTTGCCCTTGAGGTTTGCATTGTCAGCAAAATGTCACTGTAAAAAGTATAGCTTGATATTGTGCAGCTGGATGTAGAGTAAGGTACTTCTGTCCTTCACGCCCATGCCTGTGCCTGCCTTCAGGCTCTTGCAGAGCTCTAAGCAAAATTTGTTCCAAGCAAAAAGGTTTGTTCTAAGGCTGCTCTGTATCTGTGTTTCTGCAATGTGAAGTGTAGTTTTGTCTTGGTTAAAGTGAAGGTGAAAAGACAGTTATTTCCCAGCTAAAGTGAACTGGCAAACCCCTGAGGTATTTTCTTTGCATTTAAGGCTTCATATGGATATTCTAAGAGCAGGAGACTGCTTTACATCTATTGTGTGGAGATAGAAGCTCATTTCTTCTGCTTTAAAGTAGAGATAGACATGGAAATCACAGAATCACAGAATTGGTAAGGGACTACCAGTGGGGGCATCTGCTGTAACCTCTCTGCTCAAGCAGGGTGTTCGTAGAGCACATGGCACAGGATTGCATCCAGACTATTCTTGAATATCTCATGAGGAAGACTCCACAACCTCTCTGGGCAATCTGTTCCAGTGCATGGTCACCTGCACAGTAATGAAATTCTTCCTTGTATTCAGGTGGAACTTCCTGTGCATCAGTTTCTGCCTCTTGTCCTATTGTTTAGCATCACTGAGAAGAGCCTGGATCCATCCTCTTGGGACCCTCCCTTCAGATACTTACAGGTGCCCTATCAGCCATCTCTTCTCCAGACTAAACAGCCCCAGCTCCCTCAGCTTCTCCTTTTAAGAGAGCTGTTCCAGTCTCCTAGTCATCTCTGTAGCCCTGCACTGGATCCACTCTAGGAGCTCCGCACCTCTCTTTACTGGGGAGCCCAGAACTGCACACAGCACTCCAGATGTGGTCTCACCAGGGCTCTGGGTTATTGGCCACTCCTCCAGCTTTTTGTTGTCAGTCAACTCGCTGAGGAGGCCTCTGCCCCTTCATCCAAGTAATCAGTGAGTGACTTAAACAATACTGAGCACAGTATTGAACCTTGTAGGGCACCACTAGTGACAGGCCTCCAACTAGACCCTATGCCACAGATCATGACCCTCTGGGATCTGCCATTCAGCCAGTTCTGAGATATTCAGAGGAGGATAGATACTCCCTAAAGAAGAGAGAAGATGGATCTTCATCTGGTCTCATTTAGTGATACAATATGCCAGATGAAGATCACACCATTGTATTGTCTGAGTGTGGGTTTTTGGTTTTGTATTGTCTGATCTGAACTATGAAAGCCCTTTGGGGTTCATCCTTTCTGCGTGAAGAGTGCCAAGCACATGGTTGTCTCATAATAAATGAAGTGGGTGGTTTGAAGTTGTATTGTTTTCCATTCTATCTTCTTGCAGTATTTTTTCCTCTTTGAAATACTCTTAGAGTCTGTTATTGATTTGGAATATTAAACTGTTTTGGTTATGGTGTTATAGCTTTAAGGAGCATTTAATGTGTCCCTTATAAATTCCCTTCTTTAGAGTTGTTATTTCATATTGGGGAGCAGCAGATGGGAACACACAAGATGGTTTGCTGCAGTATTTGAGAAGCCATTTGTAAGGTGTCCCAGTTTGATGAGGTTTGGATGTGACTTCATGAAAGTTTTTTGCCCAGCTTTGCATGAAGTGTTGAGGGGGAGTGTGGGTGGATGTAGGCGTGTGTGTTTCTACTCTTTCTTCACTGTGAAGTCTGGAAAACACACAGTAACCCTCACAGTATGTGTGGCAGTCTAAAGTAAAAGCAGTCAGCAGACAGTAGGAGGCTGAGTGCTTAGTGGGTGTTGCTGGCTAAACAATGAGTATGTCTGATGACCACAGGGCAAAGGCCAGCAAAGCCACAATGGAGATAGAGAATTAGACTTTATCGGAAGTCTTTGGTGCTTTGTAAAGTTGTTTTTCTTCCTATCAGTACTTTAGAAGTTTGTGGCAGAAGCTCAGCTCTTCAGTCAACATTTTAATTTAACTCAGTATTCAAACCTTGGCAATGACCTGAACAACCTGATCTAACTTTGAAATTAGCTCTGAGAAGGTCTCTTCTTTCCATCCTAAATCGTTTTATGATTCCCTGAGCTAACCATAAATCCAACTAGGAAAGCAGCTGGATATCCCTGTAAAGAAAGGGGGCAACACTAAGGTTCTATACACCCTACTGTATACTGGTCTGTATTACTGCTATGAGATCAGCTCCTGGGAATAAACTGTGGCAGATGTTATTTGGTTCCCTCCCAGTGCCTGGGATCCATGGTTGCTTTTTGTCTGAGAGGCTGCATGACTTCCTTAGCTCAGGAGGCTGCTGGTGAAACAGTCTGAAATGTGGAATTTCTCAAATGAATTCTCTGAAAATAGACTTGCTTTCAGTTAGCCTAGGGCTCACTGGAAATCTCATAACACTGCTAAGTCACAGTGGGAGGATGTTGCCCTTTGCAAACCACGGCATTCCTTTAGCTGGATGTTTGGAAAATGCCAGCAATTGTGGGGTTAACTTGCTTTTTTCCCACCAGCATCTGTTCCTTTTTCTGTTAACAGAGTGACTTCATGCTCAGATGTTTGGGATGATTTGTTACTTGATGCTGACACTGGGTCATTTCAGTATCTTTAGTCTAGGTATGGAAGACAGGCACATGGCTTCAGAGATTACTTTGTTATAAATGCAGGTGGGCTTTAGAGCAGGAAATTCACAAATTCTGACCTATGAAAACATAGGACATAGTGGAAAATAATAAAGTGCAGCAACAGTGCCACTAATGCAGCAAATGCACACATTTCCTGTGGTGTACTTGGGTCTTTTCAGTGTGAAAGAGCAGTTTGATTGATGGTACCTGTTAATGTGTGTCATAGGCTGAGCAATAGCTCATTAATGATGGGCACCATCATTAATACAGTAAAATAAAGCCTAAAATACACATATCCTTCTTCATCATTTAATGCAGAGAATGTATTCTCACTGCGAGAATAAAACTTGAAATTCATGTAAGACACCATCTCATTCTTTTATAGTTCCATATAATGAATTTAGGCTTTTTTTCTCATATAAGTATAAATTTGTTGATGTTGCCCTATTATTTCCTATGCAGGTCAGCATGCTTGAGAAGAATCATTGGCTCTTTTTTATGGTTTATCATTAAGTTCTTATACTTGTTTCTTTATGTTTTTTCCTTAGTGTTTTCCCTTCTATAGCAAGTACCCCAAAACGATTACTTGAAGAGCCTACTGGCTTAATGATGTGAGAGACTCTTCTTATTTTTTTTTCCTCGAAGTCACATTTATAATGGTTTAAAGTATAAAAAGTATAAGTTTAATGTCAAAGAGGCTAAAATACATGCACAATTCAGATGATATGCCAGTATTACAGTTTGGAATCATACCTAAAAGACCACATTGTAGCAGACATAACAGCAGATACGAAGTTTTTTCCAAATTGTCCACTTTACTTGGTTTATGTTTTCCATGTTACAATGCTAACAGTTACAGACTCATTTATTTATCCTGGTATAAGAGGTTACCTTGGGTCAGGGTCTTGAAATTATATATTTATTTACCTATAATTGAAAAGTATTTTCTCCCCTACCCCCCCATGGGAACAGCATGGAATATTTTTAGTTTATTCCTCCCACTCCTCTCTCTCTTCAAGAAGAAAGGTTAGTTGTTGCTTAGAAAATGTCTTCCCAGCTTGTTAGTTCAGAGTGCTGAAGTCATAAATGCTGAAACTTGCCATGTTTTCTGCTATAGATGTTCTGAGTATGAAGAATTTGTATGTCCATTTTGAAGCTTGCATTTTTTGGGAGAGCTACTTGTGCTTCAGTTGAAGTTAGAACTCAACATGTATCAAAAATAGGTCCAAAATAGCCCTGAGTTTATACAGTAATAGTTGGAAAATTTGTCATCATTTTGCCTAATGCTGTGCTTTGGCTTGCATTCTCTGGGAGTTCAGGAATGTTCAGTGGGAGCAGTTTTGACCCTACCATGGGAAAAAAAAAAGAAGGAAAAAGAAAAAAAAAGGGGGGAGAGGGGAAAAAAAAAAAAAAAGAAGCATTTATCCAGCTGTCACCCTGCTAACATAATGTAATTTGCTGTACTCAAGGACAAAAGTAATGGTGAACATTCCCATTCTACTGCATGGGAAGTATATGTAAATGCTGGTTGCATGATTTAGTTGCTGCCATTGGATTATCTGCTGTCTCTTGCAAAAGTTGTAGGTCTTCACAATCCAAGTATCAGTCAGTCTTGCTGATGTTATGCAAAAATAGTAATGTGTATTCCATACAATGCAGTTCTCATCATTCAAATTAGCCTTCAGTGGATAAGCAAGAGCGAAGAGTATGTAAGTAACTAACGTGTTTCCCTGGTATGTGAGAAGCAAGTTTGGTACAGACCAAGGCTCACTCTTCTCTGTGTTCTGAATTTCACTGAGTGCTTGCTACCTTTAAAAAAGCCAGCGAATACTGAGCAGGAAGAGTTGTTTAATTCCTTTCTTTTCAGTGAAAAGAAATGGGCACAGTAAAGAATTGTTGCAAGGACATAGTGACAGTCATGAAAAGAAAGAAAGAAATTTACTTCTACAGTTCTGGAGAGTTGTTTAGTTTTGATTGCAGTCAGATGTGACAGTTTCAGCTGTGCACCTTAATTGAGGTGAAAATCAGATTGTCTTCCATGATATTCAGTCATCTGTTGAAAGGCATCTGGCATCCTAAACATTTTGCAGATGTAATAGGTGAGTGAAGTGAAGGCTCAGAGAAACACTTTTACCTGAGTTTATGGAAAGGGCAGAGGTAGACAAAGGAATTGTGATACACGCAAATATTGGGCTAGCAGCTTAAAACCCACAGGCCTGTCAGACTATTTATTTCTTTGGTTCACCTGTCCAACAACTCCTAACTTTGCTCTTTTTTCAGTAGTGATGGGTTAGATGATGAAGGAAAATGGAAAGTACATGGCTGATCTGACCATCTAACTATAATCATGCTTAGTAAAGGGGCCTGAGCAGAAGTGAACTAAACAAGCAGCAGTGTCACTGGAATAACAGACAGTGTGCAGGTTATGAACAGTGAAGAGAAACCTTTTAAAGTTTGGCATTAACAAATTCTCTATGTGCCCTCAGAAGGACTAGTGCTAGATATCTCTGCTGGCTCCAGGTAGGTGTGTCCTAGGTAGGTCTGTGTGTATTTGAGCATGGTTAGTGACATTCATTCACATCATCAAGCAACATGCAGGGTGTTTGCCGTGAATCTAGGTGACTTCATTTTATTTACAGAAGTTTGTAAGTGATTGCTTGCTGGAGATAAACAGATAAGAGAAAAAGAGAAAAGGGAGAAAAAGATAAACTTGCAGCACAGGCATGTGGGAGACAGGAGGCTCAGTTACACAGTCTGGGCTCTTCTGCCTAAAGAATGCCAGAAGGAGGAAAGGAAGTCAGAAAGGAGACTTTCCAAATCACAACATTTTAATGTGGTGGGGATACAGTTGGAAACAGAGATGTTGGAAAGGGGATAAAGTAAGGGAAAAGTCCCTTTCTGTCCTTGCTGTATCCACAGCATGTTGACTGTAAGCTGAACAGGGTTAGTGCTAGCATGGAAATGTACACACAATACTTGTATATAACATAGGGTAAAAAGTAGTAGGGACAATGCAGAGCTTGGATGTTAGTGAAACAATAGAGCATGTCTGGCTGCTGCTGCTTAGGATTTTTTGGGACAGTGACAGATTGTTGGCTTCACCTGCAACAGGAATTATGCAGAACCTTGTAACCCTGACCTTAAGCTTGCTGTGGGTTTGTGGGGACAGAGCTGTGGTTCAGGAATACAGTGTAAGTCCACAGCCACACACCTGGAGAGCAGACCATGTCCATGAGAAACATTTTGTCTTCTCCTGAAAACCCCCTGATTAGAATGATCATGAATCAATCTTCTGACTGGTAGGATCCTTCATAGTGGGCATTTCCCTTCACCTTCAAAAGAAGTATACAGGGTGGGCTGCAGAAAGACAGGCTCCTGAAGCTTGTTCATTGGACATGCAGGGATTTCATGGATCACCTCATTTGGGAGTTTATTATTTAGACAATACACTTATCAACTGCAAAATGCCAGTTGATTGTTTTGGGACTTGTGAAAAGTAGAGCACATAAAAGGTATTAAACATGAGTATGGACTTCAGTTAATAGGACAGAATGATTCTTATGCAGCAACAGTCAGGAGGACTCACCCAACAAGAGGCCGACTTCTGTGACAAAGGTGAAACATTCAGCAGAGGAACAATGTGTAATATTGGTAGACTTCAATTTGGCAAATAAGCTTTGTCTTGAGGGCTGAAATTGCTGGATCATTCGGTGGGGCCCCAGCTGTACAGTTAAGTAGTCCTGTAAATATGGGGACAAGTTACCGTCTTGGTCACCGCAGACACTATACCCCTAAAAGAATGTCTGATGATGGTGTGATTCCCGTCCTATAACAGGGCTAAATATATTTGAAGAGGGACAAGCAGACTTGCAGGATCTGTAAATGTAAGAAGAGGCTGTTGCAGTCAGTGCTGGCAGCAAGTTTACATCTGTCTCCATTGAAGAAAATTATAGAAAGCCAAGACAAAACAGGTTCTTAAAACTAAACAGTACTATGCAACTCTACTAAAATATGAAGTTCCTTAAAATGGGACTCTCTCAATCAGTAATCTATTTTAAGTCTTGTGCCAGACATATTTATTATAAAACTTGTTCTTGGTTTAAACACTACAGTTATACATTAAAATCAGTAGTTGAAACTTCTGAGATTTCAGAAAACATTAATTCTTATCTTCAGTTCATAACACTGCACCAACAACCTTTCTGCCTGCCAGTTATGTCATTCCAATCTGTTTTCCATGAGAAACTATCTCTGTGTATATATGCAATGGATCTCACATGTTTTCTGGAGGATAAGAAATAAAAGTGTGGCCTTCATCTCCATTAGAATTATACCAATTAGTAATAATTAATTTGAAGTGGTTTTGAGTGTTAGTTTTGAGTGTTAGAGCAGGTTGGAAATGATGCATCGTATGTATAGAATACACAGCTTCTGGAGATTCCATATCTGTGGGTGCTTGGGAAGCAAAAAAAAGTGAGGGATGGCATAGTCAATTCAAAACAAAGCATATATTTAACTTGACTGGAAAATTCTTCAGCTGTGGTAGAGCCAACCATCTTTCAAAAATGACTGATAGACCATTTTGATTTCTAAAGGCTAAGGATTTCAGCATCTTTGAAGCTTCTCTTAGTATTAGGAAATTATTTCTAACAAGGAACCCTCATTGTTCATAAATGTATCCCTTTTTCACTTTTATGCTTTTAAACTTTATTGTATTTTTTTTACAGTGAGTTCCACAGTTTGACATTATAAGGCATTTCGTAATATAAATAATAATATGAAGCCTTTGATTCTTCTTTTGAAAGGCTGGTTAAGAACCAGCATCAGGGGTCATTATTAGGTCTGTCAAGTTACTGGCAGCAGGACAGACCTCAGGCTAAATGAAGCAAAAAAAAAAAAAAAAAAAAAAAAAAAAAAAACCCCAAAACCCAAAAAAGTGCCCTGTGGTCTGTCAAGTAAAATATCCCTGTGTCACAATGCAGTGAACTGGAAGCATGTATGTCTATACCTGACCTTTGTGAGAGGCAATTAGAAACTACTCAGTTGCATGCTCCAGCTGGTGATTAATGAATATTCTCTTTTAATAAGTTATATAGTAGACTGCTTCTTGTGGCAGAAAGGTTATTATCTGCACATCAATAACTTAATTCCGGGGAGAGAAGAAATGTTTGTTTTTCTCAGTCTGGGTAAATTGCGCTTAAAAGGCTTGGGTATAGCTTCCTTCCCAAACTCTGAGAATATTTGTGTAAATGCTAGTCATGGAGTCTGAGAAATGAAGTGGTGACCACATCTGTCTAGTGAATGGCTCAGTCCTATAGTCTGTCCTGTTTCAAAATTAGCATCTCTTGGGACATGGTTGGCTTTTGGAGGCATAAACTGTCTGAAAAGCTTAGATGTATTTTAGCTCCACTTCTGAATTAGCATTGTGTCCCAGAGCAGATCAAACACATTTTGTGTCTTTTAATAAAAGGACTTTTTGTTTGTGAAACCTTGACTGCTCTGAACTGAGATATAGCCAATAGGCTGGACAGTGTGTTAATGAGCAAGTAAATGTTTCTTTGAAAGCCAAGCTGCCTAAAGTGAAGAAAAGTCTTTAGGTCAGTCATGCAAAAGGGGAAAATGGTGATTTGTATGAGAGTGCAGCACAACTTCAGTGTGGATTGATTCTTGGCTGTGCTACAGATTTCCTGTGTAACTGGGAACTGTGTAATTGTCTCTGTCCCATTTACCCTGTTTCTGCTGATCTTGCTGAAAAACCCAATACATGAATGTTTAAAGGACCTTTATCAGTGCATAGTGCCAGGTGCTACAGGATTGTATTGTATTCAGCACTGATAGCAGATGATGCCATGCCTTGAGTCTGTACGGCTCTGAAGGGACAAGAGTAGCACTTGTGGGAAATCAAACACCAGTGATAACCATCTTCCATCCTTCAAGCAAACAAAAACTGCACCTTGTTTTTAATGGCCAGAATATTCATGTGAAGAGCAAGGGTCATGCATGTCACTTTGAAATAGAACAGGGACACAAATCTAAAGCCTGAGCATCTCAGATGAACGTTTAACCAGCTTGGCTGTTGGGAAGAGTGTGGGAGGGCTTCAACCAGAAACAGAGAATCTTTATCCAGCAAAGCTTTCAACTCAAGTGATGAAAGTCATGTTAAAGTTTCACTGAACTGGCGTTAAAAAAAACCCCAAACCAAACCAAAAACTAAACAAAACCAAAACCAAACAAAAAACCCCAACCAACCAAACCTGAAAAATTCCCAGCTATTTGTAATCAGAATTCCCATTGCTATTGTTTTTTAATGAGAAATATGAAACAAAAATAACTACAGGAGTTTACTCAGTATGATAAATAACATGTTTAACTTTCTCTTAGATGATAGAAGTTTCTTGTAATGACTTGAACTCCATGATTTATATTTTCTGAACTGTATCTGATGATGCTGACCCTTCAGGCCAAGTGAAATAACCTGTCTTTCAGCTCTGTGTTGTACTAGAATGATATGTGAAAGCTGTTGATAGGAGGAACCACACTAACCTTAAAGTGGTTTTTGCAAGAAAATGCAATTCTTTGTCACCAAAGTATAAACTTGAGCATGCGGTGTCTGGGCACGATGCAGTGAACAAGCTTGAACACAAATTTATCTTACAGTAGCCTCATTTCCTATTTTTCACCTGTGTTTGCACACTATTTTTATTGATACAGAGAAAAGCTCAGCGAACAATATCTTGTCTTCTTATCCAAGAAAGATTTTGAAGCCACATTTTCCAGCATCAGTTGTGTGGCTTGTTTCCATTCTGTTCTAAACAGTGTAAAACAGTAAGGTCAGCTGTCAGCTCTTCTGAAGAGACAGGTTTGAGAAGGAAATCATGTTGCCAATGGATAGATATCATCCCATTGATCCATGCTTTTCCTATGACAGCCATAACATATGATGCATTTCTTGATGCATGTGTTCAAGGAGGAAGTGTTATTTTATAGTTTGCATGTTAGAGGGGTTTTGTGAGTTATCACATGGGCATGTGTGCAGGTAGTGGCAAAGTCCATGTAGTGGTTGGACACGCAGGGACGACAAGCATCTGCTGATCCCTGGGAGTTGGTAATTGCCTGCACTGGATAAAAACATCCTGCTATAAATGATGATGGAAATTAGAGAGTGCTGGAATCAGTGTCAGATCAATGTTTGTTTTCCTTGATGAGTTTTAATTGCCATGTCAGTATATATGCCTCTCTCTCCCCATCTGTTGGAAAGAAGCCTTGTAAAGTCGCTAATTTTGCGGATGTTTTTATTAATACTTTGACTTGCTCAGATTTTCAGAACATGCTCTAGAGAACTACTCAACATTTTCGGAGTCTTTCTGCTGCAGAGTAAAATAGCAATGTGTCATCGCTGGAAACTGAAAGCCACTGCTCACCCCAAACGAGCTTCAATGCAGGCAGTGACTGTACAGACTTTTCCCATGCTGCTTCTTTCAAGACTGAAACCACCTTGAAAGAAACACTCACCATGTAAAGAGTGTCCTTCATTTTCATGATCCACTCAGCCATGAATATCTGGCATTTCCACATGATTTTTGTAACACTGGTGTTCGGTACTTCTTGTTATAAAGTTTTGCTACAAAGGCAGTGGTCTGTAATGCTTGCTTAAGGCTGTTGAGGCAGTCTTTGTATTGCAAATGCTTGTCCCACTGACATGGCATCCACTAGAAGTCTCTGCTCTCTAGAAACAGCTTGCCTGATGGATCAAGTCTCCCAGGATTTGCAAAAAGGCTTTTGGGATCAGCTGAGCTGTGCACACAGTTCTTTGCTTTATTTTCTTTCATTTTGATTGGTTTAGATGGTCCAAATATTTGCAGAACTCCATTAAGTCCTATTTGGGATGAAGTCATAAGTTCCACTTTCCACCAAGCCATGGAGCCCGTCCAAATTAGTGTCAAAGCCTATATAATACCTTGGCTATATTGCAGGCTTGTATAGTATCAAGATCCTGTTTTCACAGCAGTTACATAGTTGTTACTCCAGTGAAGAATGATATGGCCCCTTATAAAGTCCACAAGCTGACGCCTGTTTTTTCATGTAATATTTACACTATTCAAGGAGCTAAAAGAAGGCTTTGCTTTAATAGATTCCTTCAGCTAATGTTTTCCCTTATACAGATGGGTTATTGTTTCCAGCTTTTGATACCTATATGCCCTTATATATTAGAGCCTCTTTTTTTTTCCCCTCTTTGGTTGGGTTTTTTTCCCTTCTCTGTGTCTCTTGGAGCAAGGGAAGGGTTTTGTCATTATCATCAAGGTGCCTTCCAGTTTTCTCTGAGGTTTTATTTGAGGGTCAAAACCCTGAATATATTATAAACAAAACACAAAAACCCCACACCACACCCAGAATTGCTTTCTATTTTCAACTCATCTTTCCCTCTCTGAGAGAAGGCCTGATACAGCAATTTTTTAGCATAGGTAGAACTCACATAATTTATGCAGTTAAATGTGGGGGGTTGTTGTTTGTTTGTTTTGTTTTGGTTTTTTTTTTCCCAAGTGCTCTGATGCTACAGGTGTAAACTTGACTCTCTTTTCAAAATGTTGCTCAGGTGATTGCTCTAAATAACACTTTGCCACTTAATGACTTCATGGGGCTGCATAGAAATCTGTATTCTCATCCTGAGTATAAGAAGCTTTCTGGGACTTCATAGTGGAAATAGGGTGCCAGGCTTTAAGTACGTGATCATTTATTGTAGTGAAGTAAAACACACACTGACAAACATAAAATTCTGGTGTGAACTGGGGGTATGGAAGACCACTGAGATTGAATGGAGTCTTCTGCTTGATATACTTCTAGACCAAAATAACCTCAGAATGTGAGGAATTGCATCAAGGAGTATCTGCTGAAAGCAATCTTAGGTACATCCTGAGTCTGGGATTTAATTCAGGAAAAAAAGTTTACACTTGCAGTGTTCTACTGAAACAGAATTTCTCCCACTTTTAATTAACCCAAACCATAAGACTTACAGATTTAGGGTTCAGACCAATTTTTAGTGGATGGAGAATGGTCAAAAGGACCTTGACTCATTTGTCAAGCTAACCACATATAGAGATATACTTTAGGAAATCAGAGTCTTCTTGTCCTTGGTTCTAATTGTGAAATTTTTTGTTGTTTGGGTTCAGGTAGGAGATTTATCAGAATACTGACTTTTTCTAGTGTATTTGTCTTGATGCTTTTCAGCCTGCTTGTCTACCACAGACATCTAGAAATGCTAGTTGTACCATTCCAGCATTTATACATTTTTTTTTTTCCCCTAATGAATTTGAAGGAGAAAAAATATAGTAGCTTATTTTGGAAAACAAAGGCTGAATTCAGGAATTCCTTAATTTATGTGTGTTTGTTTCTTGGAATTCAGAGTGGAGGCAGGAGAAGTATAGAGAATACATGTATTCCATGTTCTGACAATGTTCTTGTCATGTTACTCTGCAAACAACTGTAGCTGTCACTAGGACTTCTATAATTCTCTGCACAGAAAAATTTCAGAGGGCCATGTGAGCACTCCCTGCGCTTCAGATTGGTGGCTCAGACTGGTTCCCTGCAGAATGACCTTACTTCACTGCTTCTAGATTAGCTCCCTATCTCTGTTGTTCTCTTTGAGGGTGATAAGATTATCATATACAAATAACGCTGTATTTACCTAATGTATGTTTTTATTCCTTTTCCCATCACCAAGGTCATATATTGATTTTTTCATGGGAGGTTAAGGTCTGCCAAGTGTGAAACCGTTGTCAGGGTTATGGTTGCCACTAGATACTATTCGGTGCAGAAAGGTGTGGGAAAAGGCAGTCTACCAATAACATGTAGTGTGGCAGTTCTAGGTGGCTGTTGGTAGGAGTTGCATATTTCTGTAATGTGCTATTTGTCATAGATTTGCGTCCATCACATTCCTGCTTGTTGTGGTCAGGAAGGGGAAGTAAGGAAAATCATCAGAACTTCTCACTTAATTTGAGAAATGTCACCTTGTTCTTAATTTGTTATCATGAGATGGTGGGAGCATAACAACTGTGTGTGTAGTTCGTATCTCTTACCACTTTGCCAATCTTTCATACTTTTTATACAGTGGTATTTTACTGTGTGATGCTTTGTTTAAATCTGCTCTTAATTGTTCAGTTGGGTGCAAGGGTTTAATAAAGAGTTACATGAGCTGTCTAGATGCGTCTGGTCTGCAGTCCTTTTCTGGATGAGGACAAAGCTGTTTTGTCAATACTGTGAATGGAGATACTTTAGTTTACATGTTGAAAAACCAGGCAGAAAGAGAGGGAAAGACAAAAATCTCAGTACGGAGTTTGTTTTTATTTCTAAATATGAAGATTATGAGTTGTGCAAAATTGTTGCCTTGTGTTGGTATGTAACCTGGCAGGAAATTGTCAGGTAGCGATGTGGTTTCTGAAGGTGGCTCAGTAGCATGTAGAGCTATTTCTCATCTCTAAACCAAATAGTGCTGCAAGAGCTGAGGTGCTCTGATAGACCTACACTTTTAATATTGTTATGCATATCTTCCAGAGCAGCTTCTCTAGTATGAGTAAGCATTCATGCACAGACAAACACTGGTGAGTTCCACGCAGTCTTCATACATCTTTGGACACTCTCAGGATGAATCAAGTGGTTCAATCTCATATCATATGCTAGGAGACTTAATATTAGCTATTTGTAGTGTATAATAGGAGATTAGGATCCTAGAAACCAATCCTCATGTTGCCAGTGACTGTTACACCTATCTAGAAATAGATTCAGTAGACAGAAATCTCATTTCCATTGAGCAGTCAAGGAACAAGAAAGAACTGGTTCCTGAATTGGTATAGGGCTTGTTTTAGAAGGTTGATTGAGATTAGTCTAGTGAAGAGGATTTCAGGTGGATTATTTGGGAGGCAGGGAGAGAAGGATTAATACTGCCTCTGCTGTCATTGAGGAGATGCTATTTTTTTCCTTTGAGTGTTCTGAGATTTTGCTTAACTTTATAGGATAGGACAGGATAGAATAGAATAGACTATTTCAGTTGTAAGAGACATACAATGTTCACCTAGTCCAACTGCCTGACCAGCTCGGGGCTAACCAAGTTAAAGCACGTTGTTAAGGGCATTGTCCAAATGCCTCTTAAATACCAATAGGCTTGGGACATTGACCATCTCTCTAGGGTGCCTGTTCAATGCCTGACAATGCTCTTGGTAAAGAAATGTTTCCTAATGTCCAGTCTGAAACTGTTTTTGTTTATCACATCAAAACGCTGCAGTCTTTTGGCTTATTTTCAGGTTTTTTTACTTGATTTTTTTTTCCCCTTTTAGCAGATGTTAAACCCCTTTGTTGCTGAATTCCAACATCACCCTAGCAGTAAAGAGGCCAAATAATTTATAAGATCTGTCAGTATAAAACTACAAAATGTAAACCTGCTATCTGTAAATGGGCTATCCTTCTACTTGGAAACGTAATATTTTTAAGGAACTGAGGTTTGCTGCTTAGATGCCAAAGATAACTGTGTCTCCATCAAACTTTATTATTTCATGTTTAATGATCTTAGTTGAAGGGGATTCTTTTTATCTGACACACCATGGTGACAGTGCTAACTTTACACTTTCAGAAATGTTTGTAATAAATGCCACACATCTATGTGCATTATCCAAGAATATGGCAGAGATTAACACAATAAAGAGCAGAGGAGTGAAGAGTCCCAGGTGGTTCTAGAGTGGCACTTCATCCTGTAGAGACTTCTTGTGTAACCTTGCTTAACTTTTTGTTTCAGGAACAAGAAGATCCTAATAAGCTTGCTACCAGCTGGCCAGACTACTACATTGACCGCATCAATTCCATGGCAGCAGTAAGTCACCTCTCCTGCAAAGCAGGGAATATTTCCTACCATAGATATGTATTTTTTTAGGAAGAAATCCCAAAGGGAGAAACAGTATTATTTCAAATGCATAACTGATTTCAAATAGGACTTAGGAAAAAAGATAAGTATGTGGATTAAGAAGGAGCCCTGCTCTAGCAGAACAGTAGATTAGAAAGTACTGTAAGTATTTCCAGCTTTTGTTTCTCCAATACTGAGCTCTGAAGGCAATCAAATTATAATCTGGAATAAAAATTGAAGAGAATATTTGATGAATCAGAAAAGCAACTATTTGAAAATTAGGTAAAATTTTGTTTTGTTGTATGGTTTCAAATTGATTTGTAACTAATCTACAAAATAACACTTGGGCTATTAGTTTAGTAGAAGAATTCAAGAAAAGATAGTTTTTTATATAGGGTAATATCAACTTATATAAGATCATATAAATAGAAGAACATAAGGCTGTAACACCTTAGACATAAGATACAAGCTGACAAAGTATTTGAGGAAAACTTTTTTTAACAGCTGTTTAGAATATCTCTTCCTCTGAAACATCCAGGAGAATCAAAACACCTGCATACAGTGTCCCCTGATCTTCTTTGATGGAGTAGATTTTCCATTTTGAAATATGATCTTTTTGCTGATTTTTATAGTCAGATTTTGCGTCCAGTTACTTGTGTGCAGGGTCTACTCAGCTTTAGTTGGTTGTTGTGCAGAAACAATAATAGAATTCTGTTCCTAGCATCTTAGGCAGCACATCTTGTTTGTTTACGCCAGCTTTTATTTTTGATTTCTAAAGATTTCTCTGCACCTTTTGTATTGTGGCTATTAAACAATTTAATAAAAATAATGCCTTAATGGATGCTAAACATGTCAATTATTATGGATTTCACATGCTGAGTAAAACAACTTAAGATTTAGAAGTTATAATAACTCCCATAGGAGGATAAAAGAAACACTGCTTTCTACTGAGAGTCATGAATAAACAAAACTCTCACCTTACCATCATGCCATATTTTCATGGGACAGAGTAATGGAATAGAAAGAACACGGACTTGTTTTGCGAAAAGACATTGAGCTTTAGTGACTGGCATGACACTGTGCTTTGATTTCCTGACTGAACGAATTTACTCTACAAGGGCCATTAAGGAAAAAAAACGAGTATGAAACCTTGCAATGTCACTGAGCCAAATACTTCTGGTAGGATTTGATCCAAGGCCTCTTGAATCTAGTGAAGTTTTTCCATTGATTTCAGTGACTTTTGGATTAGTCTTTAAATGATCTTGATGTAAACCTGGAGTGAATATGTATATACCACTGTTGTAAATCTGGAGCAGTGCCATGGAATGAGCCTATATTTTGGCCTATGTTTCTAATTTTAAACATGTTTTAAGAGCACCAATAAACACCAACATGGTAATGTTGTTTGCATGCCTGAGTGCCAATGCCTGAATTATTGATAACCTTTTATTTGGCTGCAAGACTCACATTTTATTTTTATGCCTGAAGTCTTGAGAAGACACACTGGGGTTTAAACCTCTGCTTCTGATTTACCACTTAGTTGCTTCACTTTTAAGCAGGTGAAACTTAGTTGACTTTGTTTTCCAGAAATAGTATCAGCGGAAAACTGGAGTAATCCAGCTGAGAACCAGCCCCAACACACTTAGAAAGACATGTTCTGTTCATTATTATTTAGACCTCCAAGATTTTTAAGTTTCAAGGAGTTATTTTTGGGTCCCATATAATTTCAGTTCTAAATTTAGTGGTGGGGTTTTTTTGAATTTATTATTTTTAAACTGCATCCAAGTGGAGTTGACTTTGAAGTGGTGAAAGAAAATTATGTTTCGTGTTGCTTCCTGACACTGTCTAGTCTATTTCAGTTGTATCTCTTGGGCACTATCAAGTATTGCAATATTTTAATTAGAAATATTACAAGAAGTATTAAAGTTGAAATGGTAGTAATAATCACAGAAGTGTTAGTTTCAAATGCCTTAAATCCTGCTTTTAATAAAATTTAATCCTTGCATCTCCTGTGAATTCATTGCATAAGAATTTTTTTAAATATAGCTTTCACATCTTTTTCTACATATTTTTGTTTAATTGTGAAGTTCTTTTTTTATATATTAGTTTGGCAAAAATGTTCTTCCTACTCAGTGAGAAAGTGGAAATGGCACCTTCATCCTGCTGATATTAAGTATCTTTGTGTGGATTTCAGCAGTTCAAGGCTCCTGTGCTGAAGGGTCATTTTCTCGGTGTTGCCCCTCGTATCTGCCCCTCACAGACTGTGTTTGAGAGCAATGTGGTGATTCCTGACATGTTTGACGTTCCCTACTTGTAACCTTAGACCACTGTGTTAGGAAGCACTTTAGGTCACAGATTCCTGATCCAGTTCAAAAAGCCATGCGTTTTAGACATTGTTCTGTCCCCACAATTGTTTCTGTTGCTATGACTTTTCAGATTTGAATAGTTTTTAAACCCAATGCTCTCAAGAGAGTATGATAGTAAAACTGTGCCTTTTTACTAGTCCATAGTGTGCAATTCCTGTGGAGGTACTGTCCCATCCTTCAGGTAGCCTGACTAAAAGGAAGGGGCCGAGTAGAACATTGGTAGGCTGTCTTCTAGACCAGTCCTCAAAGAAATGGACAGCAGCAGATGTCTGATTTAGAAAGAGGAACCTCGACATTTTTCTAGTCCAGATGCCACCAGTACTGGTGATGTGGACAGGTTGCATGCCCGCAATTAAGACTGTTTCCTTTATCAATGTCATTGTCATCTGCACATCAGTCATCAGCACACAAAAGTTTTTTTCTTAAGAACAGAGCGGCTGCCCTGTTAATATCCTCACTGTGCTCCTCCTGCCCTCCTCACCCCATGTTGCTGTCTGCTTGGCAGCACAAATAAACACAGCTCTCTCTTCACTGGGGAGGACGAGTTCTTACAGCATTGTGTTGCTTTTATGATCTTGGCTGTATATGCATTTCCACAGAGAGAATTTCAGGTGAACAGTAGTTGAAGATCCAGCTGTTCTGGAGAGATGGCTCGGTTAAGAGTGTGAGACGGGGGTCAAGGTTAATAAATACAGCTGTAACCAGGCCCTTTTCCTTGACTCGGAAAGCATTTGGTCAAGGCAGAGCAGTTTCACAGGATAAAAGCATTTATCTTTCAGGAGAATTTAGCAGGTGGATGATAACACTCTCTTCCATCTGAGTTAGATGACATCTATGTTACTTTAAAGTTACTTGCTTGAAAGTTTTTTTAAAATTACATCCATATATAGTTTATGATTTATAGTTATTCTTTTAGTTCAGTCTTAATGTAGGTAGAGATGTGCACCTTGAATTTCAGCTGATTATAATGAGAAATCAGAACATTCAGGTTCTTTTTCACTATTTATTCAGTTTGTTTCTTACCTTTTAAATAATTTCACAGGTGTGAGACTATTAAGTAAAATGAGGTCTGTCATACAGTGTATTGCTGATGTTAGTTTATGCCTTTTTCTTTTTTTCCTTTTTTTTTTTTTTTCTCTCTTTCTCGAACATATTGTCATTATGGTCCTTGTATTTTCCTTCCCAGCAGTTTTTGGGAATGATTAGCCATTAGGATAAGGTGTAAGAACTAATCTGTGCTTTTAAAAAAACTAAAGTGTTTCATTTTAAATGGAGCCAAAATTTCAAAATAATTTTTTGCACTACCTGAAGTTTTACATCTAAAATTCCACATGAATGGTTGTTTTCACAAATGCTTGTATTTTTTTAGTTGGCAGATCAAGTAACTAGGTGCTATATTTTCCCAGATGATACACTTAATCTGGAAAACTGTAAATATACAGAATGTGCTTGTAAAAGAGAGCCTTATGTATGCCACTTTTTAGGGACCAGATAAGGACCTGACACTACTTTGCTTCCCCTTCCTAGTATGTTTGCTTAGCTGATGGTAACTAGCTGCATCCTGAGGCCAGCAGACATTAGTCCTTGAGTGCAGTTTGTACTTTAGGAAAGCAATTAATCAGTCAGCCACATGAATGGAATCCAACGTCAAATAATGACAGTTCCCTCCCTTCTGTCTCACAGGGACAGTTATGTTTTCTGTAACTCTTGCTGAGAAAGCTATTTCACAAGGCAAATGCATGGCCAGTCTGTCTTTAGAGAGGGCATGAGGTTTGAGTTCCTGACTGCACACAGGAGTGAGAAATGAAGGGCTCTTGGCTGCCTGCAGCTTTAGAAAAGGGGTTTTCCATAATCACCCTCTGTTGTAAAGGCAGGATTATTTGTATTTGTTTCATTTGGAAATGGGCCTTTTTCACTCTGAATGTAATATTGTTGAGCACCTTCCTACTATCCATTTACTTTCCCCCCACAATGGCTCAGAGGAGAAATTAAGCCATTGGAGGAACGGGAGCTTTTCAAAGGAGCATTTATGGGCCAAAGGAAAGATGACCAGATGGGCTGTCACCCAAGAAAACACAAGTCAAGCCCCAAATCACACCCGAGGACTCTGCCATTGAGATTCCATAAGGCCTGTTCAGGATTTCTGTTTATTTTTCGAAGAGGGGGATCATATATGGCTTGGCTTAAGCATTTCAATTTATGTTTCTGGCTGTCGGGGGATGCTGGCAGGAGATAAAACATCATCAGCTCATTTTCCATCAGTAGCGCTCTGTCATTCCATTAGGGCAGGAAATAGCTTGCTCTGTTACTGAGTGAATTTGACTTCAGCATGGATCAGAGAGAGGACCCCTAGAGTTAAACACATCTCCCTGTGCCAGCTGTTCAGTGTAAGACAGCGTGGAGACAAATGACCACCCTCAGGATCTGACATGTGTTGGCATCACGTGACTTGCAAAAGCAAGCAAAGTGGGAGCACTTCCAAGGGAAGTGAGGTGTTGGGCTGGTGTCAGGGGCAGGGAAGGTTAAAAGAAGTTCCAGTGAGAGGAAGGTTTTCTTTGGTGCTTTCTAAACAGTGAAATAAAGACTGAAATATTTTGCAGTAATGAGCCATAATTGTAGCTACTCAGATTCCACTGCAGAGAGGTATAATATCAGATCCCTGATAGATGATACTATTTTAATTGGGTTATTCATTTGAGAAGGGGTTCAGAGCTGCTTTCCAGATACCACTGAGTGATATCCACAAGAAGTCCTGCCAAAACGAGTCATTTATCTGCTCATTTTATAGTTTAAGTGACTAAGAAGATATAGCTATAGGCTAAGAATTTCCAGCATTAAGTCTTGACTTTTTAAAAAATCACACATGGGACTTGTGAGCCTGGATGATATATGCAAAGGGTGCTGAAGAGTCTTGCTTCACATGACAAGTTTGCAGTGGTGCTGACTGTAGAGCTGGAACCCTAATTTTCTCATAAACTACTTTTTAAAATGCCTTTGTCTGACTTTGAGGACTGTATTTTTTGTGTGTATTCCACTCATTGTCTCTCACCTTAATTTACAGTGACCCACAGCAACTTCAGTTACAGTTGACAGCAAGCTCTAGTTATCTCAAGCTGCATACTGGGGGAAAAGCTAGTCTTTGTGTGATTCAGTAAACTTGTTAAAAAACAGGGACAGAGATTTTATGATGCTCCAGCTTTTTGAAGTAAATGTTCCTAATTATCAGGGACAAGATGTATAGGGAACATCAGTATCTTAAAACAGGTGATATCCTTGGCACGGGGAAGAAAAGTCAAAGTTGTATGTACACAAAATGTAATTCATGGGTACTTGCAGGCTGTGTAGTCACTTGAAGAAAAAGATTTTATGCTTTGAAACCTGACACGAATCTGTTTTGGGTTTTTTTATTTTCTTTTTTCTCCCCCAAATCCCTCCAGTCATGTCAGTCTAATAAAAGATATTGCCTCTCCCTACAAACTTTGCCTCACACATCCATAGATCAGCACACCAGATTGCTGTTCCAAATTAGGTACAGTTTTCTGCAGGCATACTGGCAACTGTGATTTTTTGGGGGTAATCTGAGAACTCTAGTTTAGCCAGTATGGCAAAGTGGTATACACTGCTGCCAGTCCACATCAGCAGCCACATCTGGATTCAGTTTTGTAGCTGAGGCATTGCTTTCCTGGTGAGAGGTTGGCAGACACCCCTGTGTTAATGGGAGAGTTCTTTTTCATAATTCCTGCCCTATCTCTTAATTTTCAGGCAGCTTGAGCTTTCCTAATTGTCATCTTATTTTCTGAACAGATGCAGACTCTGTATGCTTTCGACGAAGAAGAAACAGAAATGAAAAATAAAATAGTTGAAGACTTGAAGACAGCTCTGCGGACGCAGCCCATGAGGTAATGTTGTTCGTCTTTCATCACAATTCACTGCCTCCCTATAGTCAGATGTGACATGGGTAAGAGTGGCAAGGACAGAAACCTCATTGTCTCACCTCACACAAGCCTCTCTGATATTTCAGACAGTCCTTAGAGAGCCCTACAATCCCATGTCTAGTTGGGAGGGCACACTAACAATGAAGCATGTAGCTTCAGGGAAAAAAAGACAAAGTCTACTGTGAAAAATCTGTGGCAGATATTTGCAAATACTGGTGATGACTATGAAGATTAGAGTTTAGTCTTCACAGCCCCCTGAACGTCCCATGTAATTTGATTCATGTTGGGCAAAATCTCAGCCTCTACCCTGAACTTTGAATTTAAGCTTCCTCTTATCTTTAGTAATGTGAACTCTTTGGTACAAAGCAGCTAATCCATCTGACATCACCTGGTTTGGCATTCTTCCTGTTTTATGTGTAACTGTGGTGTAGAAAAATGTTAAGAGACTTTATTGTGTATCTTTGAAGCTAAAGTAATCTTTCTTTTTCTGGGAACAAAGCTATGAACAATAGCAAACTAACTAGCACAGAAACCTTTTCAATTTAACACTTAGAAGAGCATTGTGCAGAAGCAATAACTGTAGTTGATATGATCTCAGGAAACACTACATCAAAAAATTTCTGAATCTCTTTTGTATAGGCCAAATAGTTTTGCATCCACACTGTGGTGAAGTCATAGTTTCAGAGCGCTTCAGTATTGCCTAACAAAACAGGATTCTTTTGGGACGAAATCCTGAACAAACCAAACAAATGAAATAAATAAATAAAAACACTCCAGAAAATTATCTCAAAGAATTTGCATTGCACTTACTTTGACTTGAAGTGAAGATATTTCTGGGACTTCTTGCAGAGCTAAGCGCTGATTATGCTTCTCCCTTTCGTGATACTTAAAAAAGTGACTTTGTGCCACTTCTCACCTCATGGCATGTGTGAGGTAGAACACATTAGCTTAAACCTCATTTTTTTACCTCCCCTTGTGACAGGCTGTAAGAGAGCTCAAAATCAGATTCTGGTGCTCCTCAGGTGTAAAGATTTATCAGGCTTTGGTAACTTCACATGTGGGTAAGGTAAGCAGAGAAATTGTGACCTGTATTGAGACCTCACCCAAGGGCATAAGTGACTGATCCTCTCTATCACTGTCCTGAAGCAGAGAATACAGTAAAATTCAGCTGGACTTTATGTCCAAATGGAAGCCACAGCAGCTGACAACCTCCCAGCTCTCACAAGGCTTCTCAACTAAAGTCCTGAGCTGATGAGACTTGATATAGCAACTTTGTTACATTAATATGGAGCTCGTTTGATGCTTACGCTGTGAAAGTGATAGCTCTCATTGAGTGCAGCCACAGCAGCAAGGCCTCTTTGCTTTGTCCAGCTGAAACACTTTGGTGGCCACCATTGGTTGTTCTGGTCTGTCATTTTGAATAGGACAGCCCAGCCTCCTTGCTGAGGACAGGGCAAGAGAGAAGAAGAAAGAGAAATGTCCCTTGCTCAAAGCCTTGCAAGGTTCTCCTTCTCCAACCTGTATTGCATCTGCTGGATGCCCTTGACAACAGCCTGTTGCTTCATCTGTTTATAATAACTCTAACAAGCTTCAGTACAAGCATCTATGGGCTGCCCTATAAAGTGTTCTCTTCTAAATCATTGGCAATAGCTGTGGGGCTTTTTTTTAAAAAACAGTTAAGCCAAGCCAAATTTTGACTTAAGTCCTGTGTCTCAACTAATTTCCAGCGACTCAATTCGTTAGCTGCCAAATGGGCAGCGCGCCAATGCCTGATCAACAAGCCAATTTCTTCTTGATGGAAAGGTTGCAGTAGAGGGGCCCTCAACTCCATCGAATCCCTCTCATAAGCACTGTGATACCCAAGCCTTCAAAATACTAGTCTTTCTGGTTTAATTTGGATATCAGATCCTATTTTCTTTGCCACTTCGGCTCATCAGGCCTCTGAAGAAAATAGAGACCTAAATTTGCATAGGATGAACTGTCTGGAATCCATTTGTGATGGTAGGGTACACAGGGGCTCTGACAGCTTACCAAGAGGCTCCTCTGCTTGAATTCTCTGATCTAGAGGAATCTAAAGAAAAAAAATGCAAATGTTTGGCTGTCTGTTTTATTTCACTGTAGAACTGTGTCTCTTCTAGTAGATAATGCACAGCAGTGTTACTAATCTGTGTCTCTATTCCAACCCACCAGCTCTAACAATAAAAGTAAAGTAGACCTACCGAAACTCAAGTTCCTTTCCTCTTTGCAGAGGAGGTGATAGAAACATCCCTGGGGCAGTTAGCTGGCCCCCTTTGAGCAAGTGCATTTTGTTCTGCTATTTAGGAACTGCCCTGAAATAATAAAACCAGGTTATGTCCTAGCACGGAGAAACAATTCCAGCCTTGGAGAACAAAAACTCCACATCTGCATCTTGTCAAGAAACACATTTTCTCTCAGGTTTGTAAAAGCTTATGACTATAAACAAGTGTGATGACAAACCTTTGGACAGAAGCTGTAAGAGAAGAGCTTTTCTTTTGGTATTTTAGTGCCCCAAAATGGAGGTTCAGAAATGCAGCAAAAGTGAAAACTTACAGGGGATTGGGAAAAAACCTACTTTTTGGAACCCTAGAAAAGTGCTTCTTTTAGTCTGAATCATCACTAATTCCCCTTTACTGTCTGCTTTTCTCTTTTTGTTTTATTCAGATTTACCTCCTGCTATTTTTGTTTGATTTAGCAGTGTTGCATCCAGGTGCATAGTGAAGATGATTGTTTATCCATTCAGCAAGCAAGATCCATTATGCTGAATTTTTCAGCGCTTCAGTAGTTGTCAGGATTATGTGTGCCCCCTGGTTCAAAAACCAATGCTGCAGGGAAGTGTAGCCTTGCCTGTTAACAGGGTGGGAACATCCTGCTCTCTGCACACCCACAGCATATGATCCTTCTGTCTTTCTCGAGTTGGATCGAGTCTCACAGGGAGGCTGTACCCCATCCACTTGGAATCCATCAGTGGGTCGGTCAGTACCTCTTAGGCTACCACATCTGTGTTTGGATGAAAGGTTTATTATTAGACCTAGATAACTCATTCTGATCAGCACTCTCTAAAACTTGAAAGGCAAAGAGGCACCCTGCCTTTTAAAGTGTGCTAAACTGGTCAAGTGAGAGTCTGAGGTTTTAATTTGCTTGTTTAGCACCTATTAAAACACACACTACTTTATTTACACTTGAGTATTTGAATGTGTTAGCCAGAATGCATTGGCAAAAGTGTTTAACTTTACACCTTCCAGTCTAGAACAAGACCTTACTTTGCAGCATGGAGGCTGTGTAAGATGGAAGTTACATATGTGTGTACTGTGAGGAAGCACAGCACACTTTACTGGTATAAGCTGAGTTTGCTTTTGCACGTACATGCACACACACACCTGCTTAGAGGCATACAGATGCACAAACACTGAACAGTGTGAGGATTATAACCTTTGGCCTGTCTGCTAAACTCCCACTTCTTTTTCTCTCCTCTACAGACATTTACATACACACTTCCTCACACCGAACAAATCCTCATACTGAGAGTATCTGTTGGCCCAGAAACTGCTTTTTCCATTTCTTTACCTTCCCCAGCATGATTTCTGGCTTTTCTGGAGAATGGGGAATGAAGTGTTTAGAAAAAGGAAGACGAAAATCAAAATTTGATTCCTGCTTCTGATTGCAGCTGAAATGGAAGGGAACTTGGCTTTGCTTTCTATTGAGTAATGCAGCTCACTGTTTGCTCTCTGGGCTAGAAAAAGTATAGGAAAGTCCCAACATTGTTTTAAATTATGTCATTAATCAAGTTTTGTGACACACACCACTTTCCAGCGCATGCCTCCTTTTTGGAATGACCTCATCCTAACAGTCCTAGAAAAATTGCTCTGCCAGTGAATTTAGTGAGAGTTTGTACTTGATCGGGACAATGTGACTTTTGTGCATTTACCTTTTTTTTTTTCATGTGATCATCAGAGCAGGCTGAAATATGTGAAGGTTGTACTGCCTTGTTTGTCTTGTCATAAGAGCATGTGCTCCATCAACAGCATGTTTGAGGGACCCTTTGTTCTGCTGCTTCTTAAGGATGTTTCCATCAGTATTGCTCTGTATCTTCAGAAACATAACCATCTCAAGACTTCCTTCAGCCCTGGAACTGAAAAGAACAGGAAAAAAACCCACCTTTTTTTCCCTTCCCCTCAAAGACAAAGACAATAGCTAAGGTAAAGAATGGAACTTTGAAGGTAAGGAGGAGAAGGAGAATTTAAACTAGCCCTTTCATAGTAGAGGCAAAGAGCAACTCCAGTTTTTAGGTCCAAGGAATTAATCAGAATTCATTGGCATCATATTGTTTGGTAATGGGTTGGGTTTGTGCTTATTTTGTTTCCAAATATATCCTTAGCAGCAATTCTTTTTGCCATGAATGCACTTGTTTAATCTTCTTTGTCATGCTCGCTGCTAAATGCATTACAGAAACTGAACTGAGGCTTAATCTTTCTCTAATCAGTTTGAATAACAAACTGCTTGGGGTGACTTACCAAATTTCTGGTGCACAATGTTGATCCTGCTCTCTGGCCCAGAGACAGAGGGACTTTTGCTCCTTTAATTTATTGGGGTAGAGAAGATGATGCATCCAAAGAATGTGCAATCAGACCTGTGTGAAACTTGGCAGATGTTCTTAGAAGGGTTCAACTAAACCTTGTTTTCATTTTTGATGTGCATGTGTTCCTGTGCATTCTTGCCCTTGCTCTCATATTCACCTTGAAACTTAATTTTGAAGAAAACCCAAACCTCAGACTGAAACTTTGTTGAAACACGAGGCTTTTCCATATTTTTGGTCAAATTGCTGGCCCAAATAAGCTGAAAGTTGGCAAATCTGTCAGCACAGTGAGTGTAACTTTCAGGTAGACCCTGAAAATTCCTGTGTGGTGTGGAGTGTAGCCACCAAAAGACCATACATATGTCCAATCAATGTTATCTAGAGAAACACAAGTACGGCTCAGGTTAGTCTTGCTGGTACAGAGACATAAACAGAAATCATTTAAATTCAGTCTTTCAGTATGGTGCTTCCATTATTAATGAATATTAGTAACAGCATCTCATTTACATACAGAGAAAGGTGGTACATTAGGAAGTATCTAATAAGGAGGAAGAAGAACTGGGTAAAAGAACAACACAGATTTGGTATTTTCAATTTGTTACACAAGTGGCAATTGTTAGCAACCTTTTCATTTGCTTGTGGTGTCTTTCTACGTTATTCAGCTCAGAGTGTGGTCATGGACATGTCACTGTTGGTGTACATTCTTACAGACTGAAAATTCAGGGGTGATGAACGTGGTTTGGCACTCAGACATTCTAAAAAACTCACCTACCTGAATGACATGTTAGATGAGGTAGGAGGTAAACAAAGCAATCTAGAGAAATTATTTCCAGCCCTTTTCATATCTTTAAATCCCCATCTTTAAGCATGGGAAATTTATATGAAACATTGCTAGTATGATGGATTTGAACTGACTTATCTATTCCATCCTTTTCTATTGAAGGGCTGTCTGCATGGTCTAATTTGACTCATCTGGGTTTTTTAACCCTGGTTTTCAACAAAACTTTAAACTTTTTCAAGGACTTTCTCATATATTGTTTACGTCCTCTATTTCAATAATTTTTATGCTGAAGAAAGGCAAATTTTATGTAGAATATAATAGAAACAGAACTCTGGTGATGGTAATAGTCAAAATAAACCTGCTCTACTGTAGGTTCAGTCCTTGATGTCTCATTCAGTAACTGATTCATTCTGTATTTCCTGTATTTATGATGTTTTTACTGTACATTTTGCTACTGCAAGTTGACAGTGGACCTGTCCCGTCCTTATGCCTCCTCAAACTAAGAGCTAACAATCAAACAACGGAAACAGCTAAGGCCATTATAGGAACATTGCCTTTTATTGAAGAACATACCCCTTTTGAATATACCATGTTCCTATAGGTATGTCATGGGATTGGAGTGTGAAGGAAGGACAGTTAAGAAAGTGGGAAGTAGAAGCCTGTAAGTAGTATTGGCTGAAAGTTTGAGCTAAGTCTGAAAATGGTTTCCAAGATAATCTGGACTCATAACTAAAAGTGTGGTGATAAGTCTGTATGAAAATGTATGTTCTGTGCAGTAGCATGTGTGTAAGATGTGGCAATTGGAAAGAATTCATTCACCCTTGAAAATGCAGCAGATGTTGAGGTGAACCATGGCAGTGTTTGGCGGTAACTGCAACAAGGAGCACAGAGACCAAACAGCAGTGTAAGGAAGGTGATAGGCTGTAATTACCCTGAAACTATGTAACACATCATTATTAGCTAGTCTGTTTTCTCTTTTTGTTTGTTTGTTTTGTTTTTTCTTGAATACCTGGAAATTATTCTGTGAATCTTAGGCTTAAAGCTAGCCAGCTTTTAAAGTTACAGGGTTGACTAATATGCTATCATTTGAATATATTGCCTTTGGTCTGCTTTCCTTATTTTTCCTACCTGGTTGGTGGTTGTTTGGTTTTTTTCAGGTTTGTGACCAGGTTTATTGAGCTGGATGGCCTGAGCTGTTTGCTGAACTTCTTGAAGAGCATGGACTATGCAACCTCAGAGAGCCGTATACACACATCCGTTATAGGGTGTATCAAGGCACTGATGAACAACTCCCAAGGAAGGGCTCACGTTCTGGCCCACCCAGAAAGCATCAACATCATCTCCCAGAGCTTACGGACTGAGAACATTAAGACCAAGATTGCTGTGTTGGAGATCCTAGGGGCTGTCTGCTTGGTACCAGATGGTCACAAGAAAGTCTTGCAAGCCATGCTTCACTACCAAGTCTATGCTGCAGAAAGGACAAGATTCCAGGTAAGAAAAGGATACTTTGACACAAATACGCAGTATGGTGAATCTCTGCAGGGACCAATTTTACCAGTTGCAAACTTGCTAAGTAGTAAAAAGGCAGTATTTCTCATTTTATTTTAGGAAGGGAACTTCCTCAAACAGATTATCAGCATATACATATATATATATTTCAAGACCTATTGCCTGTCACTAATGCAAACTTAAAATCCCTTGTATTTTACCTGAAAATGGGGATTTGCTGTGTTAAGCGAAAGCTGCTAATTTATTCATAGTCTAACTTGATGTCATTTCTGGGGCGGTATTGATTTGTTCTGCCCTAGAAACTGAAGCCACAGAATTTCAGGAGCCTCTGTCCTGATTTTAAATCCTTAATTTAGTAATAACAGAGTTGTGGATTAAGTAATGGAGATAATGGCTTAAATAATGTATAGTGGAGGCAGTTCACTTGCCACTTAGCAATCAGCTTCTGAACCATCACCACAGCAGTTGTTGGCTCAGCTCCAGTTCAGATCATAGCAGGGAAACTCAGGCTCAGAGACTTTGAAGCAGGTCAGTAGATCAATGACAAGTTTTACTGTGGATACTAGTGACTGGTATTTTAATGTCCCTCTTCCAATGAACTGAGCACCTTTACAGAAAGATTTTACAGAATCTGTTGCTGTGTGTAAAGCTATGGCTCCTAAACTTTGGGGTAACCTCACTCATTTACTATTCCTTCTTTGGTGAAATTATTAGAGTGTGTTGAGCCAACAGGCCCTGGATCCTGATGCCTGACAGCCATTATCTCCTACCTCCTTCTCAGCTAATGCATTAGTGAATTTTAGGCTACAATGAGCTAATTACTGTAAAAGAGAATGGGGAAGCAACCTGTGCTGATGGACAGTAGCTGCCAATGTTTGTGTTAGAAGTAAATACACTATGGGATTCACTGACTGTGTCTCAGACCTGAGACAGGGACACAGGAGGTCTTGGTTCGGTGTTAACCTGTGTTTGGCATTGGCAGGTCCATACTTCTATGTGCACTGCCCCATTTGCATTGCTTGTCTATTCAAACTTGATGCATGTCTTTGGTGCTCATGTATGACATGTATGATGTATGACTGCAGAAGTGAGAGGGGCCTTTCGGTCTCAGCTGAAAGCTCTTGAGGCTTTTTCAATAGGGAAAATAGCAATTACAGTTAAATTTGGAGGATTATGAGATTACAGCTACAGCCATAAGAACACGTCATCATTCTTTATTAGAAGAGCAGGATAGGAATAACCGATGCAGATGCAGAAAAGTAAGCCATGTACATGAGTTATAATGTGCAGACTAATGTGGACCTACCTATGAAAGAGAGAAGGAAAAACTTTGAAATCAGCTTGTTCTTTAGTAAATAGCTGAAGTAAAGAATCCTTCCTGAATTAATACAACATTCTTGTATACAGAATATACAAGAGAGAGAGACAGGTGGGGATAACTTTAAAGGCCCGGCAAAACACAGTGATAATTCACAGCTTGGACAGCATTTATGGTCCTGTGTTAACTTGCCCTTATTTGACCAACTGACTCTGCTTAATAAGCCTGTATGGGGGATAAATGCTGAGTTTCCTCCATGTCTCCTATTTGGGTGTCTTTGCCTCTCTTTTTTTCATATTGGTTTAAAAGTCACCAAATAACTGAAATAAGTGCTTGCTGGGCAAAGTGTGGTAGCACAGGTCTTGTAAAGCTGAGCTTTTACCAACTCTTACATTCGTGAAAGTTACTTTGCATAGACCCTTGCTCTTGTCAAAATACTTCTTCATTGGGGAAAAAATGAAAGATAAATGGATACTCACTCTTTTCTCTTTCTTTCTGAAACAAACAAACAAAAAAAAGCCCCACCCAAACCTCAGAATGATTTAGCACAAGGGATGTGTTCTTGTTTGTATTTTCTAATACTTGTGTTTAGAGACTGGGGAATGGGATTTTCCACTACACTCAGCAATAGCTTGAGTTTAATTTTGAGGAGATAATGGTTAATCCAAAGACATTCCTCATCCATCTTCAGTCATTTTCTACCAACAGAGAGACTGGTAAAACAAATGTGGTCATGGTCTTTCTTACATTTTAGTGGAAGTTTGTCTGATATTCTACTACTTGTTAGTTATATCTCTTTGCCTCTTACTTTCCTAGACCTGTGTCTCATAATGGTCTTGTAGCCCATTGTCAAGAGAAACATCCACTGGAGCTTGACTGTGGGAGGTCATTTTAAGAAAAGGATGAGCTGACAGTGCTTGGACTATACCTTTACTATAAACTTCAAAGATGTAGTGTACAATGGAGGCTAATAAAAGCCTTTTTAAATCCTCTTTTAATTCTAGTCCTGAGTGTAATCTTTTTAAATCAGGCTTCTGAAGTATCTGAAGAAATGTTTTAGGTTTCAAGTGGAAGCCTTTTGGGGCTGTGTTTTCTGCACTTTGAGCAACTAGCAGCATCACTCAGTATATTGAAGTGTCCAAACAGTTTAGGGCTTGCAGCTTTAGGGTGATTTTGGCCACACCTAAACACTGTTAGGTTGAAAATTATCTGCCACAACTGGGGAATCTGGCAGAACCAAGACACAGGAATTCTTTCTGTGACAAATAATAAAACTATGAAATAAACTGTAGGAACAGGAGTAACATACCATGCAGAGTAGAAGCGTATTCCTTTGGCTCTACAGTCCATTATTGCAGACAGATTCTGATTGGTGGGGGCAAGGAAAGCTGGGAACTGTAAAGGCACTGCTCAGTCTTTCTCTGTTTCTAGCTGTACATGACAATGGACAAATTAGAGACAAAATACAGAAGGCGAGAATAATTTCAAGTTCTCAGTTTCGGAAATCAAACTCAGTTCTTGTGAAGTAAAAAGTGTAGGGCTTTCTGGATGTTGTGCTGAGCTCACTTTTATGGCAATATCCAACAAATAATGTAGAGGTGATGCTGATCTCTGGCATCAGTGCCATTATTGCTTTTCCTTATGTTGCCTTCCTGACAATAGTGGTTGAAAACATTTGCCATCCCATTCAGCCACCTCACTGTCGATTTATTCCTCCTCATCTGAATGAAAGCTGGCACTTTGTATACTGCTTGGACTTACTTCCATCTCTTACTGTCTCCCATATCATCTGTGGTGACCAGTACTATGTCTTTTGAGGAATTAGGAGGTCAGTGTAAAAAAGAAAGATCTACTTTTCCCCAGAACAACTTTTTTTTACCGTATTGAAGAGGAATATTATTGTAATGGATAAAAATGTGGGGTGTATGTTTCTGCTTCCACTTCTTTTTGTAAGAAGTAGGAAGAGAGGTTCAGAGTGATTCACTGGCAACCATCTGAAACTTGAGCTGAATAACTTGTTGCTGACAACTTTAGGTTGGAACACTGATTACTTCCAGTTTGCACATGCTCAAGTGTGGTGGAGTGGTGTAGTGTAGAGATCATGTATTTAACATGGTAACATAAAGCATGGCATGTTTTGTTGAATATAAGAAGTTATTGCTGGTCAGTGTTCTAAGAACAACTCTTGCTACCTGGCACAGCTAGCTGGAAGTTGTCGGAGGACTCAGCAACTGGTGAATTAGTGGAGAAGGAATGCTGTGACTGAAGATACGGTTCTTAAGAAACTTGCATTGGCTCTGTCCTATTATTTGAATAGGAAACTTAGAGTTTTATACTAGTGTATCTGAAGTCAAAATTCAAATCACAGTGAGATCCCTGAGCATTATAAACTCTTGTTCCCAATTAGTTTAACTAAATTGCACCAGGTAATACCAAGTAAAGACCATTAATCAGAATGTGCTGAATTACTTTGGAAAGGATGTCTTTGCTTCTTGATGTAGTGGGGTTTTTTTAAGTTAATGCAAAATATAAATAGAACTTTGATGAATATGAAGGACTGTTTTCTTACTGTAACCAAAAAACATAAATCATGTTTTCTTCTGAATGGGAACTTTGATGTAAAATATTGCTTATTTCTAAATTGCCAGCATTTCATCTACTCAGTACAATTATCAGTCCTTAACTTCAGGTAGGATTCACTTCGAAGCCATGGGAAGAATCTTCAGACCTTACTGTTCTTTGCTGAGACTTCAGTCTTCACTCAAATGCCTTTTAGTACTGCAACTGTGTCTTTGATGTTCAGTGCATTTATAGGTCTATCAGGTTCATCTTTGTCTTGGCATTTGCAACAAGATTCTATACTTTATTTTTGTATCTCAATTTACATAGTCCCTATTCCTATTTTCTCACATTTGCAACATCTTGCCTAAGCTTATCCCTTTGCTTGCTTTAATTGTTGACCCTTCTTTTGCAATATCCTTCTGCCTGGAATAATTCTCCCTTTAATGTCCAACAGGCAGTCTGTAGTTCCTTGAATTCAAGATACTCCTTGAAAATTGTGCTCTTCAGAGCAGTAATCTATCTTTACTCAAATACCACAACAGTATAAAGGCATATCTTCAGTCTCCTTCCTGAGACAACCTGGAAAAGCTCTGTCTTCATCAAACTGTGTGCAATATACTTTGCCTACAAATCCCACTCTGACCCTTAAAGAAGAGAGATGAAAGAAAACAGACAATAAACCCTCAATGCAGAAATGTGGAATTAGGAAGATGAGCTCTTGATGTCCCTGCTGGGATTTTTTTCCACACAATTCAAAATCGGTACTAGTGTAATTCTGTCACTGCCTCACTGCGTGACCATGAAAATGTTACTTTAGCTTGAATTTTTTATGTGTTTTTCTTGTGAAGATGGAGGTTTTATAAAATGCGGTGAAATCTGAGAAAGAACAGTCTCTGTTTTCATAGCGGTTCATGTCTGCATTATGCTATTTATGACTAGTTTCTCTTGTGAAAGGGACACAATCTCACTCTTCCCTAAGCTACTGCCTTTCTGATTATTGTTGTGCTTGCTGAGTCCCCTCACTTTTCCTGTGGAGTCAGTGCTATGACATTGTAACATGTTAGAATTTTTAACATGCTGTATTTTGAGTCAAACAGACATTGCAAAGTCATAATGTTCTGTTGGCCCAGAAAAGTTTATCAGGATGTTCCAGTCCTCTTCCAGCCTAGCTTGCTAAAACATTCATCAAACTGTGGATCCTTGTGGGGAGAATGAATAAAGGTATTGATTTCACTTGCTGGTAGTAATACTAACTGGGCTGCTTTGGGCAGAACGTTCTTGTTTTCCTCCTTAGTGCTGCTAGAAATTTTGAAACTTGAGGTGAAGGAATTAAGGAAGTTTGATATTGTCAGTCAAAAAGGTGGAGATGAGGAGCATGCCTTCCAGAGCCCCCTTGCCTGGTTTGTGTTAAACACTGTCAGTACAGACCATAATTTGTAGGGAGAAATCTGATCAATTTGGAATTGTAGTAGAGGAGCTAACAAGGAACAAATTAAAATCTGATATTCTCCCTTGATTTGCTTCTTCCCTTTAGGGCTCTATCAAAGCCTTTTGAGGTTTCAGATTGAATGAAACAGTACTGGATGTCAGTGTTGAGGAATAATGGGATTAAGTGAGAAAAGTTTTGCTTAAATAGTAGGAAAAACCTTTATAGCTGTAAGATCAATTGGGCCACAGAACTGGCTGCCAAGAGGTGTGGTGAAATCTTTTTTACAGGAAATGTTCAAGAGAAGACTTGAATCTTAGCCATTTGCAAAGGATTGGAGATTTTGGAGTTTGGCCACAGTATGCGGGTATAGACTCTGATGTTCAGGAATTGCATGGACTTAGCATGTTTCCTTCTCAAGATGAACAGTTGCATGAAGATGTGCTACTCTTAGCTTAGTGCAACACGGAGTTTTGATTTTTCATGCCCTGCATTTGGCTTGGCCCCCACTGCATTCAGCTCCTAGTTCAGCATTCTAAACTGCAGGATAGCAAACTTCTGTTAGCATCCTACATCCTGTCGGGATGCTGTAGCTGATATATTGTTGCACAGATTCTAGCATGTTCCTAAAAGTCTGTGAGAAAATACAGTAGGCATGAAGCCTCTGCAGAAAATCAGCAAATTATCCTTGGTTTTGATGCTTCTGTAGTGATGATTGCTTAAATTATTCCAAGAAGACACATGTGCATTGGATTTAAGTGTCAAATCTGATATAACAGAACTGAATTTTCTCATTTATTTCACTTCTGCTTATTTGCCAAGTTGAAGAGTTTGTTTTATTGGTGAATTTAAAGACTTCTTAAATAGTCTCCTATTGTCACTGTTAGAGATAGGATGCTGGATTGAACTGACTGCCAGTCTGGCTCAGGAGGGCGTTTCATGTATTTTTATGTAAGACTCGTTCCCATTTCTAACACGGTATTATTTGGTTATAACACAACTACTGGGAAGTTGGATGTGATCAAAGTTCAAATGCCAGGGCTAGGGATATTTGCAAATTCCAGCTGGTAAATTTAGAAGTAGCAAGAAAAAGGAGTTCATGAAATCAAGCTTATTTGGTAGTGAATATCCTATGCTCAGATGTAAAAACAGCTGTCAGTACCAGCATATGATAGGTCAAAATATTTTTACACAAACCCAAACATGAAGCTAGGAGGTTATTCTTTCTCCTGAAGATGCGCAGGAGGATATTCCTCTTGTTTCTTGAGATATATCTCTGTGGCTTTCTACAGGAAACAAGATAGACCTATGAAACGGATGACTAGCAGAGGAAAGATTTTGCTCTGAATGAACACTCTCAGTAGCAGGGACAAAAGACTGACTGAAGGAAAATGAACTTCCTTATTCAGAATCATAGCTTCAAAATGTTATTTAGATGGTCTGCTGAGCTGAACACTAAAAAGCTATTTTTGTCTTCATTATCCCTTTATAGTCAAAACTTGTCAGGAAGAGTAAAAAGAATTCTCTCTTGTTTAGTGCAACAGCAAAACAAATGTAACAGTGTGACACATTTATTATTAATGCTGGAGTGAGATTCATACACTTGAACTGGTAGATCTCAAGTAGAATTTGTTACTCTTCCAGTAAGGAAAATCATCCTTGAAATTATGAACTGATCAGAGAATATCCTGAAGAGAAGATTAATGGTGATCAGCACAAAGCTAAAAGTAGAGTTGCTTTCATGGGTAATCAGTTTCTGCATGTAACCTTTCTGATAAATATTCAAATGGAATTCATCCTAAATAAGGCAAAGGCTACCAACATTATTTGTCTAGGCTTTTTCTCCTTTGTCTCCTGATCACAAGATTATAGTGAAATATCCCTACGTATGTAGAAATTAGACCAGCAGCATTGCTGTGCTATGTGCCCCCTGAATGCTAAATACCACCCCATTTGGTTAACAAGGGGACACACAGCCTTTCCATATATGAAGGGAGCTTATAAGAAAGACAGAGAAAGACTTTTTACCAGAGACTGTAGTGACAGGACAAGGGCTAATGGATTTAAACTATAAGAGGCTACTTTTAGATGTGATAAAAGGAAGAGGGGGTTAGTTTTTTTATGATGAGGGTGGTGAGCCACTGGAACAAGTTACCCAGAGTTGTATATGCCTCATCCCAGAGGTGTTCAAGGCCAGCCTGGGTGGGGCTTTGAGCAATGTGGTCTAGTGGAAAGATGTCCCTGCCTATGGCAAGAGGTTTGGAATAAATGATCTTTAAAAGTCACTTTCAACCAAAACCATTCTGTAAGTCTGTAACAAGGAAACTGGAGCTTAACTGCAGTTCCATTGGAGATGTATAACTCGCCTTTGAGCTTTGGAGCTGTATACACAGAGGATACTCCCATTTGGAGCTTAATGAGAGGTAATAAATTGTCTGCTTCATGTTAAATGGTTGTTGGGGAAGGAACAAGGAAAAATCTTTCAAGGTTCAGGTATAGGCTTTATTCTTCAAAAGACAATCTCTTCTTAAAATTATCTCCTCCTGTATACATAAGTGAAATGTATCCTGCTGAGATCCAAGGAAATAATGAAAATTACTTGAGTGATGTGAGTAGAAAGGGCGTATGAATCTGATACTACCTTTCTGTGTGTATAAACTCCCTGCCATGTTGTGACCTTCCAGTACCTGAAGGGAGCCTACAAGAAAGATGGATGGGGATGCTCTTCGCAAGAGCATGTAGTGATAGGACAAGGGGGAATGGCTTCAAACTGAGAGTATGTTTAGGTTAGATAATAGGAAAAAATTCTGTATTGTGAGGCACTGGAACAGGTTGCCCAGACAAATTGTGGATGCCCTGTCCCTGAAAGTGTTTAAGGGCAAGTTGGATGGAGCCCTGAGCAACTTGGTCTAGTGGAAGGTTCCCTGCCCATGTACAGAGGGGTTGGAACTTCATGGTCTTTAAGGTCCCTTCCAACCCAAACCATTCAGTGATTCTATGAATCTGTGATATTCATCATATAGAGTTAAGAGGGTCATCATTCTGCTGCTTTCTTACATCATGTTGGCAAGAACTATAAGGAGCGTCTGTTTTTTCTCAAGCAAAAAATTGTTTTAAAAAAACCCCAACTTTTTCTTTTTTAAATTAGCATCAGGTGGGCATTTTATTCCAATTTCTATTCTTCATATATTTATTGTGAGTGCCCAAAATTTCTAGTAGTATTGTCTGAAAAAAATACTTGCTTTAAGCCTTATTTCTTACAGCAAATAAAAAGAAGACTAAGTGCATATTCCATCAACAGTATGCACAATGGTACAAGAAATTAAATTATATCCTCTAATTCAACTTGCTGTTCTGTTTCAGTCATTGTTAAATGAGCTAGACCGAAGCATGGGGCGATACCGAGATGAAGTAAACCTCAAAACAGCCATCATGTCCTTTATCAATGCTGTTCTGAATGCGGGTGCTGGTGAGGTGAGTCACTGCCCTGGAAGTGCCTTCTCAAATGTTATGCTTGAATTAGTTTACCTTGGAAATGGTTAGTAGATTAAGTCTCAAATCTTGTGGTAGTGAGTGGATGTAATTTGTGGGAAATAATGCTTAATCGTTATGATTATTCTCATAATATGTTCAGTATTATTTCATTGCCAATTTCTTCAACATAACATAGACTACTATACAGACTACTTACATTCAAGTGATTCCTTTGGGTTCTTTCTTGTTTGATTAGTTGGGTTTTTTTGTTCTGGGTTTTTTTGTTTGTTTGTTTTTTTGGTGTTTTTTTAAGAACTGCAAAGCATCTACCTCCTTATTTCAGCCTGTTAGAAAACATTTTGGTTTACCTTCAGCAATATTTTGAAATGTTGTTTTGACTCAAAGCCAAACTCAAAGCGTTTTAATTTAAAAATATCGAAAGGAGATATTTCAGAAAAATAAAAACAGTTGTTTTTCTTTTATTAACAAGACCTTCTTTTGAGTCTGAAGGATAGTTTAAATTGATTTATTTCATTAAAAGTGTTACTTTTGTTACATTAGGTTTCGGTTTGGGTGTTTTTTTGTAAGCCACAACAGACAACAAGCTCATGAGAGCTGTCTGACAATGTATTTGTCTCTATCTCTGGGAGTCCTGTAACGTCCCACTGAATAGATGCCAGAAAGTTTGTCAGAGTATATAGTGGTTTTATGACAAGTAAACCTAAAAACTAAGAGGAAGACTGCAGTACTGTTCATCTGTAAGCAGGAGGTAAACCTCTAATGGTTGGACTAGCACAAAAAGCACTAATAACATCTGTTCTTTGTGGAAAAACATGGAGTATGCTGTCCTTACAACTGTATATGCAGAACTCATAGTAGGTAAATGAGGAATGTATTTTAAACAAAACAGAGGCAAAACCATGAATTTCTCTTTTGCTTACTTTACTGGTATCAATCATCCTGTGAATTTGGTGTCAGGGTAGAGGATATCAAAAAGGAAAGTTTTAAGTAATTTTTTTAAAAATGTGATTGACAGCTTTTGAAACTGAATAACTTGATTTCCCCCCACTTTTTCAAGGACAATTTGGAGTTCCGATTACACCTACGATATGAGTTTCTAATGCTGGGAATTCAACCCGTCATTGACAAGCTAAGAGGACACGAGAACGCCACCCTGGACAGGCAAGACATATTTTCTGAGGACAGCTACTGATGAACAGAAAGAGTTCTTAAAAACTCTTCTCTATTTGAGACAGCTGTCCTTGTCTCTTCCTGAAACTGAGTCCCTTAAAAAAATAATAAATGAGATTTATCCTTAAAATTAACATCAGCAGATGAAGTATGAAACATACATGCTGAGTTAGGAGAGGCTGTGGCAAAGAGTTCCTCACCTGCTTTTCTGATACTGTCAAGCAAAATCAGAAATACCAAAAGTGTTCTAATTCTTTTCTCTTGTAGCAAAACTGGAGCAAAAGCCTGTCCTGGCAGGAGGGAGGGAAGCCAGTAGTTCACTGACTTCATTCACACACTGAGCGTGTGTGGTCTAAGTGCAGGTTCTGAGTTTCCACGGGTGTTTTCCAGTCTTTTTTTTGTGATCTAGCCTGTATCACAAGCTCCCAGAAAGTAACACTGGCACAGCTATTAGAGAAGAGGCACCTGTGATGGGCAAAGGGGTAGAGATGCCAAGGGGGCATGAGAGAAGAGTGAGAAGTATCTTTAAAAAGCCCTGCTGCTGCACAAAATATAACACTGAATGGCACCTTCAAACTACTGTGTTAAAAGTTACACAGGTAATAAAAGCTTTCTCCGCTAGCAATTCTGTATTTTTGCCACAGTAATTGAAGCTGCTAATGACCTTAAATTGAACTTTTACAATGCCACGTGCTGCAATAGACTTGGAGTAAATGATAGAAACAATTTGGCCAAGACACTTCAAGAAGACTGATGAACCAAGGAGCAGCCTGATAAAATCTATTTGCCTACACAATGAAGCATTTTAAAGTGTGAGAGCAGAGAGCTGTGGGAGTCTCTTCTCCTGTTACCACATTAAGCTTGGCACTTGTGGAGAGGCACTGACCTGCTATCCCTTAGCATCTCCTTCCTACAGAGCGAGGCTGACTTGTAGGTATCTGATATCTGGGATTTCCTAGATGGAAGGGTGAAGTTTGCCAAAGCACATGATGAAAAACCTATGGATCAGGCCTATGCCAGCAGCTTTCAAGGCACCTTTTTCTCAGACACCCAGTCAGAAGCCGCTGCAGGGTGAGAGAGCTATCCCTGGGGTACATGTATTGTGCCTGAGGCCCTGCACAAGCACCAGTTAGCACCAGACTGGCCTCACACCTTTGAGCAGGTGGAGGCACATCCAAGGTATTAGTGTAACAGGGAAAGGCTGCATGCACCTTTATGTCTACAGCTTGACACAGAGCTGGGATCAGGAATGTTACTTTTGATATACAACTCTAGAAGTGAGAATCTTCTGTGTCTTGTAGGTAATCCATATTCCTTTGGACAGTAACCAGGAGTGTTTAGGAGGGGCTTAGGGACACTTTTAGATCTTACAAGTTAGTCATGAGAATGATAACAGAAGTTTGAGAGGATCTCAGGTGCTTGGATTATATGGACTATATAACAGAGCTGTACAGAGGAATGTGCCACAGCCTTTCTCCACCTCATCTACTGTGCTCTAGTCTCTGTGTAAGAAAAGTCCAGATGGTCAAATGTGTCATTCACCAGGTCCCCCAGATCCAAACACAGGCATGCCGCTGTGCTTATCAATAGGCATATGTAGAGACAGTTGCGAACTCTGCTTTTTAACTGATCCACTGACTGCATCTCTGCTTCACTGTTTAAAAGAGGCAAGTTGTTAATTGTCTAGCAGCTGGTTAACAAGTACAGTGTGGACTTATTAGAAACATATTATCACTGCAGGCATTGCATTCATCACAAATATTCCTATCTATGTTTATTTCTATCACCTTGCCTCAACACAGTGCCTTAGCATGGGAGTTACAGAGTATGTGTACCTTTGCCAGCCATTTCTTTTGGCCGGTCACTGACCCCCTTGCCTTGCATACCTGTGCAAGCCCTTCATGTATGAATGGCCAATTTCCAAGTGTTCTAACTGGAAAGGAGGTGTTGCTGCTTCTGTAGTGACATACTTTGTTTAAGTCTGAATTATGCAATGAACATTGGCAGATTTTGTTTTTCTCTTTTCTCTTAGACATTTAGATTTCTTTGAGATGGTCAGAAATGAAGATGACCTGGAACTTGCCAAGCGGTTTGATCTGGTAAGTTTTTCTTTGGAGTACCTGGAATTGACAAAGCTGAACTTGCATCCAATTGGATGCTTGGTGTGACTTCACTTTGTGCTCCCTGAAAATTATGTTTTGCTTTGGTGCTGAGAGTGCCTGGTGCTCTTGTTTTCACTGTTTCTCAGTTAGCAAGGAGGATGTTTGTGCTGTGCAAACAATGAAAACAGTGATCACACACAGGGCTTCTGCCAAGGAGCTCTGATAAAAACTTCTGTTTAGCTGAATGTGCAGGAGTGAAGGAGATTCTCAAGCCTGCACTCAGGTTCTCAGTCCTGATGATCTGGACGCATTCTAGTTTCAGACATCCCCTTTACAGGACTACAGGTGAAACTTGGGCTCTTTTCTGGTACTTTTCCCAAGTTTACTGGAAATTCTACCGAAGACTGTCACCTCAGGGCCTGTGGAGAGAACTGGCATTTTTGAATGGGTGGGTTTTAAAGATGAGCATAAAACAAGGACAGTTTCCGCAACCTCTAGCATCAGTAAGAAGCTGTAGGGTCCAGAATAAAGTCTCTTTATTTGTGAATAGCTCTTGCCACACACTGATACAGAAAAACTATCCCTTTCTTGCTTAGCTTGTACTGTTTGTGCCACCACTTTCTTGGACTCAAATGTTTTGCTTGCTTCAGAACTGCTCTTGGTGACTTTGTATACCTCCCACCTTTCTAGCCCGTCATTCTGGGAATCATTTCATACTGGAGTAGGGAGGACAATGGTGGTCTCAGACTCATGTGCCTGCTCCTCACTGGAACCTGCAGGTGGACATGGCAGGAGAGTTTGCTTGTCTTTGTGTTTATTGGGTCTTTCACTGTTGATCAGGCTTTCACTGTGAAAGGATTTTCTCTCCTCTCACTTCAGATCCATATTGATACAAAAAGTGCCTCTCAGATGTTTGAGTTGATCAAGAAGAGATTGAAGCACACAGATGCCTATCCCTATTTGTTATCCATCCTCCAGCACTGTTTGCAGATGCCATGTAAGTACATTTACAATTTCCAGAGCAAGGGGTGTTGGAGAACTAGGTACAGCTTTGATGCAGGTACAAGTTCACGTATACCAGAACACACACTGCCCTTGTCTTCTATTCAGAGCTTGGCTGTGGCTAATGAACTTGATATCTTACACTGACTGCATCCAGGAGATTTGTGTAGCAGTATTTAAGGCAGCAGCTTGACCTCTCTGCACTTGCAAATAAAATTAAGTAGCTGAGACATTCCAGTTAGTCACTGACAGAGCTTTCAATTACTTTTTTTTTGAAGTTTTAAAAAAGAGTTATTGTATTCTAGATCAGGGAATTCCCAGAAATGGATAGCATTTTGAATATTAAAAAAATGCACTGAGGAATTTCTCTGATGAAACAGTACAGTACTGAAAGCTGTTCTGTCACTGGGAAATTCCACAGTAAGTCTTCAGGCTGCTATCTCAAGGCAACACATCAGTGGAGAACTCCTGAACTCAAAAATAATATTGGCATTTTTTTTCAAAAGAAGTCATAGGAATTTTCTAGCTAACTGTAATAAAAAAATTCAGTTATGCTTCCGGCGTGGAGCAGCTGGGCAAATGCATAGCAAGATCACTAAGGAACAGCCTGCCTTGATCCTGTTAGGTATCAGGTGCTGGTCTTCCACTACTTTCATCCATGCTTGAGCAGTCACACTGAGAAGGGAACATGAGGGAGATGTACTGTGGGGTGCTTTTCAGAAAGTAATGCGGTATGTTCTTGGGCTCTCATTCGATTCAAGTACTGCCATGCACATTTTCAAGCAGTTCTTTGTCTCACTGGTCTCTTTGATAATTACTCTTGAAGACAGCACTTGAGCCTTACGTATTGACTGGATTTTTTGGTGGCAGAAGGGCTAAATCCTGCTAGACCAGAACAGAATTGTACTGGAGCAGTTTTAAAGAATCTAAAGATCTAGGTTATGTAACTTTGCAAGCTGAGGTAAACTCTGTGTTGCTTTGGCTCTTCCGTTTCGACATCCGTGGGATCAGTCCCTTGGGTTCAATTTCTGTTCTTTATCTCTGCACTTTTTGGTGATGTTTGTATGAATTTTTCATGCCATTTGAGTTTTGCTGATCTTTACATAACCAAACATGCAGATAGAACATCTGATTGTTTTTTGCAATGCCTGATCATGATGTTACCTAGTTACCAAAAAACCCCCAAAAAAACCCAGCATCAAGCCCCAGAAAATACTGAGTAATGACTATCACAAAGGAATCACTTTTGCAGATGTTTAAAGTGCAAATTAGAGATAATCTGTCAAAAGGTTTGCACCGCCTGAATGTGCAAACCAGGCACCAAGTCACCAGTGCCTGTTATGTGCTGTTACAATATGCCAGGTGTTTGTAAATAATCTGCTAGCAACAGTTCAGAGTTAGGCTTTGTCTTCTGTAATTTATTACATAGAGAATTGAGATGGAAGGTGGGAAGGAAAGAACACCAGTTTGTTGGCAGGTCTGTGCACTTTGACATAGAATTGGAAGTTCTCATGGGTTGGTCTCTTTCCATACAGATAAGAGGAATGGAGGAAACTTCCAGCAGTGGCAGCTGTTGGACAGAATACTCCAACAAATTGTTCTTCAGGATGAACGAGGAGATGATCCTGATATAGCTCCACTGGAAAACTTCAATGTCAAAAATATCATTAAAATGTAAGCTGCATTATTGCTTATTTCTGTTATGCAGGTAGAAGTATATGATAAATATGCAGGTTCTTGAGAAATAGAATATCCTATGTGAGGAGTTTTTTTATTTTAACTTACAGCGTCTCATTGTCTCATTAGCCCTCTAAATAGTTTTCTAATGACATCTTAACTTGGCAATATATTTTAGCGAAGTCCTTACCTTTGACTTTTAATTTCTATTAAATATTAAGCTGGTTAGAAGAGCAGAAAAAATACGATTTTATAATAAGGCTTCCTCATGCCCCTTTTTTCATTCAGAATGTTCATGAAAAGCTTTCCTTGATATTAAAAAAAAAGTAAAAATAACATTATCTATATTTTGATCTCGTTCCTCACTAATGAGCACATAGTTTAGAAAGATTGCAAATAGTGGAAAGCAGCCCCCATCTAGCACACAAAACCTCTTACCTCTTCATGAAATGTCTGCTTGCTCTCACCCACAGTCTTGGCTGAGGGCACTACCATTATTTTTTCCCATAGGATGCATCATTTGAGAAGTCTAGCTACATGAGCTGGCTCTCATCTCAACTTCCCTGTTCTCAGTCCTTTTTTAGCCAAACTTTTGGACTCTTCATTCCATCCAACTGCCTCTGCAGGTAATTCATGGCCCATTACCCTTCCGAATTATCCACTGAAAAGAGTATTTTATAGAACATAAGCCCTACATGAAACCAAATTCTCCTGTACTAAAAATCTTACAGTCCCTTGTTACAGGCAGGAGCCAAAATCTAAGCTGGTTTCTCATCATGGAAAAATACTCTGGTGCTGATTTCCTTCTGCTCGTTTGGATATCAGACTTTATTGCAGATCTCATGCCCGATCTTCCTGTTCTACTTTCATAGCTACTCCTCATTCTGCATATCTAATCAATCCCCAGCATGCCCTGCATATTTTCTGTCAGTAATAGGAAATAGCTGTGCCAGTATGAGATATGAGAATTGCCTGGTTACTGATATATTACCCAACAGATAAGCATCCTTCCTCCTTGGAAGAAAGAAAAAAGTAGAACCAGAGAAAGCAGAAAGAACAATGGCAATCTAGTCTCATATTAAGGTTGGGGTAATTTGTGACCCAGAACAGCTATGATTATCTTAGTGATGACTTCTCTCTTTCAAAATAAGTAGACTTGACACTTGGATAGTATAACCTGAAGACAGGAATGTATCAGGATTTTTCCCCAGGCATTCCTTTATCCCTTTTAATGACTTTGAGTAACAAGCCATCACATTTATATTAGCTATTGGCTAAGGATCAAATTTTGGATCCAGACTGACCACTGGCATGATCCTGGATAAACATGTACATTCTCCAGGTTGCCTTTTGCTGATCACTACACATAATGGCCGCTTGCCTTTCAACCTCAGTAGCTCAGAACAAGTTTAAATGATCTGATTTCATCTTTCAGGCTGGTGAATGAAAATGAAGTCAAGCAGTGGAGGGATCAGGCAGAGAAGTTCCGGAAAGGTGAGTGCATCCTCTGGGGTTGGGTGGGAAAAAGAGGAGGCAAGACTCTTCCCCATTCATACACAGAGCAGCGAGCTGGGTACAACTTTTCCTTTTGCAGACAAATCCTGCTTTGTTCCCTCAAGTACATTTTGTCTTATGATGATCAGTTTGTGTTTCATAGGATGGGAGTTCGCCTAGTCCTCATGTGGATTGATTTTACAGTCTAGCTGCAACTTGGGCATTGCTGTCTTGATCACTGAAGGTCATTGTCAAGATAGTCAGACTCTATTTTCTTTTTCCTGCTTTCATTTTACATCCCCAGTTGAACTGACAGATTTGTCAGCTTTATTTCATCATAACCTGCATCTCTTCAGGGACTGTTCATGAGCTTTATTTCATCAGTCCCACTTGTGTGTTCCCCCTAGACCATGCCGAGCTGATGAGCAGGCTAGAGAAGAAGGAGCGGGAATGTGAAACAAAGACCCAGGAGAAAGATGAAATGATGAAGACACTGAACAAAATGAAGGACAAGCTGCAGAAGGAATCCTTGGAGCTGCGCCAGGCCCGAGACCAGATGAATGACCTGGTGGCTCAGCTTAATGAGTTCTCGGTATGAGACTGGGAGTCTTCCCCACCCTTGTTTAAAGCCTGCTAACCAGTGGATGATGAACAAAAGCATAGTATGAGTGAAACACTTCTGTGGTCACTATGGAGAATACTTAGAAGCTGCTCAGCTTTTAGCTGTCCAAAATGTCTGAGCTGGTGGTATAGAATGGTTAATGCATGGACTGCTCCGTTCCTTCTCCTCAGCCACCTTCCTTGCAGGAGCTTCTGAGGCACGTGTCTTCCTCCAGACATAATTTTTACTGCTGGGTGGGGTGGCCCTAGTTTTTATTTCAGTGGGGTAGAGAGAAACCTCGCAGATATGAAAGTATATTTAGTGAAGAAGCAGGATTCCTATCATGCTGCAAGAGCATCCGTACTGCCTTGAAGCTCTGCAGAAGTGACATTTGCAGTTGCTCCCTCCTGCTTGGTGCTCCTTCTATCCCAGCAGTGTGCCTGAGCCACAACTCACCATAACACAGCCCTGAGAAGTTGGACACTGCAGAAAGCAGATTCATTCCCTCCTCCCCTCTCCCACTTTGCATTAGTGGGGCCTAATGACAGGTATTCAGTATTTCAAACCCTTAGCTTTTAAACCCAGGAGTTCAAAAGTTCATAAGATTGAACTTTTCTCTTTTTTCATACATAAGGAGAAAATAATACATTTTGGCTTCTTTTACTAGCTTTCTGTTTTTCTGAGCCATTTATGGTTCCTTTTTTCAAGCTCTTCTCCACAGCTTCAAGGGCTTGAAACTTTCTCTTAAATGAAAGCTGAGATTCCTCCCTTTATTGCATGGCTTTGAGTGCAGGAGGCTTTAAAGAAAACATCAAATATTTTGAGACTCGTAATAAAATCACATCAGCTGGCAACATGGAGTTATTGTGCCTTTTAAACGGCTTTCTTTTTCTCTCTTTTTTTTTTTTTTTTTTATTTTCCAGCAAGGGGGCAGCATTTCCTTCCCACCCCCACCACCCCCTCCTCCAGGTGGCCCATTAGCTTTGTCCTCTTCTCACATATCTGAGAATTTGCCACCACTGCCACCTCCTCTGCCTTTCTCCAGCTGTCCCCCTCCTCCTGCTCCACCACCTCCTCCAGGAGGACCTCCTCCTCCACCAGGAGCACCACCTTTCTTCAGCATGGGGGTGCCACCTCCTTCAACGACCAACTTCAGCACCAGCGGCATCAGTCTGAAGAAGAAATCTATCCCACAGCCTTCACACCCACTGAAATCCTTCAACTGGGCTAAGCTGAGTGAGGTAAGAAACTGCAGTACCTTCATCAATTAACTTACTTTCTAATTATACCTCAGTGTTGATTAATTCCATGAATGCAAGTGATAGGAACAAGTGATACTGTGGCTTTCTGTGGGCTGAGGTCAGTAGGAGTCATTAATTGTCTTGAGGCAGTCTGTTCAGTTCTCCAGCAGTGGACATCCCTTCTGTGATAACCAAGGTGCTGATTAGATTGAGCTGCAGCAGGTCTGGGCATGCTGTTGGTTAAGCAAAGCTTTATGGGGCTGAATACATAAGCCAGACCTGCCCTCACTTGTGCACCAGGGAAGAGGATGAGCAGAGGTAATGTGGGCAAAATATGGTAAGAACCAGCTGCAAAAACAGCTGTGTCTTCTCTGGCAGGAGCCGTCTCCAAGGAGAGAAAGGTGGTCTGATTCTCCTCAACATTTTTTCATGGCCATGAGGGAAGCTACCTTTCTCCTTGCTTGGATAGATCTCTATCTCTCGGTGATAAAGCTCTGAATTGACAAAAAAAAAACCAAAACCAAAAACAGAAGATTTGGATTCCTTCTGTTGCACTAATTTTCTTCTACCTTGGTTGCATCTCCTTCCCCTTCACTTCTCTCTCTCTCCTTTTTTTTTTCCCATTCCCTTTCTCTTTAGGTCTTAATTTTTTTTAACTGATTTAGAAAGAAAAAAGTGTCTGTGTTGAGTTTGGATAGCTGCCTAGAAACCCAGGTTCTCTTTTAGACTGAAACTCACCCAGGGCCCAACTCCGGCATTTGGAATGAGTGTCCAGGGACCTCTGGAATGCCACAAGAATTCTCTCTCCCCCTCTCTCCTTTTCTTTAAAATAAAGTGAAGTGAAATATTTGCTGCACCGTCTGTGCTTGTCTGTCAAGGCCACGTGGGGGGTGTGGGAGAGAATGTAAGGATGAGGATTTATTTTCCTTTGCAGAACATGGGACTTAGTGCTCTGAAGAAAAGAAATAATAACTAATATATGTATATGTATGAATGTATATGAAAAAGAGAGAGTCACAGGTGTTTCTGTTTAGTGTACAGTAACTGTAGGCTTATCCTGCCCTCTGGATAAGAGTGAAGGCAGCTGTGCTAATAAAATTGAAGACCTGGGTGGTGAGGTGACTAAAAGACACTGTTTTGAGGAAGGCAGAATAGTTGGAAAAAGGGGCATGAGAGGGTGGGGCCTTCGTTTTGGGATGTCTGGAGTGTTAGTGTTGTGACCTAGTAAAGTCTTTGCAAAAATGGCAGAAGTTGTGGCGCTGACACAGGTAGCTTGCCTTGTTACTTAGGTTGCACATTGTTATGGAATTATTTAATTTCACTGACTGGTGGGGGAGCACAGTCATTTTAGTCATCTTCATCAGTTACCCTAGATTCCCTGCTTCAGTACCAGGCACTTCCTTTCTGTTCACAGGGATATGAATCCTCTGAAGGCAAAGTCCGTGGGTAGGTTGGATGCCCTCATCATGCCTTTTGTTACCTTTGCACTTCTGTTCTCCTGAACTGTCAGCCTTGAATGAACCAATGCATCTGACACTGTGTTTACATTTCACTTTTTTAAAAGGCCCTCCCTAGTTAGCAGAGAGCACAGGCACCATGGAGCACAGCAAGGTGAGGAGACACAGTTTTGGAAACAGCTATACACAAATTTAGGGCTGCAACTAGGTCAGATATGTTATTCAGCTCTCAGGTATCTCTGCATACTGTTTAGACCACCCTTCTCAAAGCAGTAAGTACAGACTCTCTCTCCTAAGCTTTCTCAAGTAAGTGTGAAGATGATGCCAGGATTGAGGCAGCCACATGAGAGCACACTCCCCTCTGTCCTTGCAGCCTGCCTCAGGGGAGTGAGAGAAAGCCAGCAGAGGCCAAGAGGAGTGTGGACAGGGCCGGCTGAGGGGGATTTGTCTGCAATATACTTTCCCAGTAGCGGAATCAAGGCAGTTCTCCAGGGCAAGTCATATGACACCCTTTTCCCCAGTGCTGATTTTGTCTTTGAAAGGAAAGAACTGAGCCCTTGGGTGTTAGGAGAAAGATCAAATATAGTCAGATTGTAGTTGACAATAACAGATTGTCCACAGTTCCCATGGGTACCATGAGAAAAGGTTTGACTGCAGAGTATCCGTGCTTCTAACAAGGAAACTCCAACAACCCACTAATTTCCACTGAGAATTAAGGATTTTGGACTAGCTTTGATGTTGATGATCAGTGGCAAAGCCATTGAGATGCGTGGATGTGCTGAATTCTGCTGAAGCCCTTCCACACCACAGCTCCATTCATACAGCTCTGCAGCATCGTCTGTGAATTCCATTCATACAGCACTACAGTAGTGCTAGTGCCAAGGAGCTCCCTTTTTTAAGAAAAAGATATTGCAATGTAACCACTGTAATATCCTGGAAAGTTTCCTTTCTTTGTTTCTGAGGCAGCAGTGCTCTCTCACTCTGACTTTTACACAATACCCAAGGTCAATCAGGAAGCAGACATTTATGGTTAAGCCAAATGGTGGACTGGTTTCAAGCACACTGAAAGTATGGATTAATAATTCCCTATTTAATAAATACAAACATATTGATTTGAAGTTCCCAGAGCAAACCAAGTCAACCTTTAGCTGCTTTCCTTCTTATCTCCTGGCTGGAGAAGCAGCTTCCCATTAAGAGTCAGGCTGGTGATGACTCCTGTCAGTGATGTCAGGAAGGCTTTCTTTAGCCAGTTCTAAATAGACCTGACTGAAATAGTCTCAGAAGAAACATATTTGTTCTACATACCATATAGGATTTTTTTTAAAAACTCAAAGTGCACACACACACAAACCCCTCAAAACCCCACACCAAACCCAAAAAAACCCCAAAACGACCAATCACATAAACAGAAATGTTTGTTTTGACACTCTATATATATATATTTAATGTTTCTCTAATGTTACCAATGATTCTTAGTTCTAGAACTTTCTTCCTGAAAGCAACCTGGGTATCATGGCAAACAATGATGCCAGACTGCTGCCAGAGATTTGAAATTAATGGAAAGAGTTCTACACAGTCTTGGTACACAATAATAGTTGTGGTGGTGCTTAGTCCTACAGTGAGATAGAACAGCTGTTTTAATTGGCAAATGGGCCAGAAACACAGTTTTTGCTCAAAGTGGATTTTTCTTACACCTAAGAAAGGATCTGATATCAAGAGAGAAGTTTGGTAAATGTGCTGTGTTCATATCACTTTTTCAGATTCCTAGTGGACTTCTGAATTAAAATTTTAAGTTGCTTCCACTTTTCTGGTCAATATTTTACAATTACTAACATCCTAATAAGCAGGATTGCCTGCTCCAATATTCACAAGACACTCACTGTTTCCATGGTTTCTCTGGGCCTGCAGGTCAAATGAAAGTACTGTAAGTTTTCACTCATGCTGTGAGGTTATTGAGACATGATGGACTTTGTTGGCTTCCAGAATATCATTATTTATATCTTTCAGGGTAAATAAAATCATCTGTTAGATGTAGCAGAGAACAGCTTGGTATGATTCGTAGCTCTATGAAACACTATCATGGTCTCTCAGCAAACTGGGATTCATTATAAAGGTGGAATTATGTAACTGCTGCAGATACAGTGAGTGAATTGTTAAATGCAAAATACCAGAAACTCAGCTTGGTGGAGCAAATGCCTTGTCAATACTTGTTCTGATAATAGGATGTTTCCTGCCTTCCTATGCACTACCATTTTGCTAGAGGATGCTGGGAAGTGTACTTCATAGGATTGGCAAAGCAGGCAAGACTTTCCAAAACAGAGGAACCACAGATCCTGAGAGACTTGTAGAGTGAATGAATAAATAAATAAAGTTGGGAAAAAAGCATGTTACAGATGAAGCGCCTTCTCTCAAATTTTATTTTCTTTTTTTTGTATTTTTAAGGACAGAGAAAAAAATAAAAAATAAAAGGAAGTATGAAGAATTTATTTTTAAATTGTTATTTAGAGGCCATAAGTATTTTTTATGGTACTGAGGGAATCATTTATCATAGCAACCACATGAAGCAGGTCTGTTTCTCTTAAAATGCTCTGTCTTCTCTGGCTGATGACAAGGAACTATCAGCCCGTTAATCCGTAACTGTGTATCAAGAGCTCAGTATAGGAAATCATCTGTCAGCAATATGAAAGTTTTCAAGGACAAAGCTTATGGTAGAAATAGAAGGCACAGCCCTGTTGCAAGTGTTTTGTGTAACAAAGATTGCTTATACCTCTGCTTGCCTCAATTTTAACTGGATTAGCCTTAAAAGTCTATTGCCTGGTCCAACTTCTGTTTGTGCATGCCATTGCAATGTGTGCTCCTGTGCAATCTGTCTTTCTGCTACAAGTAGCATACAAACCATCCTCTACAGGACCAGATTCAACCCAGGTCCCAAAATTAATCCCAGTTGAAATTAGAGTAATTTTCACTGGCTTGTTTTCCTGAGAAAGTATGGGCAAGAACTACTCTCTGCAATCCCTTTCTGAGTCTCAGAACTTCCTGTTCTGGCACTTCTGCAGTTCATCCAGACTAGACTGTGCTGTAGCACATTTTCACAGTTCTTGCCATTAGCAAGGAAACTTCACTCCCGTGAGAGTTTTGCAGCTGGACAGGTAGATTTGCAAGACACTAATGAGTAGCTGTCTCTAGAGTCACATCCAACCTGTGCCAAACACTGCATACTGTTTTTTGGCATCCTCGGGGCTGTATCCCAAGGATGGCTCTAAAGATTGCTCTTGAAATCATGTCCACTGGCTCCTGTCAAGAAATATTCTTCCATTTCAGACTTTGATAGGACAATCTGAAATAGTGAGGCACTTGGAGAAGTACTCTGCTGTTCAAACACATCCCCTCAGGATTTATAATACATGGTTTATAAAGCCATCCTGGAAACTGAATGAGAGTGATTGCTCTGTCTGAATGCTTTTGGCTGAGATTGGCAGCAGAGTCCAGGGTTAGCATAAAATGGAAATTAGCTTTGTCTCCTATTCCTTTGGCTGAGATGAGCACCCCAAACTTGTTTGCCATGTTACAGTCACAGAGTAATGATGTTCTTCCCACTATGGAAAGACGAGCCACACTGATTGCAAGGAATGATACAATGATATTGGTGAACCTGCTCAGGGACGGGTGATGCTCCCATATAGAATGTGCTCTTACTGTAAATAGTATTGCAGACACCCCTCCTTGCCCTCAGGTGCTCACAGGCTGCCTCTAGAGAGGGGGTGTTGGTTTTCCTCCAGTGTCTTCCCTGCCAGGAATTTCCTCCAGAACACTTCACACTTTTATTTCCCCCTCATTTTATCCTCCCATCAGTTTTTTTCGTTGCTCCTAGAGCCCTGTGGCTTACCACATTTCCCTCATTCCTTTGATGACTCTGAATGGGAAGTAGAGCCTGTTCCTAATTAGTTCTGATAATGAAGTGTTAATGCACTTTGCTGTGGAGGTACAAGTCAGGTACTTCAGAGCTGGAACATGTCTAAGAGTTTCATTGCTATTGCTTGCTGTTCCTGGCTTTCTCTGCATCAGTGTTCTTCACCACTGACTCTTCATCTCCCAGGGTTTTCTTACGCCTTTTTCACAATCCATTCTGTCCATTTCTTTTTTTTTTTTAATCAACACCTTCCTTATATTTCAATAAACTACAACAAATGTACACCTCGTTAGCTAACTGAATTGAAAGACAGTGATGTGAAGAGCAAGCTTTCCTTTTCTGAATGGGCAGTTGCCCAAAGCTTCTCTCACACAACATGCACCTTAACAGTCAGTTGGAAAGAGAAGGGGGTTCAGTCTTTATGTCCTCTGCCAGCAAGGATATCTGTCCTGAGAGTGTCAGCAGGAAAACAAAGACCTTCACCTAGTTTAGGATGACTGCTCATTAGCCAATTCATGTACTACAAGAGCCTATTTGGTGGACAGCAAAGCAGGAGAAGTCTGTGCCTGTCTCCCTCCATGCTAATCATCTGCCAGACAGCTAGGATTCCCTGGCATTCAGGATAATGTATCATCACAAGGGTTGTGAACATTTCCAGTTAGTGTGGATGATGCTTTTTCAGAGATCGGGATATAGTCTGTGTCCATTTGAGTTGACAAAGACCTCATGTAGAAAGGAGAGTTCATGTAATAGGAAACAATTAGACTTCAAAGGCTCAGAACCTTAAAAGTGAAATAAAATAAAATAAAAATTTAAACTACTTTCACAGGCAAGCAGAATGAGAACCACGCACCCTTTGGGCTTTACAACAGAACCTGGCAAAACTTGCAAAAGGGAAGATGTGTCTGGAGTTTGTCATGCATCAGTGCCTTTCCTAAGCTTTTTCCTCCTGATGGTAAAACTTTTTTCAGCATGACCGCAGTCATTGTGTTAGGCAGATGGCCACTCCTGAAAGGAAATATGCTGTGGGATCATGGATAATGCTTGAGATGTGGTCTGCTAGTCTTGGAATGTGCCTTTTCATCAGAGGCTTGCTGTCATGAGAAGTACAAACAGTATGTTTACAAACAAACAAACCCACTATTTTTTCCCTTCTTTAACTCTTGAAAGAAAGTTTGCCCTTAAAAATTACATCAGTAGTACATAAGAATATGACTAGTGAATGGAAGAGAATAACTGATCCAAATGGGGTTGGATGTTCTTAGCTAAAAACCATTGCTATCTCGTTAAATATGACCGTTTCTTTTAGGAGAGGATCCATGGCACAATCTGGAATGAGATTGATGATTTGAAAGCATTCAAGGTGCTGGATCTAGAAGATTTTGAAAAGATGTTCTCCGCGTATCAGAGACATCAGGTAGGAGTGAACGCTTCCATACCTTGTCTTCCTTGAATTTCTGGAGGAGAAAAGAACACATGGCACATCTGGGCCCTTGTCCACTTGCAGTTGGGCTGCGTCATTTGATACTCTGCCACTGTTCAAAAGAAATCACAAGACTAAAAGAAGTGGGGAGGGACATATAGAGCAGGGTATAACCTGTTATTGACATGCTTCATACTAAGGCAGCTCTCAGAGACAAGACCTATCAACAGGTAATGCTCTATTTAATCTCAGTAGCCACTGCCTTCCAAAATCCCCTGAGATTTATATTTATATTTTATATTTATATTTATATATCAATCTTTCTATATGTCCCATTTATCTACAGAAAAGACTGTAGTTGCCTGAGTACTGAGCAAGGTGACTGAATTAGCTGTCTTTCATTTGGTCTATTTTTTCTTAAACAGCCAACTGACCCAACTGGTTCGGTGACAGAAACTGTGTGAATTACAGATTATAACATGAACAGCATACTTTAAAAGTGGCCATTTATTAGAATGTCTTTTTTCCCTCCTCTGTTTCTTGGAAAGGAAGTCACCTTCAATCTGTCTATCTCTGCTGAATGAGATTTAGCAGCAGAAGGATTGTACTTGCACTCTCTGAACTCCCCCAGCTTTCCTTTGGTTTTGGAGTGTGTTCGGTCCTTTGTATGCTGCAGAACTGGATCATTGCTCTGAAGTTTTAGGAAAAGACACAGACCTGATTGCCATAAACCTTTATGATTATGCCTTGCAGTGATGATGACTATTTCATTAGCTTATTCAGTACCTTAAAATTAACAAACCAACCCCTTTGTTTTTGGACTTTCCATCTGTTCCCTTCTCTCTTTCATTTTTCTGTCTAATCCAATAAGCATAATGAATAAAATCTTCTAATTTACTAGCTCACAGCCACACAGATAAGCATCTGCACTTAAACTGTGAAGAATGTGATGTTACCTATTGCATGATGAGATTTCATTTCTCATTCTGCTCCTGCAAATAGCTGTTGCTGTTACAGTGGGTCCCTCTCTCTCTCTGTGAACCCCATTCCCTGAAACAAGATCTTAGTTCATAGAGGGGAAGAAAGGCACATGAAACTTCAGTGCTGTTACAAGACTGGATTTAGACACTGTGCCAACAGCTTAGCTATGGTGGTGAGCTCTCAGTTGTCTCACAAGTAGCCAGACTGTCATCTGTGTGCATGAGTAGCTATTGCAACATCAAGGTTCCATTTCAGTGTTTCAGGTGCAATCACTGCGACTTCCTCACTAGAAATGACCTTGCAAAACCTTCCTTCCGTTTGGCCCCAGAATTCAAAGCCAAAGCTGTCCTGCTCTGACGACTCTCAGTTAGAATCATAATATTTATGCCTATGTTACGAGTCAATGAAAAGCAATCTGACCTATTCAACCATAAACTAACCTGGCCCTTACCCCTGCCCACTGGAATGGGGCCATCATCTCAGAGCATCCTCCATGGGTCTCAGAACAGTACTCTTCCATTCTCATTAATCACACTTTATGACAGTGGCTCTGGACACTAGAGTAACACTTATATAAGCTACTCACATTTTTGTGTAGTTCGATGCATTGCTGCCCTTCCAGCTTTTGGTAGGGCTCTTACGCTGTGGTGTTTGTTTTTTTTTTCTTTTCCCTTAAATATTTCATTGTAATACGTTCTTTTTCATCCATACTCGCTCCAGTGTGAACTGGATTCCAATCAACAAGTCCTCATAATTTTTATTTTCTTTATTTTAAGACCAGGCAACCAGATTTGCTTTTGAATTAAAAACTTACAAAAATTTCTTCAGGTCACATTTAGTCTTTTCTACTCTTGTACTTTTGGAATTTTTCCACTCTGACCAAGTGTTTACTCTGGGTTTGTGACTTTTAAACTTCATCCAAATGTCTATAAAGAAAAATGTCAGTACAAAGTCCTGCTCTTTTGCATCTGAAATGTTGAGTGAGTAGAGATAAAGACATTTCTTTATTTGTTGTTATTAACGATCTTCGTATTTTTTTCCAATTTCATTTACATGAAACAACTTTTCTTTTTTCTTCGTTTTCTTTTTAATGACAAAGGGTCTCTTCTCCTCTCTCTAGCCCAGTCTATTGTTTTTGGTGGCTATGAGGGAAAGCTGAATTGTCCAGTGTACAGAATGCTGGACCAAGAATTCTTACACTTGTCTTTTGACCTTGCTCCAATCTTACTGTGTAATATTGACCTTTGGATTCAGTATATCTGGTGTTTTCCTAGAGTATGGAATATGTTGTGAAATAGTTGGTGTCTGTCACCCAGTAGTGCTGTAAGGCTTTCTTGGCAGTTAGTCCTTTCAAAATACTTGGCTAGAAGTTGTTAGTGCCATTGAAACAAGTTCTTCCTTGTTATACCCATTAATAACCACAAACTGTGCCTGTGCATCAGAAGAGGAGAACTGACCCTGAAGTTTTAACCTTGGCACTTCTTTCAGTAAGGCTCTGGACTAGATTTGTAAAGGTATTTAAGCATTATCCTAGTTAATATTTCAAGATCTAAGAGATTTATGCTTTGGATATTAAATTTATGATTTTGAGAAAAGACCTAGAACTCTTAGTTACCCAACATCTGCTGATTTAAAGTATGCAAAGGAATGCTGAAATACCTTTGAACCATCTGGGCCAGTATTACTTGCTAAGCATTTTATGCTCTTAGAAAACAGTGTGTGTCTAAATTCAGCTGCCTTGTTAAACTTGATATCTTTCCCTGTGACTAATTTTTGGCATGTTTTCTTCTTCGTTATTTGCGACTGCTGCCTGCCTAGGACCTGCTAACTAACCCCTCCTCCTGTAAGCAGGTGAGTATCATTGTCTGCTTCCTGATCTTCTTGCAGTGTGTGGGAAGTCCTGCACCATGACATCACGGGGTCACGACTTGTCTCGTGCTACTCTTTCATATGCCCTTGCACTCTGCCTTCTGGGTGGGGAAGGTGGTACAAAAAATTCCTTTAGTTGTACTAGCTCTAGAGTGGGAAGTAGCTCCTCTTCTTTCACTTAGTTATGATCTCACTGCAGTTACTGCTGGTGTCCGTAGCCCCCTTTTTATGATCCCAAGATAAAAAGGCCAGAGACAAAGAATATGAGTGTGAGCTTTTCCTTAACCAAAGTAATTGTCTCTCCAGTGGAGAACAAAAAGTACTCTCAGGGAGCCTTCACTCCCACTGTTCCCATCTGTGGTCCATCTGCTTTGGCCAGTACTGAAGTCTTCAGATCTGATAAAGGAAATATTTCTTTCTGTAGAACTGGGCACTTTGGCTTGGCAGATGGATTTGTGCTATGTGAGGAGCAGAAGGGTTAGAATGGTGTAAAGCTTCATTTCAGACTGCTGAAACCCTCACAAAATTTAGCAAAAGACTAAAATGATATTTAGATGAAGTAGAGATACTGGATTGCACATATGACTTTAAACTGAATACTTCTCAATTTATTCAGCATCCTAAGAAAATTCTTGGCAACAATTTTGGTAAGAGCAAGGCTATCAGAAGAGGGTTGTTCACATACCACAAATGTCTCTAGTGACTTCAAAAGAAAGTAGTTCTCACCACGAGTGCTCAGGGAACGGTATTTGGAAAGTCTAGTCAGGACTTTTGCCACTGGGAAAGGCTCATACATGGCTCTGGGCCTTTTACCATGGCAGCACACTGAGAAACAAGTCAATATGGTCCCTAAAGTACCAGAACCTAGGGTTCTGCTGTGGTACCAGTCCACAGGTTCTTCAGCTTACCAAAATCAAACTGTATTTGAAACAAGGCAGCAATATGAAGAACATGTATAGTCATTCCAGCACTGAAATTTTAGTTGACATTGGAATTTGCAATTAAAATATCAAGTCTGAAATACTCTTTGAAGAGCATAACACTATGTTATCCCAGATGGAAAGTTGATAAAGATTGATGGGATAAAACTTAGGCATCTTGTCTGTCAGGTTGACAACAGCTCCAACTGTTCTTGCTTTCAGGGCTTGGCCTCTCTCACAAAAGTTAGTCACCACTGCCCCATGCTCCAGTTTTTCGGTGTCTGAGAAAACGTGGGTAGTCCATATGCAATCTGTTTTCCTTCATCTGAGCCTGGAATGTGGCTTCAGTAAAACCTGAGGCTTCATCTGCTTTTGCTTACACATGACTCCAAGTATCTATAAATATCTCTCTCCTCAATATGAGCTGAAGAGAATATATTTTTAGATAAGACTCCTTATTACCAAGGAGCAGGCCATGTCTGAATAGTTCAAATTATTCGTTGAACCTTGTGGGTTGGGGAATGGCATGGAGACTATTATACCAATTTGTGTTGCATGGTTTTAAGGGAAGTTGACTAAACCCCCACCGCACATACGCAGCCAAATGCTGAAACTTCTTTTTCCCCTTGGAATGAGTGCTGATTATCACTATCCAGGTGTCCTTGTGTGCCAACATTAGCTAGTGAGGCTCAGTGAAGCTTTTAAACCAAGAGTACTGACCAACAGGTGCCTTTCTTCCCTTCAATAGCTGCCCATCTCCACCATCCCCCGTCTTCTTCTCCACAAACTGAGAAAACTCAGGAAAACTTTGAAATCTCTACATGCCAGATTATCCTGGGGGTGCTCTGCTTTTTGGCATTGTTAGTTATTCTCTCAGAAATAATGAACTCACCCAATGCCAATTTTTCCTTTTTTTGAAAACACTATTTCGTGTATCGAGTAACATTGCAATGTTTTTCCTGCCAAGGTAGATACTTTGGCCACATCCAGAAGAACTATCATGTTCATGTCTTCAGCTGGTGCATTGTACCTGCTTATAAATGTCACTTGGTATAGGTGGTGGCTCACTGAAGCACATTTGGACATGGGTGTATGAATCCTTTGTATGTCCGGGAGCAACAGAGATTCCTTGTAGCTGACTGTAACAATACCTGAAATGACAACTAGCAATGTGAACCTACGATTTACATTAAACACTGCAATACTTGGGTGTCAAAATCTCTTGGATTAGTTGTGCTGGTATAAGTAAGCCTTGAGCTGCAGAACCTTGAGTCCTGAGAATGAATTCTGGGAAGCACCACTGTATGCTTGCCAAGATATAACACATTTCCCTGAGTATCTGCTGTTGACCACTCTCAGGGACAGGATGCTGGGGTAGATGGGCCTTTGGTCTGACTCAGCATGCTTGTTGTTATATCCTAAGAAAGAAGTCATTTTGCTTATTTGACAGATGCATTCAAAGGTAGATTGTACTGATAAATCTCCAAATCTCAAGGCCTGAGAATATGGATATCATGGAAAGGCATTTTTGAAAAGGTTCCAGCAACGGTTAGCTGGGAAAATAAAAACTCCTGTTTCAAATTCCTTCTCTGTTGGTAACTAAGGTGCTATTATCCAGGATCAACACCTTTTATCCATACCTCTACTGCCCTTTGAGGAATGGTGTTAAAAGATACTGAAAGTAACTACAGAAAGCCATTCTCTCCAAGTGAAACAAATACCATGGCTCTTTTGTGTAGGCAGAACAAGAAGACAGAAAGAGGCTTCTAGATGGCCAGACTGACTTTGCAAATTTTTTATCTCTGTGTGCTGTGACAAACATTCTGAGGAGGATTTTCTAAGTTTTATTCAGGTGATGAATATGGCAATGGGGATATACAAGGAACTTTGGAAAATATTTCCGTACAATTAAATGTATTAATTGTTTTTTAACAGAGAAGATAGTTTAAATGTAGATTTTGACCATTTAGTAAGATATATTTAGTAAGATAAATGCCATCGTGCCCTACTGCTTGCATCTCACATATATTATGGATTGGTCAAGTCCAATGGCAGCCTTAAGGGATGACAGAAGGATTTTGACTGTTTGTGCTGCAGCCTTTCAAGAATGTTGTGAAACCCCTGCAGGAGGCGTCTGCTGAAGGATATGCTGACAGCAGTGGCCTTTTATCATAATGCGCCTGATTTTTCTGTCATGCCAGTTTTTCACATTAGCATAATATATAACTATTGGTAGACTGAGTCCAGTAGGTCAGAATCAAGTCCAGTAATTTGGGATCAAAGATGATCTCATACGTGTTAATGAACGATTTCTGTTTGTCTAGTAATACAGGATCTACCTACATGCTTTCTACCCTTCATGTCATCTTTTCTTCCCACGTGGGTGGATTTTTCTAGGTTGGGATGGGCTTGTTCATTACACTCAGCTAAGTCTTTCAGTCTTGGGTGAGAACCATAATACTGATTGTTTTCCCTCCCTTTTGAAATACATGCAGAAAGAGATGGGCTCAACAGAAGACCTGTACCTCTCCACACGAAAGGTGAAAGAGCTCTCTGTGATTGATGGCCGGAGGGCCCAGAATTGTGTCATTCTCCTTTCCAAGTAAGTGTGCTAAGCCTTGGCTTGCAGGGTATGCCACGGTCAATGCAGAGGGAAGAGGGGATGAAATTAAACAAATGGACATGTTTCTTTTCCCAGCTAGACCTGCCAATACCTGCAGAACATCAGATAAACCTCTCTTATGGTGTCATAAAAGCGTATCTCTCCAACATGTTATCTCACTTAATAAAAACAGATGTGCAGACACATTTTGTGTGTCAAACAGCAGGACACCCGCATGTATCTGAAGATTCATCACCAGAAAACTGTCACTACTCATTAGTAGATGAAAGCAGATATTTGACAATGCTTGCACTTCACTCAAAGTGGTGTCCCCCATATTCTCTGTCATTTGTCTCTATTCTGTGTGTTTCTAAATGTTGCTCTGAGCATCTCTCTGCAATACAGCAGAGCTGAGAGTGGTGGTCATTTTGGTCATTTTTGACTTGTGGTGAGAACAGTGATAAACGTAGACAGATATATTCAAGAATTAGGTCTTGTGTTTGTAAATTAGGCTTTGGAAGCCAGCGGTTGTCTTTGCATATTCCTGCAATGACTAATGACATTAGGGCCCTCTATATCTTTTCACATCTTTCTACCAACAGGAGTACTGGGGTGGGTGTCTGTCACTAGGTATCAAATTTATGCAGATACTGATCAATCTGAGAAAGGTGCCTTTCCTGCCAGAGGAGGGACAGCAAGGCTGGAGACAGAACCTGGTAAAGCTGTGGCAGTACTTAGCAGAAAAACTGTTCCATTGATCAGTAGAAAATATGACTTCATTTGGATGTGATGCTTGTCCGCTCCAGCAAGCTAACAGTTAAAAACAAAGCTGCAGCCAGACCACCAGGACTGGAATGAGTTCTTTCCATTGCTTAGTGAAACCCAGGGAGGCTCTCATTATGCTACTTATGTGGCATTGGCCTGCATGTCAGCAGAACCCCCACCATCCAAACCTTCAGTGAGGGCAGGCTTACATTTCCCTCTCTGCAGCAGTTGCCAATGCATGTCTTTGCTGGTGTTGGCAGCTGACTGAGGCTGGGGCAGAGGAATGGGCAGGCATAGGGGCAACAGGATTTTCATGCTGTTTGATGGACCTACTAAATTGTGTCTGGGGTTCAGGTTAACTCATGTAAGCAGGTGGAACATTTCCTAGGAGTGGTAACATAATGTGTGCAGTTGGCTGGGCTGAGGAGGATCCAGGAAGGTGGTCCATAACTTGGTATGGCACAGACGGCAGCAATACGTGTTTTTGAAGTTTCACCTCTTTCGCAGTGCAAGTCTGGGCAATTCTTCCCAGAAAAGAGTCCTCACTGTACAGTCTCTGTATTTTGTCCTCCCTTCTGCTGCTTCCAGCATGAAGCATGAACCTTGCACTTTAAGATACACAGCATGTGTTCACTCCAGGTGTGCCATGAAGCCAGTCCCCCTCAAACTGCTATTCTGGACTGAAGCCAGAGGTGAAAAACAGGGGTTTGTGAGTCGGCTTCTCCACTAGAAATATCCTGCTCTTATTGTTAGCAGGCCTGACATGGATTATAGGGATTTGGAGACTGAGTTGTCACTAAGCAGCCTGCCAGTTTGCCTTGTACCCTGTTAAGTTTGCCATGCTGTGCTTTGGAAACACCAGTCTCCAGGGCTATCACTGGCTTAGATAATTTAAAGTTTGTAACAGATAGCATTACACTCAGAATATCAGAAATATCTTACAGCTTGGCCCAAGATTGGTATTCCTCCCCAAATTTCCCTTTTAAATGCAACCAGGAAAGCAAAAATCATTGGGAACTAATATAGCACATCTGCATTCATGCCTTTTTTGCACTTTGTGTTTGTATGGTTCTATTATTAAAGACAGCAATTGGGAGGATTTGCTGCAGACAATAATTGAAAGGGTTTTACGACCCCTTTGTAACTTTTTTCATTGCCCCGCTTCTTCCTCCTTTAGGTTAAACCCTGAAGGAGAGACACTCCCAGCCAAATCATCCCTGTCTGCTGTCATGCCCTTACTGGTCCTGCAGCACACCTCACACACATGTGCCTGTGGATCTGCACACATGTGCAATGACAAGAGATTTAACACTGGTGACAAACAAAGAGAGTTTGTGCAACCCTGAGCTGCAGCCCCAGCTTTCAGGTTGCCACACTATCTGCCAACAGCTGTTTCCAATTGACTCTTACTGTGCATGTATCCCTGTAGTTTATTCCCCCTTTGTTTACACTAAACTGTCGTGTCCTTTAAAGTAAAATAGCTGCATGGGTTGGGTTTTCTTTCCCTCCCCTACTCAAATGTTTTTGTTTTACTAACACTGTGTTAGAAGGGGTCAGGCAGAGCTCATATTTCATATGGTCCAACAAGCCAAAACGTAGCAAGAATGAGAAATAGATGTCTCTTGCTTTCTTTTGCAGAGAAACTGCAGCATGGTAGACTGAAAAGAGTAGAAAATTGAATTTCTAGTTGATTTTTGCTGACAGTTAGTAGATTCATAAGCCTTCCTCCCCATTCTCATTTCTATTTCCATAAAAAAGCTGTATTTTCACTACTCAATAGGAGTAGATCTTTCAGTTTTCCTGCAGAAGAAGAATTAAATTGTCCTTGTTGAACAGAGACTGATGGATCTAAAACAAAGCTCTGTTCCATACGCCAGCTTTAAAGGTTTGAACAAGCACAGGATGAGTTTTTCTCACAGTATTTCCACCAGGCCATAGTTCAACCAGGACATGAAACCATCTGTTTGTCCTGAGTTCAGGCACCCACTAGTTTTAAATTTAGCTTTCTTAATGGTGTTGCAAACATACAGTTACTTTTGTCACACTGGAAATCTGCTATCTCTCATGAACTTGCTGATGTCTTCAGTTTCCACCAGCCTGGAGATTTACTGTCAGACTTGTGTGGTCTGGAAGAGTCATCCCAGATCCCCGTGTTACCCTGTTTTCACCTAGCAGCTGGACATTTCTCTGATGTCTCTCACCAGTATGGCTTCTTCCTGCTTCCATTACTTAAATAATGGTTAATATTTTCACTGCTCTCCTGTTTTTGTTGTACCATATCTTCAAATGTTCATGCAGAACTTGCCTAATATATGTATTTCTTACTGTCTTGCTCTGTGAACTGCTTTGGAAAAATTCAGTTCTATGAGACATCTTGCTTGGAAGAAGGCTGAACATATACTTATGGAACTTTTTTGTGCAAGTTATTTTGCATGAATTCCAGCAAAATATTTATGTCAGTGTTCTTCCGAGATGTGTTTATTATTCTTGTGGCTCAGCAAATCAGCAGTAACCTTCTCAAGAGGCTGGAAACAGTAGGAGTGCTAGCAAAATGTCATAAAACCAGTAGTAGCAGAATGCAGAATCTGATTACACAATAGTAGTTTTAAATGTGAATATGACAGTAGATAGATACTAGCAAGCAGCTTTACCAAATGTTTGTGGCTTTCATGATTTTCAATTCAAACATCAGTAAGGGAGAAGAAAAGAGTCTTGGGCACAATTTCCAAAGAGAATACTAAAGAGATCAAGGATTTTTCTCACATCACTGTAGCTGCTCAGTGCTTTTAAACCCTTTCAGTTCAGACATTAAGAGGACAAGTTGTTCAGCCAGTGCCAGTCTCCATGTGCTGCCTCTGCACTGCCCCCAGTCCCTGTGTGCCTTTCTGCTGTGTGACAGTGCAGTGTTCACCCTTATTTCGAGGTAGATTTGAAGGAGTGTGATATTGTGGACTACACCTCATATCTTGATACAGAAACAGCTAATCAGACTCAGCAGTTCTGTTCCTTTGTGCTGTCTTGAAAAACGCTGGGCAATAAACAGTGTCTCCTGGGTTCCTGGAGAGATTTCAGGTGTTAAGTTAAAGTCTGCAGTAAATGGCCTTGCCTTCTATCCCAAGTATGATACTCCAAGACAAACTGATCATGTTAGTCAATGCCATCCTGTCTCAGGTCACAACCGGGAAGCAGGAGGTAGGGTTGTGATGAAAGATGAATCACTGCTTCATCAATATCTCACTGTAATTTGGGGATTCCTAAGTTTGGCCCTGCTTTGCTCCTCTTGGCTCAGAAAGATGGCCATTCCCAGATCCTTCTTGGAAGGAAATTGAGAATATTTGGATGCAAAGGGGCTTGGTCACTCATGAGCTTTTGCTGAAGGAGGACAAGGAAAGAAAACCCTGTGTCTTTATGTACTTGCCAGAATACTTTCACAGTGAAGTGCTGAAAAAGCACTAGTGGATTTTTTTCCCAACATGTTGATATAATGGTGCAAGATGTACCTGGTCAAATGTCCCAGCTGTTGTCCCCCAAAATTTAAAGCACTATTTGTCTTAATGGACAAGAGGAGTTTGCAACTGAGATAAGAGGATGTGTCTTCTGACTGAATGTGCAGTTAGACCAGCCTGACTCCTGGATGCTGCTTCTGAGAGGAGGCCTTTATGGGATAGTGACAATGAGTATTCCCAAAACATAGACATTGAACAGCCTGCAGCTTGGCAGTTGTACAGAGTCTTAGGAGAACTCAAGAGTTAGAGAAGGCTTATGTCTCAGTCAAAAAGTTTGGGAATTAATTAACTAGTAGCCTGTGTAAATTGACTTGTGAGATGGAGAATTCTGCAGTCAGTAAAAAGATTTGGGTGAGTTATAAAAACTGGCCTTAGAATGTAGCTAAGTGTCAATTAGTGCCTCTCACTGTCACAGCTACTGTTGTTGGCATCTTTTGGAAGCACTATAGTTCAGTAGGAGCTATTAAACAGCCTTGATACATGATAATTAGTCCCTTTCTCCAAGGTAAGAGAAAAGTGGAACTCTGAAGAGTTAAGCTCCCTGTGGTGTGGGAGCTTAACATAGTTGCAACAAAACTCCAGGTTCTCTGTTAGTGGGCGAGCATGCTTCTTTCTCCAAAGCTAAGTAAGATCCAAAGAACAAGCCCATGAAGTAACTCACTTTTTCCTCAGAGGGGCAGATGGTTAATGAGTGACATGTATTCTGCTTTGATTCATGTGAGGGAGAAATGGAGGGGGGAGGTTACTGTGAGTTAAATCAATGGGTATATTTAAGGAGGAAAAATGAGCAAGCAGTGGATGTCTGTAAGGGAAGTTGATGTAAAACTGCAGCATGTCTCCCAGGCATGTTCCAAGTCAGGCTGCTGGCGTTCTCCAAGAGGACGAAACAATAAACCACTTGATGTCTGCAAGTGAAGCTGGTGTTAAATCAGTCGAGGTGTCCTGGGGAGATTAGTGATGAATTACACTGCAGAGTCAATAGAGATTATTTATGAAGCCAGAGGGGATAGAGGGAGGCAGGCTAAGTACCATATCAGAAGTTATTTGGTACTTGTTGAGCTTTAACATTGCTTTAAGATGACTCAAGCAGTTGGACTTCCATATGCTGCCACCAGATGAACGGGTGAGGGAAGAAGGAGGGAGTGTTCTCGGTAAAGATCCTTATTCTTCATCATCTGACCAGTGTCAGGCTGCTGTAGTTAAAAACAAAAGCATTCAGTATCTATGCTATGAATGAATGTGCTGCAGCTGAGGAAAGGGGCACTAGGTTTTGTTCTGGTCACATTTACTTCCTGAATCGTGATCCCAGGATGCATGATTTAGAGGAGTGTAAGGCAGGGGGAATATAGCTTGAATTGTATGCTGTTCCAGATCAAGTTACCTCCAGGATCTGGAGGAAGAGTGCCTGGGTCTGCAAAGCCTGTAAGAAAGTCATTGCAGACCTTCCAATAGATACAAAAATGTAATTTCTGTAGTGTAAATTTTTGGGCCATAATCCCACTTTAATTTGCTGTCTGTCTCATATGAGTTTTAGGCTCTGAGGGATGCCTCTATCCAGTTTTAAATGGAAAGATTTTACGCATCTGCTTTAGGTTCTTCTTTAATCAGTTCACCTGTTTCTGTTTAAAAGCTGCACATCTGTTTCACATTATTGCTGGCCATCTTTAAGATCTGCTGCATGGCTGGGCACAAGTTTTGAAAATACAAGAAGAATCACTTGATTAACAGTTCTTTGGCCAGTTATTCAGCCAGTTTTTAAGTGGGAAGATCCGTGTTTTGTGCCATTGAAATGCATCCTGTCCCAGAAGAAGAACAAACCCATTTTGGAAGAGTAAGATCATTCTTCTGTAAATCCTTCCACACTTGTAATTAGATTGCTAATAATCTGGGATGCACACCTGCAGGCACCATGACCCTGCTACAGTCCTGTCAGGGACCAAGTTAAACTGCTTCTCGGCAGGGGACTGGCAAGCTTTTCTGCTTCTCTCTACTGCAGGCTAAACCATTCAAGCCAGATGTTTTTCTGCTGATGGCAGGGCACAGAATCATCCAAGTGTGTTTGTATAACTGTCTGTCCTTGGGGCTCTCAATTATTTTTGAACGGAAGATGTTTTCAAGTGTATTTAGTGCTGATGAATGGCAGCAAACAGAGAAGCCTGGAGTCTGAAGTCCTCTGGCTCCTGAACAGAACAGCAAGATCAGCAATAAAATGCACAACATAACTGTGTTGCTGTACTTCAAACCTGCTGGTTCAGTCCTGTTTACGGCATTCCCAAACACACACAGAGGGACTTGCACTGTGTAATGGATGGTCACTGCAGTAATTGCTCAAGTTATTTGCATGGAAAAAACATGAAACCCACTCTCAATCTTTTTAACCTTGGTGAAAGTAGCAACAGAATACCCCTCCACTCCGGTGTTAGCAGGCTGGTTTATTGTGTTCCCTCTCACAGACTGAGTGCCTGTGTTACGAGACAGGCTAATCTTCAGACTCCAGGTTCTGAAAAATGCAAAGGTGCTCTCTAAAGGAAAAATAACCAACAATACGTAACACTTTAAAAACTGCAGGCACCAATTGTTTGGGCATATGTATGTGTGTCTGCTAGGAACTAGGCCCATAGCCACCAATTTCAGCCCTCATCTAGTCACAGTGTTGAATCAGTTCAGGGTCACACAACCATGGACTTTGCAGGTCATTATTAAAGCCCAAAGTAACCCATTTTCTGATTGAGGCTGTAGAGCTTTATGCAGAAGCACATGTACTGAAGTTTGTTGCTTTGATCTGGAGTCAAACAGATGATCTGAAGTAAAAAGTTTCCAACCTTTTCATTGTGAAACTTTTAATCCTTATATCTCATCCAAACATGATCCAATTATGTAGCTTTTCTGGAAGTTCAGCATTTTATCTTGCTTAGCTGGTATCAGTTTTCCCTCCTTGTCAAAAGACATGATGACCAGCTAGAAACAGAATAAGAGCAATTAGTTCAGAGATGTAGTACATAAAAGCCTTCAAATGTCTGTTGATTCATATTTTGGTTTCCAGCTGTTGGTTATATTGGGCAATCTTAAACTGTTTTAAGTTTTTGAGATTTAGTAATATTTCCTGTTATAAAAATAAAACTTTTTCTTCTGCTTTTACCTAGTTCCAAAAATATGATTCTATCCAAATGTCAATGGCAATGTGAAATTTCAACATGGAAATTTTTAGCACTGAAGACAAAAACATTTTGCTTCATGTATCAGCCTGTCTCTTATTTATATTTGCATTTTCTCTTTCTGCTGTTAATTAATTATGTTGATTGTAGAAGGGCCATGGAGACTGTAGACTGCACTCCTCAAATATTTCTTTTCACGCTGTCCTGTTTCAGTCCAAAAGTTGAGATTTTTCTTGTGGATAGCCTTTCCTTTGTGGTTCATTTCAACCTCTCCTACTCTCCCAAAATGACTGATGAGAGTGTCATGGGTTGGAGCTGGTGGGGTGGAATTTATCACTTGGGCATCTCTTTGTTGACATCTGCTCTGAAGACCACCATGATCATTTCATGAACCCATCAAGCAACATCTCAGTGATCACAAATTTTGACCCCTCCTAGTCTGCCCTGAATTTCAAGTGGAGACCTTGAGACTCTTTTTAGATTGATTCTGTGTTTAGTTGTAGCTGATGACCCCTACTCATTGCAAAAAGATCGACAGGAGTAGGTGGTAAGGAGAGTGTAGTTTTAGTACTTTAGATAACATTAATAAGCTCTTGTTTTCAGAGCTTGTTTCATATTGGAAATGAAACATGGATATGTACATGCTGTCTATTTCTTCATCATCTGTCACTGCTGACAGAGTGAACCCCTTTCTCAGTAAGGGAATGTTCAGTCCCATTATTTGTTGTGCTGTGAGATGGTTTCATATTCACAAGCTGGGGTGTTACATGGGTTCATGGTCATAAATCACGTGGATTTGAAGAATTTTATTACAGCAAAAAAACTTGATGAGGGAGTTATCCGGGATGGGGGAAGCTGGAAGGACCTGATTGTTCTTAATCACTATCTGACTTTTGATGTGTGTTTGATGAGCTGCAGAGGATAAATATATGTGATCTATAAAATCTCTGTCTTTAGGATTGCTTTGGTCATCTTACTGAATACTCTAGAATAGCAACTTCACAGTAGAGCTTGCTGGGGTTGTTTCATGCCTGTTTAGTGCAGTGTTTCAGGATTCCTACTTTCTGAGTTGTCAGTCACTTAAGCTTTGATCTAATGGTGCAATGTTGATACTTTTGAAAGGCTGAAGCTGTCTAATGAAGAAATCAGACAAGCAATCTTGAAGATGGATGAACAAGAAGACCTAGCAAAAGATATGCTTGAGCAGGTGAGAAAGATTGCAGTCAGATATAACTTATTTTTAAGTCCTTCACTGCCTTTTTTTCAAGTAGATATATATACTGGCGGTGCTGGTATGTCTGGAGATCTGAACTTGGCCCTGTCATGTCAATGGAGCCGCACATGGGAACACGAGAAAAGTATTTTTCCCAGTGTTGTCGGATATACCTCTGTCACATAACTGTATCAGGCTTATGTCATAAGTTTTCCCTTCTTGATGCAAAATATGAATGATTACATTTGGTGTGAGGTTTGTTTTCATGTCCTCTCTTTTCCCATAATTTTTCCCATTTTTTGTTCTTCTTTTCCCTTTTCTTTTTCTTCGTCTCCCTTCTTTTCTATTGGGAAATGCTAGGACCCAGGCCATGTAGGTCAGTGGTTACAGCCATGACTAGAAGGGGTCTTGCATTTCAACTGGAGTAGTTAGAAATGGAGTCAAGGACTTACATCCCCAGAACTTGGTTGACTATGTAACTAGTGAGGAAAAAAGCCCCCACAATTAAACCACCAGTGCCCTATTTTCATTTGAAAATGGGGACAGATGATGCTTTGACCAAACATACAAAGATGATAAAGTTCCTTAGTAGTGTGAAAAAATGTTGTAATTGTGAACTGTCTAACCAATATGATTCCTTCTTTCTGTGCAGTTGCAGTATTTAATCATGTGCAAAAAACTTTTCCATTTTGGAAATTTATAGCCTATTTGTCATGTTATCTGAATGCTCACAGGTGCTCCAGAAGTAACTACAATGTGACTCCTAATTCTCCACACCTTTGAATATCACATTTTTGCAGAACGCAGTAAAGCACTGAGAAGTGGCAAAAAGCAAAGTGCTTGTATGCCTTGTGAGCAGTTTTTGTGGGCGTGTGCTGAGGCTGTGTGCATGGCAGTATTTATAACCACATTAAAGCACAGCTACAACCAGATATGTCAAAAATCTGTCAAAGTATGAGCTTTTAAGGTCAGCATATGAATAGCAGCCAGTGTCAGAGGCATATCCAGTTGCTTGGTTATTGTTTATTGTTTCAGCAGTGTAGGGCATATCCAAGAGAGAGATAGATGAGGCTTTGTGTATACTCTACAATACGCACGATGGGTACTTCACAGTGTGTGGGACACATCCTGCTCTTGTTTGCACCAATCTAAGCTTCAAGTAATGCTGTGGGAATCAACTTCTCTCTGTACTTCCCCTTGGGTAAGTTGCAGTAGCACTTGGCCTTTAGGATTTTGAAATGGGAAATTCCCCATAGAATTAAAAATTAATCTTAACAGGGTCAGTGAAGGATAAAGACAGAACAGCAAGCAAAGGTTTAGAAAAGGTCAGTTGTGTAGACACAGCTGCACTTTTTTGAAGTTGTGGTCACACGGTTGAGTCAATGTAATGCTTCCGCAGGGTAGCAGAGAAATCTGAGGACCCTCTCTCTCCATCAGGATTTGTTTGTGCCTCTTTGTCCCCCTCTCATTTTCCTTGGATCTCTCATCTCAGTGTTTGATTGTGTCTCTCACCGTAGCTACTGAAGTTTGTTCCTGAAAAGAGTGATACTGACTTGCTGGAGGAGCATAAGCACGAAATTGAGCGCATGGCCCGGGCGGATCGTTTCCTCTTTGAGATGAGCAGGTCTGTTGGATACATTATGGGAGAGTTCATACAGGACTTCTTGGAAACAGCTGTAATTGTTATGGAAAATGGATCATCTGGCACTGGGGGGGAATGTGCAAGAGATTGTGGGCCAGTATTACACCCTGCACTTGCCAGAAGCCCACAAACTTTACAAATATTTCCATTCATGACACACACTTTTTATTGACCATAAGCACTCTCTGTGTAAGGACCAGTTCTCTGATGACAAGCAGAAATCTGCCTCCTCTGCCTAAACTTGTTCACACCAAGGAATTCAGATCCAAGTATTAGATGTAGTGTTGCCAGGGGTCAGGATTTCATATAGATCCCTTTTTCATTCAGCTATCCCATCTCCTAATAATCTGACCCTCTTTCTTGTTCCAGTCTTGCTACACCCCTGATGAGTATTAACATCTTGTTCAGCTAATTGAGGTGCAGCTGGCATCTCCCATGACTCATATTTTGAGAGTAATGGCAATTGTTCCAGCTCCTTTTCAGCTAAAATCAAAACATGATGTGAGGTCCTTCATTTTCATAACAAGGTTGATTATATTGTTATATATATGTTTGAACTCTGTCTGCAATCCCATGCCTGGGCCACACTGGACTGAACATGGAACTGTTAGGTTATGTGGGCAGCATACTGGTCCCGGGCTTCAAGAGTTCCAGCTCAGTTTTGGCTTTCCTCTGCCCTTCGTGCAGGATTGACCACTATCAGCAACGGCTGCAGGCATTATTCTTTAAGAAGAAGTTTCCAGAGAGGCTGGCAGAAGCAAAACCAAAAGTGGAAGGTATGGTTAAAGCTTTGGCTAAGGGTTGGGTAGAGGGGCAGGGAAGGCCAAGAGAGGCTTGTCTTCAAAAGAGGTGCTGTTACATCCGTGCTGTGTTTGTAGAGCCAGTGACCCAGGGCATGTCATATCCTAAGGAATTAATTCTGTCTGACACTCTTCTTGCACTCATTGGCTTAATCAAGTCAGTTTCGTGATTGTTACACTGTGAATATGACCTGACAGATATGACAGCGTGCTATCAGGCTGTGTTGAGCTGTCTAAAACATGGCCTTTCTGTGCAGTCAGTCTTCCCTTCTCACTCTCAAGTCCTTGCACCTTCCCTCTCCAAAGAGCACTTAGAATAGGTGCCTCAGGACACTGATATTCTGGGAATGTGTAACTTACAAGGAGGGGAGGTGTATGGCTTCTGTACCACATCCATGGTTATTGCAGAGAAGAGGTGAGTGTGTTCTACTCCACACTGCAGATGAGCTCAAGTCTTGCCCCTATTCTCACTGGCTATGTTTGTAGAGCATGAGGTCCAGGAGAACAGGCTTGATCCTGTGTTCAGAGGAGCTAGATGTATTTTCCCTACAATTGTCCTGATTCTGGGTGTGTGTGGGAGCGGGAAGGACAATATACACACAGATAATTTTGCAGCATTTGTTTGTTGTGCAATAGTCAAATGGCCATTTCAGGGTACTTCAAATTACAGGGCTGAACATGTTAAAAACATCCACTGAGAAATAACCTGTTCTACTTTTTTCTCTCTTTTCAAGCCATTCTTCTGGCATCCAAAGAACTCATCCGAAGCAAGCGTTTGAGGCAACTCCTGGAGGTGGTTCTGGCCTTTGGGAATTACATGAACAAGGGCCAAAGAGGAAGTGCTTATGGCTTCAAAGTCTCCAGCCTAAACAAAATTGCAGACACCAAATCCAGCATAGACAGGTAGGGTAGAAGGCTGTAAATGTGTCTATTACTGTGCTGCTGCATCTCTTATAATAGTAATGAAACTAGGGTTTTGTTTGATTTTAACTCTGTAGACAACAGAAAATAATGTCTTAGTTTGAACTTAAGTAGTGCTTTTCACTCTAAAAGATCCTGCAGCAATTATGACCGGCTATTAACACAGCACTCAAATTCTGTTGTTTATCTGGGTAATGCACATCTGTTGTTGGGTTATGTTTCTGCAACACTATGCAAAGATGACAAAATGCAGTATTTCAAAAATAAATAAGTTTGGGGAGAAGGAGGATGTCTGTGGAATTTGCCCTTTATACCAAAGTTTTATGGCCACGGGTTTGCAAAATAGAAAACACAATAAACTCTGAGCACAGTTTTGTCTCCTGTGAAACATGGCATGTTTCCGATGCAAGACTGTCATAAACTGTCTCTCTACCTGCACAAGTAATGGAACCGCAAGGCATATCTCAGAGAGACTGATCCTGGTTGTATCTAGAGCAGATAAGGAAAACAGATGGTTTGGGAAGGTGGGGTTTACTGTTTATGGACACGAACTGCAGGTCTTTGGAGTGCTACCCCATATTTTGTCCCACATCCCCATACTGGTTCTGGAAATTAATCCAGCTGTGACTGGGGAGAGAATATGACTTTTGAACACTAGCAGCACTAAGGTTTCTTTGGGGATCTCTTATGCTGGTTCCTCCTTGACTGTAATTGTGGTGAAATGACTTCAGACTGTGACAGAATGAATAATGGCAGTAAAAAACCATAGGAAATTCATCCCTACATAATACTGAGTTTGAACTGAGTTCTGTTTTGACTACCACAATGTCCTTTCTCTGTTCCAAGGCTAACACTTGTGTAGCTAGTGTTGAACTTTTTTTCCCCCTTACTGTAATTTGGCTTGATTTTTTTCATACGTTAAACATCCTGTGCAGATTCTGTTCTCTCACCAGTTCCCAGCTCCCAGGCTCCAGTCCATGTGAAGCAGTGGCCATCTGCTCTCTTCCCTGTCAGTTAATCACATCACACCCCCCTCAAGTAGCTGTTATGGCTGGCTGTTCTCTCTACATGCAAAATTCATCATTTACTTTACAAATTTTCTTAAACCTTCTCCTGCATCCCTCATACATCTCAGTTCTATCTGCTCCTACTTGAGCTGCCAGTGCTTTTGTAGTAGTGAGCCTGGCCACTGTTCATATGCTAAGCTGTTTCATTACTGCAGGAGATTTCTTTGCAGCTTCTTCAGTCTTCAGCAATCTTTTCCTCTTCATAGTTAACTCTCTTATTTTTTTTCCACATTGCCTCAGAGAACAGCTTGCTTCTTCCTTACAAGTTAATGCCACTTCAGTACCATTAGTTGTTTATTCTCTGAAGTATTGGGGACAAATACTATACTGTGTTGTGCAATTTTCTTTTCTGTTACACCATATATCAGTTGGATGAAAGCATGCTGGTGCTTCCTAAGTAAATGAAGATACAATATATTGCTTGAGATTTTAGGAACGATGGTTCATAAAGGGCTAATTTGTTTTAGTCTGTTGTACACTTCTTTCAGTAACACAGCTCCTAACTGCTGATATATTGTTTGTTTTGTTCAGTCAAGCACATTTCCTACTTTTTGACTCATTTGTCAAATCCTCCCACCATCCTTTCCTTCTCATGGCCATCTTCCTTCTCATTTCTCCCTTCTTTTTTCTTTTTTTTCCCCTTAGGAATATTACACTGTTGCACTACTTAATTATGATCTTTGAAAAGAATTATCCAGATATCCTAGATATTCAGGCTGAGTTGCAGCATCTTCCAGAAGCAGCAAAAGTCAAGTAAGTCCAGTGCTATTTCTTGTTTCCAGAGACAAAGTTCCCAGTGATTTCTGTTAGCTTAATTATCATCATTTTTTCATTTCTGTCTTCTAAACTCAAGGCCAGCCTTACAGTGGAAATGTCCTTGTTGTAGATAACTAAATTGATAGCTTTACTCAGATATGCCTAGATCTACTTTCTTTCTGAATCACACATTGTAACTAGACCGGCTGTTGTTTGTAATTCACTCACCATATTCTATGGTTGTTCATCTAAGTCATGCTATTTTTTCTGGGTAATTGCAGGTTTGTATCCAAGGCAGAGTCAATTAGGCATAGAGGCTACAGTAAGCCTTTTTTGGGAACATTGTACAGACTTCTGCACAAATCAGTCTTGCACATAAATGTAGAAAGCATCATACTTTCTGCAAACATTTCAGTGGTACATTTTTCCATTTCTGGAGGTATTTGTGAAAAATGAATACAAAAGCCATCCCCCAATATACTAGCATTTTTTTTCTTTCCAAAACACTGCTCAAAAAATACCTTTGCATATTATTTGCCAGCCATGATTCTTTGTGTAAGGAACTAGTCCAACTAATGAAAGACAAGTGAGACATAAATGTGTTTTCACACCTGAAGGTATTTATTAAAGCTTTAGTGGTGTTCTTGAGATGTAAGCTACTACTCACCAAATACTTGGAAGAGATGTCTGCTGACTCACGGAAAGGTGCTAACTAGTTATCTGGAAATTAAACACTTTTTTGCTTACGAGTCCTAGAAAAATCATGTTTGTATGTGATGAGCAGAAAATCAGTGTATTACTTGTGTCTAGGGAAGCATTTATTAATGTTAACAGTACAGTTATATGCTCAGTTACAGTGTAAGCTAGTCCAGACTACCATATGGTAGAAGTGCAGATGGAAAAAAACAACGTTTGGACTGTGAGTGAGACAAAAATCACATGTAAATGTACTGCTAATGGTATTGAGTAGTTGAATGGTTCAAGAATCATGTGTAGTGATAATCTGAGACTCCAGCAGTGTGTGTGCTAAAGCTGGGTCCTTGCTTATGTGTCAGCCGATTACTGCAAGCTGGCCATGTGGAGCGTGCTCCTTGTTGAAGGGTCAGGCTCAGCTCACAGGGCAGATGTTCTGATGGCAACCCCCCTCTTCTTCCCAGAAAAATCCCGATCTTTAGTGTGACCACAGGCAAGCAGGGTCTGCCTCATCTTACATCTCATACGAAAAGCAGCACAGGGCATTTACAGACCCCCTTCCCCTCATTTCTAATCATCTGGTGTGGCTGGTGCCAGAGGCCAGATACCAGACCCGATGGGCCTGTTCTGCTGCAGAGTTCCTGCATCCCTGTGTAACACTGCTCTTTTTGTTTCATCTGCTCTGCCCCTGTCTCCTGTGCAGCCTGGTGGAGCTGGAGAAGGAAGTCAACAACATAAAGACCGGATTGAAAGCTGTTGAAGCTGTAAGTATCTGAAGATTTCCAAAGCACCATACTTAAAATATCTCTCTCAGAATCAGGGTCACTATATATTTTATGATAAGAGAAAATGGGCTTTCTTTTTTCATTCCTTTCCATTCCATTCCAGAATGCATTAACCAAGAAAAAACAAATAAAAGCTTCTCATGTGGAGCTCTTGCTGATGGTCTTAGCAGAGTTAAGCCTAATGAAAAGCTTGTTTGATCTCAGCTTGGAAAGTAAAAGCACAGTTTGACAAATGGCATGGACTGAAAGAAGAAGTGAAATTCTTGCTCTTTCTTACTGAGGGACGGATGGCTGCTGAGCAAGTATTTCACGTGGCCCTTGCAGTAGTAGTCAGCAGGTAGTGCACTGTTAAATGCCACTCTGACCTCTCCTGAGCACTCATTGGGAAAGCAGAGGAAAAGATAGACACTAGTTAAAGATGAAGCAGCTGAGCTGGCAAGCAAAGCAACAGTGGCAGGGTTTTTTCCTGCTATTAATGAAAGCCTGTTGTTGGGAATTGCATTGAGTGGATTCTGTGCAAGGATTACCTATCTACAAGGAACTAACAGAACCCTCTTGTCCTTCTCATTCTCATAGAGACAGACAATGATGATTTTATTTTCCTTTCATGTGACCTGAGTATGTTCTGCCTCTGAGGGTAGAGGAAGGGATCTTTGTCCTGTCAGCAACCCCCAGGCTGTCTGGCTGTCACCAGTAGTTCATCATGTAACTACTCAGTGATCCTCCCATTAAGAAAACCAAAAACCCCACACATTCCCAACCTTATTTCTGGATTGTTGGGGTAAGGGAGAATGAAGCAGAGAAAAGAAATACTGCTGCATACATGGAGTACAGTGTTTAGGAATTAAGGGTACCTGTAAAAGGAAGGCTGACATGGATTTCATGTCATGAACAGAGGCCCAGTTTTTGGGTGGGACAGACAATTCACCCCGTTAAAATGTGAGTACCTAATTCTGTTTTGCTTCCTCTCATCAGATTATTTGTCCTTTTGCCTTTACAGTAATTTTTTCTTCTCTTTCCATACATGGGTTCCATGGGCAGCATCTCCTTCCCATAAAATCAGTATCTTCCAGCCTCAGTCTTCTCCCTGCCATGGTATTTTTCATCTGGGGCTGCCAGCACCTCCCAGTCTGCTTGCTCAGTTCGTGGTTTTCTGGCGAGTAAAAAGCAGCACTATAGCAACAATAGAAGATCACTGTCAGGTGGAAGGGGGAGGAGGGGAAGGTGCGATTCTTGGTTCCATTCCAGTCTGTTCTCACCACAGCCTTGGCTCCAGTGACTGGTGTTTCTTCAAGGCCCCTTAAGAATAGAAAGCTAAAAATAGTTTCACAGTCAGATGTTCTTAAAGGTACTACTAACAATTTCCCTTGCTGGACTTGCAGCTAGCTTCTTTGTAATAGTAAGACATATTAATTTTCAAGACATTCATGCAGCTGTTGCCTTTGTGTAGAATGCTCCCAGAAGGACAGCTAACTAGTGGAAGGGAATTCTGTCAGCAGAGCTCTTCTCTCGCACAGCAAGATGATCATAACCACCACTTGAGAAACCACTGCCACGGGTGAATAATTTCATCCCTCCAGAGAAACAGCAGCCCAGCCCACCAGGGGCAGTTGTGCCTCTGTTCTTATGCTATTATGATTAGTAGAGACCATTTTTAGAAGATACAGAGGACTTTTGTTACTCTGTGGCATTGCTCTCTCGCTGATTACATTGTCATGCTGGTTTCTTGTGTGGGTTTTGAGAGTTTTTGTACCTTTTGGGAGAATTATTCTGCAGGGAAGAACTAATGTGAAACTGAAGAGCAGACCACCTAATCTTAATTTTACTTTGAAAAACGTTGCTCTCCAATAACAGTCCCAAATGCCATAGCTTTCAACAGTGAGTAAGATGACAGAACTGTTATACTCACCTTCTTGAAGAGGGGTGGGGAAGAGAAGAGGGTAGAGCAACTTTCAAAGAAAATTAGCTTAAAAATTAGAATGGGAGAGAGTGGCTGAAAAAAGTATGCATAATTCTTAGAAGCATGTGTAGTCTCGTTTCTTGTATGGCCCAATCCAAAGTGATTGTAACACAGAAACAATTCACTGCAAAGTGTTGTACTGAGCAGTGCTCCCAAGACCATCCCTTGTGGTGTGTTAGGAAAACCAGTGGAGAAGAGGATGTAATAAAAAACAGGGGAAATGGCACTTCTTTAAAGTGAACTGCCTCTGGCCACCTGCTCATTGCTTTTCTCACCCCTTTTCTGCTTTATGGTCTTTCCTTCTAGTGGTTACATTCTCTTTCCAGCTCTCATCAGACCAGAAGATGCATCACATCTGATTTTAGATTGTTCATGGCCAAAGTAATTCTTGGCATTCAGCAGCACCGTGTGGAGCAAATCCCAAGATGTTTTGCTGCATAGATGCTTATAAACCTACCCATTTGGCTTGGTGAACGACTATTTTGACGACCAGTAATAGAGAGCACCCAACATGCATGTAAGCTGGAGTTGCAGCCAGCACAAAAATGTTTTTTTTCCAAAGGGAACAGAGGGTCAGACTGTAACTTGACCTGCTGTTTCATGCTGCTTTCCCTACAGAGAAAGTAAGGCTTTATCATTCCCACTGATTATTCAGCTGAGAATAAAGATGAGGCCCAGATTATTATTTCATTGTCCCCATGAGACTGCCAGCAGCATACAAGCCAAGCACAGGCATGGGGGACAGCAGTCTCACTATAACCTAGTCGATTTGAGGAGCTCTGTAGCTCGCTCTGTGCTTCAGGCACGGTGAATAGAGTAAGGGAAGAGATAGCTGTGGGTAATCTTGGCTTACAGCTAAAACACTTGAGCCAGAAAGAATCTGACAATATTTTTTTTCTTTCTGTAGGTAGCAGACAAATAGAACTTAGTTTCCTATGGTTTTATGTCTTTTTTTCTCTTACCATAACTCTTCTTATTGCAATAGCCTCAGTTTATAACTGTGATTTTTATGACATTCAAGCTAATGCTTATTGGATAGCAGGGTGCTAGCAAATGTTGCACATATTACACATGAAATCTGTCTGCTTGTCCTTCAGTGAGAGAACTAGTTCTTGCTGCTTATCTAGTGCTTTTCAGAGAAATAAAGGGGAGATCTAGAGCCCATTTGCCCAGGTGTACAGCACTTTGAGTCACCATGGGAAGAGAGGATGGAGGGAAGCTCACTATTAAAAATTCAAAATTTCCTTGCTACACAGAGTTGTTTGTTATTCTCATTTGGGGTAGGAAAAAAAATGCAGCACTTTGTGTATTCAATTTTTAAATTACAAAGCTGCTTTAAAAACTCAACATGGTGATGGCTTTCATGGAAGTGGTTGTTTTTTGAGGATAAATGGAACTGTAACTAAGACCTTCCTTCATCCCATCTTGACCTGCCCTCTTCCCCATAATAGGCAAAGTCTTTGACTTAGTGAGAAAGTGGTTTCTGAGTTACAGCTCTGGTTGAATGTGTGCAGAGTGGGAACAGAGCATGCTTTGCAGTGAGTGAAATAGGTGGGCTTTCCTGCTCCCCTCCTTGTTAATGAGGAGTCTGTGATGTTTGCCTGTCTGTATCTCTTGCTTCTCTTCCAGGAACTGGATTATCAGAAGAGACGCATGCGGGAATCAGGGGACAGGTTTGTTCCTGTCATGAGTGATTTCATCACTGTGGCCAGTTTCAGCTTCTCAGAGTTAGAAGACCTTCTCAACGAGGCTAGAGACAAGGTAAGATACCTTCTGAAGTGTTTAGAGTTTCACTGGCTCAGTCAAAATCCTGAATCAAAATGGAAACAACTATTTTGGATGCTGGGATTGTAGTGAGAACTTAGTAGGCACTGAAAACGGTTTAGGCTGAAATTCCTTACTTTTCCTAATCTGGTCTATATCCATCTAGAATATATTTTAGAATTGAAAGAAAGTTCAGTACTCTTACCCAGTTCTTGCTAATCTTTCTTAACATTCTTGTGTGGCATAGAGTTGTGATGGCAGTATCCATAACACCTTGCCATGGTATTGAAGGGAATGCCTTTTAAACAATCACTGAGAAAGGTTTGTCGGGTAGTGATACTGATCTCATAGCTTTTTACCTTCTGCTTCTAGCTCCATCCCACAGTACTCATTCAGCTGTGGACATTTGGGCTTTATTTCTTTCCCTTGAAAATGCACGTCTGGGTGGTTTGGTGTCCTGGTTTCAGCTGAGATAATTTTCTTTATGGCATCTGGTACAGTGCTGTAGCTGATATACCTGATCTTTTCCACTTACGCTTCTCTGTTGTTGGATGCAGGGATAGAAATCCACAACATGTGTGGTTTGCCTGACATTCTTGACACAGCCACTGTCGTGTGTGTGTTACTCTTCAGGTGGTGCTGTGATCATTTTGTCCTTTCACTGTCTGCATATCCATTACCAGAACTGTGCAGCTAAGGAGGTGCTTGTTCTTTACTCATGGCTGGAGTCTGGCACTAATCCCTCTGTCTCTCAGCTGAATGAGGAAGAATTTATATGAAAAGATCATAAGCATATGAAAATGTTTAGAGAAGAGCAAGTTCTAAAGTAAACGATATGTAATGGCAAATCTGCCCTTGTTGGCTGGCATGTTAAAAGTGCTTGGCTTTTATAAAGCAAATGTGTTATTTCTTTTGGATTGAATTGTTTCCACTGTGGTGTCAGTCCTTGTAGCATTAAGGGACCTATTGCATTATTAATGAAAGCTGTGCTGTTGGATTGGTAGGCTTTAGATTTTGAAAATATAGGCTGAGGATCTGAACAGTGAGACTCCTCACTATGTCCCTTTGCAGTAATGTCATTCTGTGATTCAAAAGCCTTTCCTTGCTGTGGAGATAAAGTTGGTAATAGTAACTGGCAGCTGCAAATGCCAGGAGCTACTGGCTGTCAATGAGGGCTGCCGTGGCAAATGCCAGTGATGCAGTAGGGTATTGCCACACTCAGAAGGCAAAGCTGGGCAGTCTAACACTACTAATGGTGTAAAGAAATTCTGAGGAGAATAACATGACTAATTTTTTTCATAGAATCTATAGAATGGTTTGATTTGGAAGGGATTTTAAAGATTATCTAGTTCCAACCTCCCCACACAAACCATGGGCAAGGACACCTTCTGCTAGACCAGGTTGCTCAGAGCCCCATCCAGCCTGGCCTTGAACACTTCCATTTTTTATTGTTGTCATGTTGCTTGAGAAGATTCAAACTACTACCAGTATAATACTGTTCACACCATACTGGCATTATAATCACAAAAATGTATTTTACATTCCATAACCCCACTGAATTTACTGAAAAAAACTCCTTTTTCTGTGGTTTGGGACCTTCTCTATTATGACTGGGTAAATTTTTCAATTTCATTATAGTTAGGCATGCATTTCTGGAAGGATATTCACTCTGTCCATTGCTTAGATTGCACGCTTTTAGTTTGGTGTTACAGATGGTGGTGCTCCTTTCTTTTTGGCACACTAGGACAAAAGCCCAATGTAGATTCTTGCAGGTTCAGTTGTGGGTTAAAAACCAGCAAGTGGTGCATGTCAGACACAGCAATGCAACTTTTCCTGGTCAGGCACTTGCAGGAAAAATGCCATTCTTTTGCTTTAAAATTAACCAGATAAACTCTCTACAGATGGACCAAAATGTCTGGAAGTTCTTGCACGCTTTTTTTGACATAGCCAATGTAAAGCACTCAAAGAGATGTTTTATTTTAATGACTATAACATGCTTAGGAAACGTTACTCTACCTTCTCCTCACACACCCTTACTATGTTTGAACACATGCCATTCCAACTTTTGCTCAACCTATGGCTTCTTCCACTGGCAAAAAGCTGCTTTTGGACTCCTGTAAGGGAACTGTCTGTCCTTACCAATGTTGAGCTATTTCTGATGTTTGCTTCATATTATTTTGGCTCTCTCTTCTTCCTCTTTTTTCTTAAAAAAAAAAAAAAAAAAAAAAAAAAAAANGAAAAAGAAAGCTGGAAATTTTCAACAAACCAGATGTGCTTTGCAAAGCCTATAACATCTTCCAACCTCAATGGGCTCTCTGTGCTTATTGAATCACGAGGACTTTTTTTACCATGGAAATCTACTAACCAATTAAAGCAGGAGAGAGACCAAGATATCTGATTATCCTGTTCTTTTTTGATTTCTCAAAACAAAGCAAAATGAGGAAAAAAGGCAGTGGGACAGGGAGGACTTTGAAAAATATCCTAATGAGACTAGGAAGAATTGGTCTGATTCAAAGATTTATTATTAATAATGAAGCCCTAGTTTTAACAGCTGGAATTGGATATCCTTCTAAATATAGATGTGGCTAATTGATTACCGTGAGTTAATCAGAGCTATGTTTGCTCAGCTGGGATTTAAAACAATATAAGTTATCTTTTCAAACCTAGGAAGTTTTTTATTTTTTTAAAACTTCTTCAGTATTAACAGAAGTAATCTCTTCAGTTATGGAAACAATCCATTACCTAGGTGTGGTGCTGGCCTTCTCGGTACATGATATTTTTCACAATCCCATGCAGTACTTTTTCTGGCCTTTTTGCTTAAACAGAACCATTCACAGTCAGTGGCCATGGGGAGGAAGTGATATTTTAAATTTAAAGGGCCAGGTTGTCAGATGCAGGCATCCCTGTTTGCAGAGGGAGCCTTGTAGCTGTACTTATCTTCATACAGTAAACAGATGGCTTGGTTAAGAACTGATTGAAAACTTAGACCAACTCTTTAAACAGACTCCCTAGCACAGCTGGTTCTTGTTCTTTTTGTGTTTTTCTCACTTTCAATACCACTTTATAAGGGAGTATATACATTAGATCAAGGGATAATGTTTTCTGCCATTTCCCATAAACTTGAAGGTGGGGGCAGGAGAAAGTGAAACTCTGACCTGGAATCCTTCACTAGTTTTTACATGTTTGAACAGACAAAAAATTAACTTTTTTTTTACATAAGAAAGATGCAGTTGGTTTGTGAAAACTTTTTCTCTGTTTCCTCTGGGGGAGCAATGAAAATCACCAAGCAGAGGTACAGTAACCTCCCATGGCATGAATTTTATTTTCCTACTTGAAAAAGGTGACATTTGCCCTATATGAAGCTTTACTATGTACTTAAATATTGACAGGTATGAACTTAGATCGCTACACTGCTTCATAACTGTTCTACTTTGTACTTGGTTTATAACAAACCTGTTTTTCAAGCATTTTGGATCATTTTAGGAGAACAAAGTCTGCTTAGTCAGATATTGCCATTCCTGTGCTGAATGTCAAACTTAAGCCTCTCTACAGAGGCACAGCAGAGGCCACTGCTGGGGCAAGGCTGATGAGGTGGGTAGGAAAGTGTCCATTCCCAGTCTTTCTGATGACAGTTCCTCTCAAACAGGGTGTTTATCATGATGAAGTAAGGCATTCAGAATCCAACACATTTAAGAAGCTTAGCAGTTAGAGTAACTGTTTTGAAGAACAGCAAGGCAGTGAAAACAAAAATCCATTTAAGAAAACAGTCATTAATGTCAGAGTGCTGTGAAGCACACAGAAGTGCTGTAGTCCAAGTGCCACTTACAGGCTGTGCACTTCAGTTGTGCGTTTTGGGGAATGGTGTTTTCTGTCAGCCACCGGGAGTAATGAATAAGGAATGGATCAGGACAGAGACTGAGGAAGTCAAGATGAGCTGTGTTACAAAAGGCACAACAGCCTGCTGTCAGAAACAGCCACTTGGTGAATAAATCGCAGAGCTGTTGTACGGTAACTTAGAACTTCTGATGCTGCAGTGCAGGTTGGCATCTAACATATGAGGAATGTTTAGAGCACCTGTATCTCAATTTTGGGGCTGCCAGACTCCTGTGGAACTCCTGGGAGAATCCTTTAGGAGCATTTAGGCACAAGGAGAGCTGGGCTCAGTCCTGCCTGAAATTGGCAGGACTTTTTCCATTGACTGGTCTGAATCTATCCCATAAAGAGAACAGACATTTGTTTGAACTGCCTCAGTACAGAAATCGTGTCTTCATAACAGCAGACTCAGGATTACTTCTTTGAGAGAGATACTTCATGTTGCATGGGTACATGGTATAATTCATTCATGCATTTGCTCCTCCCGCACCAGCAGACAGCACAGACAGCAGGAAATTTTTATCATGGCTGTTTTTCCTTCTCCTCACAGAGCCCCATTCCTGCCGTTTCCAGAGCTCTTCTGCCACTGTTTAACATTTCGTTGGCAAGCACAGCAGAGTTTGTATGTGCTGCTGTCCCGCTTTCCTTCTCCTTGCTAAAATGGCTTTTTAAAATAAACAACTGTCTAAACGATTTGCTTTGGCAAAAGGATAAATTCAGTGGAAAGTTTGGCAGAGGAAGTAGAGCTGGCACTGAGCTCATGGACCTGTTATATCATGGAGCTTGGGGGCCCTTATGGTGTGGAAATGAATTTTTTAATGAAAAAAAAGATACACCATCCTGTTTTACAGTGGAAAACCTGCTGAAACATAGTTTTCTATCTTGCTTTTGCCCATCTCATCTGTCCCCAAATGACTTCAGGAATAAGCAAGTTTCAGCCCTTGTTCCACACTATTACAGCACATCACAAAATTCTGGGAAGCATTTTGGATGCATGAATTTGCTGTAGATTTCACAATTGTGCATGACAGCAGGTGCTGTTTGGCAGGGAATCTGCCCATGGAGTAGTCAAGTGGCTTGTGCAGGGTGACACAAATCTTATGACAGAGACCAGAAGAGCAGGCTGGGGTCCAGAGCTCCTTGGTCTGTGTCATTCTTGGTCTGTGCTTCTATGCCCTGAGTGAGGCAGGCAGTGTAGTTTAAGCCACTATGGGCAGGCAGGAACCATCTTCAGTAGCTTACTGTCCCTCATCCCAGTATCAGTGCTTTGAAAAAGCACATGAGGTTGCAGAACCAGAGTTACAGAGAAATAGAACAAGCAATGAAGCCAGAGGGGTCTGTTGTAGTTTAAACAGTGAAAAGACAGCATGTCTCTCTTTTTCAATAGGGCATTAAATTGATGCAGTGCCCTACAGATGCGTTTGCCATTTCCTATATCAGATTAGTGGGGCGACGCTTTCTGGTCTGTAATGAATGGAAAGCGGAAGGCTCAGAAAGGAAGCATGAGTTCCCAAGCCACATCATGGGCAGAGCTGGCAGCAGAGGCTGGATCTCCTGACTTGCCTTCCTCTGCTCTGGCAGCTTTTTCTCCAGAGGGGGTAGAGAAAGAAGAAAAATGTTTATTTCAGTGAACTGCAGATACTGCTTTTGTAGTTCTTTTAGTACATCTAGCTTGCAGATTTTTTTACTTTTTGTCTTTCACAGCTTTACTGTAAGTGATTGTGACCTACTAAGCCCTATGTTATGGGGCACCAAAGACAGGCTGTTCTTAGACTCCTTGCTGCTGCTTAGAGACCACAACACGTTATACTCATGAGTGTCTCCGGAAGGCTCCCAGGCTGCTGGGTCCTTCCAGCACAGCAACAACGTTCCTTCTCTGAGTGGCAGTAGGGGGGCAGGGGCAGAACCCCCTCTTGCCAGTGTGACAAGAACTAGCTGGTGCTGGTAGTCGGGTGACAGGCCACGTGCAGAACATTCGCAGACAACACCACCCTCTAATGGAGACTTTCACGTACGTAGGATCCAAGAGCCTCAAAGCAAGGACCCCTACCTGTTTAACTCCCGGCTCCCTTAAGAGACCAGGAAACCCCTGTGGACATTCATGAACTCAGACCAGCTTGGTTTCTGTGTGTCTCTTCACTCACCTTTGCTGAGCAGAGAAGGAACACAGGGGATGGACACAGTGCATTGCAAGGGGCAAAAGCCATCTCCTATGGGCTGCACCTGGACTTCAGGCTTCGTAGGAGTTCTACAAGCCTTCCTTCTAGCTGGCAGCTCGAGTTACTGCTCTTATTTCTTGCCTTATTTTCAGTTTTCACAGGAGTTAGCAACAGATTATAGGAGAAGAGATTCCAGGTAGCACATCCCCTGTGAGCAATGAGCTTCAGGTGCTCTGTATGTTCAAGCAGAAGGGGTAATGCCTGTGCTGCAGTCTTTCTCTGGCACTCCTCTGCCTCCCTGGATGACTGTTACTGGAGCAAGCAAGACAAGAAAATAGAGCACATGGAGATGTTTTATCCTCTGTGGTATTTACAGCCTGTATTCTCTCTGACAAAGAGCTGGTACTGTGTCAGACTGTTGCACTTTTCTATATTCAAACAGCCTATGTGTACATTATATACAGATAAAATTACAGAGAGGGGTGGGGAGAGGGTGTAGGTGTGCATACTTGTGTGTATGTCTTCAGAGGTTTCAGAGAAAAGGAGTTAAACAGAGAAGTAATCTGTTGCTGTTTCCATGTAGAGTTTCCTTCAACTCCTGCCATGTTTGGTAGCTCAAGGCAACTTGCATTTCTTCCAACACTTTTTTTTTTCCAGATTCTTTGGGTTTCTTTGTTTGTTTCTGGCTGAGAACATAGCCTTTTTAAAGAAAAAAAGAAGCTATTGCTTCAAACTGCTTTGTGAGCCTGGCAGGGGAAGCAAAGAAGGAGAGATGCTGAATCTCTAAGGCTGTGCCAGAAGGAAACTGCTTTCCTTGGAGATTTCTTCCCCCTGCAGTTGACTGGGCCACATTGTTTATGCTTTACCTGGTACAGGGCCAGAGGGGTTTATGAGACCTGCTTCCAGACTCATTTTGTGCTTGGGATTGGAGCCTGAACAGTTCTTACTGTCTTTTCCATTCTGAAAGAGCACCCGACTTAAGGCGAGGGAAACTGGGTTAGCCAGTATGAGCTGAATACACACTTGAGAGAGTTTGAAGGCAGTCTATAGCCTGGGAGAGTCCAGGTTTGGTTTGGTAAACACTGTGGTCTGTAAAGATGCTTTGCTGCCCAGTGGTGGTGTGCCAAAGTGCAGGGTAGGGCAGCTGTGCATCAGGACACAAGTACTGTCAGAAATGTATTTCTGGTGCTGCCTGTTGCAATACAGAGGTGTGTAAGTGAAGGTGGCTGGACAACATTACAGCTTTTGGATGTGTGTCCTTACATGGCACTTAGTGTACGTGTGCATATGTGCTGTTGACAAACTATATGTGCCTGCATTTGAGTGCACTTAGGTGAGTAACAAGGCATGCTTGTGAGTGTGAGTGTGCAAAGAAGAGAGTACAGCTACTGCAGGACTGATGCCCAAGAGCCAGGGGTTGCTGTGAATTTACCATATCCCAATCAGGACTGCCCTGTGACTGAAGTCCTGCCAGTTGGCTGCCTCCAAATGCATCCTGCAGCCTCAACATTTGCCTTTTAAAATAAAAACCACTTGTGATGTACTCACTCTCTTTTAAGTCTGCCCGGGAGCCCTGGCTGCTTTCCTTGCCCCTCTCTCATGCCTTGTCTGTCTATAGTCTCCTCTCTCCCGGGCAACACCCTGACTCAGAGGACTCCAGAGAGATGGATGACATGGCAAAAGGTTTCTGAGAGGACAGACTGTAACTTTATTGTAAAAAGCCTTCTAACTCCAGACACTTTAAAAGTGGATTTGAAAGGAAGGTGGAAGGGGAAAGTATGGACTAAAACTACTTGTTTCCCCACCTAGCTTACTGTCATTCATGCCCTGGCTGTCCCACAGCTGCAGCTGAGATGTGGCCAGATGGTCAGCCTCTGAAATTACTCTTATTACCCTCAGGCAATAAATGTGGGGTTTAGTGGACAGTTAGTGCTCTCCATCCCATCACCATTGCCTTATGTAATCCAAAGGATATCCAGGAGTGCAGATTGTTCAGGGATAGAGGCACCTGCCTTAAGGAGAAGCACTTCTGTTGCTGGGGGTAGTTTCTGTTCCCACTGCATGAATATTCAGAGGGTATTGAATGACATGTGTGGTTACTCATAAACTGTCCTTGCTGTCTTCACCAAACTGCTGCCTAATTCTTGCTCTTTTGTTTTCTGCCCCCTTGACAGTATGCCAAGGCACTGAAGCATTTTGGAGAAAGCGAGGGCAAGATGCAGCCAGATGAATTTTTTGGCATCTTTGACACTTTCTTGCAGTCATTTGCAGAGGCCAAGCAAGATCTGGAGAATATGAGGAAGAAGAAGGAAGAGGAGGAGCGCAGGGCACGCATGGAGGCCATGGTGAGGATCTGGGCACAGGAAGGTGTTTCCTTCCATTGCCTTTTCTTGTCTTGAGAGAAAAGTTGAGAGAGCCAATTCCAGTGCTCATGTCCTATCACTGTCACTGCTTTATTTATGTTCTTCTCCCTGCTACCTCTCTTTGGCATTATTCTCTTTTGAAACGACGACATTTTTCCTGCTGTCTCTCGTGTCAGCTCTCAAGGACATACTGTTTGGCTCCTAAGTTACCCTCTTTTGAATTCAGATACCAAATCTAGCCCAGGTAGTTCTTCCCTGGCACTTTGCAGGGTAGTGTTGCCCCTGCTCCATGCCAGACTATTCTACTTTTGGGCTGCAAGTGAAGAAGCCAGATTTCCATCAGTCCTGCCAAGCTGGTCAGCTTCCAGTAAGACTCCATCATCATCTGCTGCGTGCCTGCCATCTGACAGCATACAGTGACATAGCAAATGCCCTGGCACCTGCTGCAGCCCACAGCAGCAGTATTTCTCTCTGGCTGGCTTTAGTGCTTTGATTACTGGGGCTGCCTCCAGCTTTGACGTGGCAAGAGAGCTTTTGTGCATTGTGGATTTTGCTGCTGGGAGACAGACATGTGTGTCCCCAGGGGTTCGTGTGAACCAGCCTCCCACTCTAACCTCAGCCTCCTTGATGCCTGAGAACGCGCAGCAGTCCCTGCCTCCTTCCTCCCTGCTGGCCCTGCAGCCCTGGCTGCCACCGTGGCCCCAGGGCTCCCTGTGGGGAGTTGCTGATTTAAGTGTTTGCTGTGCCAAAAGCCCCGGGTTGTGCCTTTCAGAATAAGAGAGAGGTAAAACACTAGGATGCCAGCAGCCTTACTGTTGGACACAAGAATAAAATGCCAGGACTTATGCTCAAGTTTCCTCTCAGTCAGCCTGGAAAGTGTGGGAATGTGCTGTTAAGGAACCAGGATGGGTTCACAGGCTAATACACCACGAGAAATGTTTCAGTTTGCTTATTCAAAGAGTCTTCCTGCAACGTGAGGCTAGTGTGCAGAGCAGGCAATCTGCTTCCTGACAGCACAGCCATCCCTTGGCATTTTACTGATTTTGGAGCTGAGCAGTGGAGAAGGGATAGCGGAGCTCCTTGGAGCTACCCTAGGGAGACCAAGGGCATCACGTCGACAGGGGGACCTATCCAGTGATTTGTAAAATCAGCAGTTCTGTTTCATTGCTTTTTGTGTTTATAATCAGTTTCTCTTTGCAGAGTCGAGGCAATGTGTCTTCATCTTCCCAGCAGTGCAACACGCTGCCTCCATCCAAACATGAGCTGTTTGGTGCATAGGGTTTCTATTAATATTTTGATATCTCACACAATTTTCCTTCTCTGGTATGTTTAGCTTGTGGCTTTCTAGGATTTTTCCTTTCTTCTTTTCCTCCTTTTGCAGGACTTCAGCCTTTCTGCATGTCAATTTAGCTAGCTGTGTCCCAAGTCCAAAGCTGTTTGTGACTGTCCTGATGACTGTGATTTGTACAGACACATCCCAATCACTTCAGACTCACTAGGTTAGGTACAATCAGCATGTACGTGCTGCCACACTAAGGTCCCTGCAAGCCAGGTCCCAGAAGCTAGGTAGCTACCTATGACAGCATCACCTGTAGATGGTCATCTGGCACAGCTACTTTGCTGGCACCATCCTACTGTAAAATTAGTGCAAAACAGCAGCAGCATAGACAGATCCCATGTGTCCTGTTTGCTACAGGGTGATAGTGCTTTGTGAGGCAGACATACAGTGCTGTTCATTTTTCATCTCTCCTACTTTCTGCTTGCCTTCTGCAGAAGGGAAGTCCAGCATTGTCTCCTGTTGCTCTTAGCACAGGTGATGGCCTTGTAGATAAACTCCTGCTTTCTTTTTTCTCTAATCTGTGCTGATGCATTTTATCTGCTTCTTGGCAGTGTACCTAGTGATCTGGCATCTTGGTTAGCTAATCCTAAAGCTCTGTGTCTTTCTCCACAGCTAAAAGAGCAGAGGGAAAAAGAGAGGCGACAAAAGAAAGCAAAAGCTGGAAGCATCTCTGAAGAGAGTGGGGAGTTTGATGACCTGGTGTCAGCATTAAGGTCGGGTGAAGTCTTTGACAAAGACTTATCCAAGCTCAAGCGTAACCGCAAGCGTTCGGGGAACCAAGGCTTAGAGACAAGCCGGGAGCGGGTGGTGACAAAGCTAAATTATTAATTACAAGAGGAAGAAAAATAATCAACCAAAAGAAGGTGATGAAAAAGTGCAAAACAAGGAAGATGAATGTGTGTGATGGCGCCTGGCTGACAGCTGCCCAAAAGGATTTCTTTGGTCTGTGGCTAGAGTCGTTACCTTTCCATGATCAGCTTTCCTCTCATCCCTCTTCTGTGCTCCTAATTCAAACCATTCTAAAAGTGCCTCTGTGGAGCCAGCAGGGTCTGTGACTGGGCCATGCAGAGCTGACAGATATGATTCTGGGAGTTTGTTGGTGTCATCAAAGGCCTCATGATGATGACAGAAAGTACCTGGGCCTTGCAGAGGACCTCACAGCTCAACAAGATAATTTTCTGTGTGCCAAAGTAAAAAATAGTCATGATCTCCATCTTGCTGATAACAAGGAAGACTAATTTCAGAGCAGCTCTGTAAACACCTGTCACTTCTTCAGGATCTAGACTGGCCTTCAGGGGTTTGTTGAGATGTGGTTCTTGAAGTCTCCAATTCCCTTCTAGAACTGGATTTTATAAGCCATTGATTAGCACCTGAAAAATTCTTTTGAGCTGTGTCCTGTATTTGTGTGGCCTACACTGTCCAAAGGGATGCTTAGAAGGAAGTCTTCAGGTTCTGGAACAAACTGAAATTCAAGAATCAGGGTCAACATAGAATAATTTGCAAAAGTCTTTCGGATTCTGCTTTTCTAGAAGGAGCTTTCTGGAATTTCTTGGTGGCTCAGTCTTGAAGCTATGAAATGCATCTTCTCAGAAAGAAGCTCTGACTTTTCTTTAGAAAACTAAGCCACTGCCAGGCTGGGATTACAAGTAAGATGACTGTGGAACCTGTTGTCATTGCTGGAGGCTGGGGGGAATCAGTGGAAAATTTCATACCTGTTTGTGCAAGATTTCTTAGTGCAGCCCAATGGAAATCGGGAGCTCCCTCGTATCATCTGCAAGTCTCAAGCAGCAAAAAGCAAACAGGGTCACTGCCTGCAGGAAATGAGATTTCTTTTCTGCTTGATGCTGGCTCTGATTGCTGTTGGCATGAACTGGTCTTTCTGTCTAACAGGCTGACCTTCACTGCACACACCCCACTCCTACCAGGGTGAATCGTGTAACTCAGTAAGATACGAATGGTGTCAAAGGAGAACCTTGGAGCCCTTGGACTTTTTCAGTTTGACGAGATCATTTGGGATGGACCAAAGGAGAGTTCCATAATTAAAATCAAGAGTTTTTCCAGGGGGACACAGAACTGTTCAAGCCAAGCAGGCTTTGGAGATGGGTTAATTCATGAGGGAAAAAATGATTTTGTGTTTCAGCTATGTGTATGAATCACACAGCGGAAAAGCAAAGAACCCAAAACGACGCCTGTATTCTGTGTGTTTTTAAGGCTCTGAGAAAGGAATTAGATTGTGTGGGCTGTCACAGGCTTTTTTTTGTACTTCTTTTTTGTTTTTAATCTTGTCTTCTTTTTTTTTTAATTACCTTCCCTGGAGAAGGAAAAGAGGAAAAGAAAGAATGGTGATGGATTCTTCCTCCTAGATAGGAAATAAAAAGAGAACATTTGAGGAGAGAGACCCACCATCTATAAACTATGCATCATTAGTCAACAGCACAAAATGTCAAGTAATCCCAGGGAAGTGGAAAAAAGCTCTATTTGTCACTTTAATCATTTGGTTTGATTTTTCTCTGAATGTCACTTAACCTCAGGCTCTGCACCGAGTCTGCAGAACAGAACTTCCTCTGCAATGCACGCTGCCTGATCAGTATTATACACTATGATAATGGAGAAGCAAACTGTGTTGGTTTTCTGAACACTTTGAGAGCTAAATAATTATGTAAACTATGGAAAGAAGCAAAAAAGTCAGAATTGTTAAACTCTAATGTTTCATTGTTTACTGAATTCTGAGTCTCCCACCCGAGAATTTCCCTATTTACGACATTCCAGACTGCCGCGCCTCTGTATAATACTCATCGTAAAGAGCTGGTATCTTACAAGAGCTGGGTGCATTCTCCTCCCTTACTATCCCACTCCCCTTCTGGGATTAGCTATTAACAGCAATGCCTATTGCAGCGGACACAAGCACCTTGTAGAAGAAAGACTGTATTTCATAAAGGTTTTTGAAAGTTTAAGAAAAACTCTCACTTTTTTAAGCATTTTTATTTTAAATTACAAAATGGATTTTTAGAAATGTCTCTTGTAAATTATATTAACAAGCTCCTTGCTGCTCCCTGAAGTAGACTTGCTATATATCCCAGCCCTTTTGTTTGTCTTGTTTTAAAGCATGCCATGTAACCTTTGCCATGTAAGCCATATGAGAGGTGGTAATATGTGCCAAATTGGTATACAGTTGAGTTTAGATTTGGGTAATCCCTGAATTCCAAAGATTATACTTTTAGAGATTAGAACATTGTAGGGTTCCCCCCCCCCGCCTCCCCCCTTCCCCTTTTATTCTCCCTGGGTTTAGGACTCACCCAGAAATTCAGGTGTGGTGCCAAGGTCAGCCCTGGTGCAAGGTCATGTGACTCATAGCTCTGTGCAAGTACAGCTGCTTGCTTGCTCCCCAGGTACTTGTTTGATAAGGCAGACTGTCAGTGTGGCAGTGCTGTCAGAGCAGAAACACCTCAGGGCAACCCCTTTGAATATAAATACAGCATTCGCCCCACCGTGGTCTTGTCAAACTAGGTTTGTGCTGTGCTTTTTGAAACTGAAGTCACTTTGCCAGGCCACAAATGTAGCAAAAGCAGAGAGAGTGATAAGCCCTCTGTCACTTTGTGTAGACAGTTCAGCCCTGACTTAAAGAGACCCTGTATGATGGTACGTGGCAGCGCTCCAGCCACACTGAGAGTCCAAGAAAGCTGCTAGAGTTTTGCCACCTCTTTGACTCATAAATAACTAATGAGAGATTGTGCAACTCCAGTAAATCGGCTCTGAGATACTTAGAGGGATGGGCAGAAAGCTCAAGGTCATGCCCCTGATTCATCAGCTCAACTTTCTCAGCACTCCAGTGCCCCAGATTCCTGTTTTGAATCTGTGATGGTGGCTGAACCATCAGTGTGCTGGACAGTCCCCCTGGCTCTTGACTCCGTGGTGGAAGTTCATAAGGTTTTGTAAAAGCTCAGTTTCACACTGAGGCAAGCAGTGATTTCATGTAAGTGGTGACAAGCAGAGAGGCCCATTAACTACTGTATGAAATGAGAGTGCCCACGCAAAAGATAAGGAAAAAGTTGGCTCTGCTGTAGGGCCTGGCGTCAGATTTTTGCTGAAGCCAAGTTTGTCTTGCTTCTCATCTCTTGGGAACTTTCAGTGCATCTAATACTCTGTTCTTCAGCAGTTATGGTAGAGTTGCTGAGTGTTGAAGGAGAAAGGAAAATCTTATTCCTGAGCATGTGTAGCAAGCAGTCTGAGGTCTGATGTCACACTGAGGGCGGTTGAACAGCTGGGGTCTGCTGTTGTCCTTGCACCTGTGCCTAGCACCAGCATTTTAAGAGAAGTCGCTCTGGTTTTAGAAATAAGTGGAGGAGGAGGAAGAGATGTGAGAAAGAAGGGTATAATCAAGGACTTGTTCTGCTTCCTGCAGAAATGCAGTCATTGCTAAGTTTATGATGAAGTTCCTCACACCTAGAAGAGGAGGTACTTTATAACTCTCTAGACTTTGGCCCTAGAGGTCTAGTGCTCACTCATCTCTATGTCTCTGTGTTGTTGCTAAATAGATTGCATTAGGATGATTCCAGAAAAGACTGAAGAAGACACCCTCCCTCTCCCACTTGCTTTGATCTGAGTCACTCTTCTCAGTCAATCCTAAGTCTCTAGAAATGCTACAAGGTAAAGTGACTTCAGGGTAGCAAAGCTCTGCAGCACAGCTATTGTCCAGGCACTGGTTCTCTTTGAAAGCAGAAGCAGGACTAGTGTTCGGGACTGAGAGACTTCCTCACTAGGGAAAGGACCGGGATGTCCTTCAGAAAAAAATTTGTAATGTGTTCAAAATGTCTGAGGAAGGGAAAGGAATCATGAGGAGTCCTGGTGGGAGACCATGGGACAGGTATTTCTGTAATGATCAGCCCCACTGGCTGAATCTTTCCTCTTCTTTAGGAAAAGCTCACACTCTGAGCTGGGTTGCATGGGAGAAGCTTGTGTCAGGAGCTTCTGTGAGGGTAAAGGAGATTCGTTGTATAGTAGATGATGTACATGATATATGCAGTTTCGTTTCTGGGTTGTTTTGGGTTTTGTTTGTTTGTTTGTTTGTTTGGGGGTTAAATGATTTTTAAAAAAAAGGTTTTAGGAATCTCTACGGGGAACCTGTAAATCTGACACCTCTATTTATTTTGCCTTATTTTAGTTTGCTATGTTTGTATGTATACACTGCATTACAGCAAAGACTATTGAGACCGTGCCAGGGCATTACACCAGCTTAGACAGCTGGCTGGGCTGCTGCACCACAGGCTGAGCTCAGCGAGGGGATGCTTGTGAGCAGTCTTGGAGTGGGAAGGGGAGAAGCAAAAAAACCTTCTCTTTTGCTTTTGTCATAATTACTCTGCCCCTGGTGATCCTGGTTCTGGGAAAGCATGCATTTTAAAGCATGTGGTGAACTGATGGAGGTTGGTTAATTTAGAACACTTTCTACAGAAGCTGTTTATTTTTCCTCATGAATCATGGTGAGAAGATTGAGAAGAGTTAAGGTGCACAGTTGCTCACTCAAACTTCAGCCTTGCACACAAATTCTGTCCATAATGCCAGAGAAGTTTGGATAGATGGCCAAAAGTGTTTCACACCCTGTAACTTCTCACCAGTTAACATGCCGGTGAGATAAACTGGGACAGTTCTCCTTCCTCAGAGCTAATATTCATTCCTATCTTCATGGCCAAATAATAAGGATTTCCTCTACTTCCCCTCTTTCCTTCCCCATCCCGCTTCCACATATTATGGAGGGTAAAAAAAATACTTCTACTGATTAATTTTCTACCCATGGAGTCTCTAGCAGTCACCAAGTGTTTGGCCATGGCTCCTTGGCTTCTGTACTTGACATAAATTTCTGGTTGCCTTCCTTCCAAACAGGTAGTCTCCACTGCCCACCCTAGTTTTTGTGATAAAGGTAGAAGAGCACAACCTGGGTGACATGATTTGGCCAACTGAAAATATAGAATTTATATATATTTATATATGTGTAATGTTAAAAAAGAGCTATCTACGACTCTAAGTAGTAGTTTTGATGAGCAGTATTTCCTGAAATTGGCCAGATTTTGCTCACTGTTCCTGCTGAGAAGGATGCCATGAGTCTGGCATAGTGTTTTGGCACCTCATTTCATGGAAGAGTCTGGATGCTTCCAAACCATTCTTCTGTTACAGGTGGTAATGTGGAATAGATCCATTATAACCAGTTCAAATTGCTCTGGTTTTACACCAGCATAATTAAAACTAGGATCTAGATTAAAACTCTCCTTTAGGCAGTTTTGTCCATTTAAAAGATGTTCTGCAAAGCTCATGAAGGGCTTCGTCCTTTCAGCTTCCACCACTAGGAGCTCTAAACCAAGTGACTTAGAAATGCCCCTATGACAAGCTGTCTCCCGTCTTTGTGCTTGCCCTCAAGCAGGCTCTTTAAAATTCTTTGCAGTTTTTAGAATTGTAAGGGAATATTCGGTACTTGAGCCATTCTGTACTCGACACCTCCCTTCCAAACCATCCCCACCTTCAGTGATTCTGCTCCCCTGCAAGCCTGCTCGGCTTGAAACTCTTTGGGAGGTGCCCCTGCCTGCCAAGCATGGAAGTACAGTGCTGCTTACTGAAGTGGGAGGTTGTGTGCTGCTGTAATGCCTTGGCCTATCCTCATTCTTAGTCAGTTTAAGACTATAAGTGAATTAAATGTACAAATCCTGTAGTGTCCTTTTTATCTGTATCTTTTTATAAGAATATACTGTAATACTAAAAAAACAAAAGCAAAAAAATTAAAGATATATTGCCCCCACTGCACCTCTGTAAATTTCTTTGTAGTTTCATTTTCTGTGCGTTTTGCTGTAAAGTCTTAAAGGTGAGTTGGAGTCTGTGTGCACTTTTTTGTTTAACTCTGGGTCTTTCTCTTTGGTCAGGAGCATGACGCTCTTTAGGTGACACAGTCACAGCAGAGCTGGTGAGAAACTTCACAGGTTGTTCTGGGGGAACAAGCAACACAATGAAACACAAGCACATCCTCCCCACCCCATGCAATGGTAAATAGCTGATGATAGAACCACCAGATTATCAAAACCAAGGGTCCTCTTAAAAAGACTCTCATTCTTCTTTCAGTACAACATATGGTACACAGGAGTTCACTTAAAGAAAAAAGAAGACAGTCTTGCTATCCGAGAGTTCCTAATCCCTGTCTGGACATAACTAGTCCAAGCGAGGAAGGGAGTGCCGGGCAGCAGTGCTGGCCCAAAGGTGGCTCATGGAACTGAGCAACATCCGGGCAGCAAGAGCATTGACTCAGAGAAGGAGTGGGCAGGAGAGGATTGCTGCAAAGGAAGGAGTTAAATAAGGCCAGCTGAAAAGAAGCCAGGAAAGCCAACATAACAAGTGAAGACTTCAGAAAAGAAGGGTGGGGAGATTATAGAGAAGTTAGACACAGAACAGCAGGGTTAGGAAGATACACACAAGGGCTAGAGCTAATTTGTGGCTGAATGGAGAGATGTGCTGAGGAATTCCTCAGAGCTCAGGGGCAGAACCTTGTTCTTATCATAGATGCAATATGTGCAGCCATTTCATTTGCACATGGAGCTCCTCTATTAACAGAAATAGGGTGCTGACAAAATTCATTCTTAAGCCACAACATTTCATGCTTACCTTCAGCCCATCAGAGGGCAATGCTCTGACCATGAGCTCCTGAGAAGTTTGTGCCTAGCTTCCAGTGGGAGCCTTGCCCTGCAAGACAGGGGTTCTCAGGGAGCCCAGACAAAGCCGCAGGTGTTGGTTCTAGTTTCTCAGGTGGGAAGGATTGTGAAAATGAGCAAAAGTAATAAGGGGCTAATTGCTTGCACAGGGTGAGGATCAACAGGCACTAGATGGGAGTTTGAGTGGTCTGTGGGAAAGCTCTTGTTTTTTATTTTTTAAAATGGCTCTCAGTTTCTCTGTTTTGATCTATTTTGTTAACACTTTGCTAAACTTCTGACTCAGGTTCTTGCTTTACAGATGCAAGGGCAGAGGCATTATGTGCATGGCAGAGGCAGGATGAAATTGCAGGGACCTCCCTGAATTCTCTTCCCCAGCATCTGGGGTTTGGTAGAGAGGTCAAACCATTGCTCTTCTCTTGTTAGAGGTGAAACACAGCAGCATTTGAATTCCATCTGCTTTGAACAAGACAGATATCTTGCCTGAATTCTAACAAGAAGACTCTTTAATATTTTGGCTGGGGTTGGAGCACACAGTGAGGAGCTGGTGTTCTGCCCTGCAGCATGGGTCCAGCACAGAAGCCTCCTTCCATCTTCCTGGTTGGCATCTTTCGCATGACCATGGACCTCCCTGTCCTTGTCATCACTGCACAGAAGCAAGGTAAGTGCCTCATGGCTTTTTCTGAGCAAAACTAGTATTGGGGTTTAGCTGCCCTTGAATGACAGTGAAGAGGAGTGTAAGGGAAGCTACTTGCTCTTGCTGAGAATCTATTATTCATTGGTTTTCCCTTTCTTTAACCTTTGGCTTTTGTTTAAACAGAGATGACTTTTATCTCTGCCATAGCAGACACGGAGCTCTCTAGGAGAAATCTTGGCCCTAGATTTCTACCTCTAGGAAATAAAATAGTTGTAGCCTTTTTTTTTTTTTTTCCTCTCAAAGGCCTAAAGTTTTAGTTTTCAACATTGCTATGATACATTTTGTTTGTTTGATGTTTCTGTAGATAATGGGGTTCTTGTTGTTTTCACTGAGACATAGTTGCTATTTCTCTCTACTTTAGTCAGACTCATCAGGAGGTAAGGTCCTTTTTTGTCCCTTTTGCCTTCCCCCCATTTTTTTCTTAATTCTCCCCACCCCAGGTTCAGCACAGATTTCTTAGGGGAGATGAGGGTGATGCTGCTTGTGGAGCCATGTAACTGCTGAAATGTTGCCTTTTATGCATTTTTGGAGATATGCTTGGAGATATGGTTTGTAGGAGCACCAGCCAGACAGACTCAACTTTTATATAAGATAGTGATGTAGAAATACATTAGGAAAACAAAATGCCTTGCTCGTATGTGCCTGGAGCAGCAGAGGAATAAATTAGGGTGAGCTGTTAGTTGGGGGTACCTGGTTTTAATTTTTCTGTTTGTTTTCTGGCAAGGTGTGTTTTTGATTGGTATTTTTTAGAAAAAACAACTAATGTATTTTTGAAAGGAAATACAACTAGGATTCTTACAAAGGGCTTTTTAATGACAAGAGGTCTCTTGTCCCAAAGCTGAGCTCACCTCTTCCTTCCCATGCTTAAAGAGCACGGAGAAGCTGTCTCCTAACAAAACCCCTGTTTGCAGCCATGATCAAAGCATGAAAAAAATGACACAAATGTAGAGGAATTCCAGCTCATTTGCTGCCTCTGGGCTGGATGCTGACCGGGGGGACCTCTGGGCTGCAGATGACAGCTTCCAGTGCATGGGCTAAGGAAACCAATTATGGGACAGGAAGGTTCCTGGGGTTTCCCACTGCGCATGTTTACTTGAGGTGAAGAAAGAGGTGCCAGATGTCCCCTAGAAGCTGGCATATCCATGGAAACAGGGCACCTCAATGTCCAGCCTCATCCCCAGTCTCTGCAGTCTCTCCTGCAGGTGACATGTTGCTTGCTCTGTTGGCTAGGGCTGTTGTACATCACTGCAGGGCTGGAGCTTAGAAGATGCTTACCAGTCTCCTTCTAGAGATACCTTATCAGGTAGTTACTGGTAGACTTTTTTTCTTCTTTCTTTCTTTCTTTTTAATGGTTGAATTTTAAATGAATGATTAGTTGTGCTGCTGTGTCTCCTTCCAAGCCAACATTTCTTTCACTTGGTCTCAGACAATCTTTGTGTGAGTTGGAGGGTTTGCAGTGAGATGGAGGCTTGCCTTGATTGAGCTGCTGCATCTTTCCTACCATGATAGCACTGAACCCTGGGGATCCAGAGGGTCTGAAACACTGAATACTTTAATGTGGAAATCCAAGTATTGTTGTTTGCCTACCTTGTTTTAGGTGTGGGGCACAGTGGTGCTGAGTCAATTCCTTGTGGTGCTCATGAGAGAAAAACCTGTCTCTAATTACATTAGCTAAAAAAAGAGAAATAATCAGAAAATAGGAGGAGGGAATGGGGAAAAGACTTTCATAATTTATTGTGCAGTGTGAGATGTGGAAAAAGGCTTTTGTTTGGTGGAAATGCCTATGACGAGAAGTGGTTTGGTCTGTTGTGTTACAGCAAGATCTTTGCCATCCTCTCCCTTCGTGGAAGGGCTATTCAGAGCAGTTCCACCAGTGACCAAAGCAGCTGCTAACCAGAGAAAGCGCAAGCAGTCATGCAGAGGCTGTGGGGACCTGAGGAGCAGGGCTGACATCAGCCCTGGACACTCCTTCCCATGGGGCAGATGGGGAGGTGACTGTGCTGTGAACTGTGTGATATTGCTGTATGTCCCTGCAGAGAGGAGGGACAAGGGCTCCCTTCTCTCCACGTTCCTTGCAAAGGTTTCAAAAGATTGGTGGGAGGAGAACTATGATTGTCATATTTCTTGAGATAATAGATTATTGTGCCTGAGGGACATGGAAAATAGGGGTACTTGCTACTTCCTATTTGTAAGTAAAGGTCTGCAGGGGCAGAGTTCATGTTTCATCATCCTCTAAAATATCAGAAGTATTGTAAGAATTGATTTAGATGCCCCATGAGAGACTGAGAACTTGCCTGTTGTGAATGCATAGCTCATGCTCTGATTATCATACTCTGCAATTTGTGGTTCCTGGAAAGCCGGGTCTGTAAAGGTATCAGAAAGTGGTCTATGGACAGGTGACTGAGGAATGAAAAAATAGATCAGAAGATTTTGCATGCTCCATTGCTTGCAGAAGGAAGCAAACAAAAAAAAGGACGAAAGTTAATCTACTTAAAGCTTAAGCTATTTTTAATTTGGTTATGGCATTGTGGCAATACTGTAAAAAACCAAAGATGGGTTCCCCAGCCCTTCTAGAAGGTCAGATAGTCACTGGATTCAAGAGATAAGAAATGGTGTTCTAAAGCATCTCTCTGCTACTGTGTGTTCCTGTGAGCAGGTCTGATGCAGGATGTGCCTGGATGGCTGCTTGTTTGGGTGTGATGGGAACTGTCATTTTAGCCCCTGCATAGTCATGAAGTGTTTTCAGGGGGAAAAGTAGGAATCAGCCTGGTGTTTGCCTACCCATGAGCTCACAGTAAGGTATTATAACAGGGCAAGAATTTCCTTAGGTACCACAGGCTGTGTTTGTGCCCCAAGCAAGTCTGGATCTGTTCTCTTTGTAGAAGCTGATTAACACTCAAGGCCAGATTTAGCCCAGGGTCGTCCAACCTGTGTTTTCCTTCTTTTTGGGCTCCCAAGCAGGAAAATATCTCCTCAGAGTCATGCCCCATTCTGTTGTAAAGTAGCCCTTGCTTCTGCTCCTGGTTCTCTTCCACATCTGAGCCCAATTCACCACCCTCTTGTGCCCTCACAAGTCCCTTCTGTTGCCATTACCCTTTCCTTGCCCATCTTGTGAGGATCTGCTGCCCTTCCTCTGTGGTATTAACAGCATGAGCACCTTGGGCTCCAGGTGAAACCCCTGGCAGAGGACTGTCCCTGGTACAAATGCTGTTGCTCTGCCCCCAGCCTGGCTTCACATGCAGGCAGTGGGACAGGAGCTGGCAGGCAGACTGGACAGCATGTCCTACCTTCCTCATGGTCCAGCTCTTGTTCATCCCGGGAGAAAATGCTGAAGATGTTGAGTTGCCCTTTTAGAATGGCAGTAACATCTTCCCTTGCTTTAGTCCCAGAAATGAAAGCTTCTCTGTAAGTGGAGAGGAGGCCCTTTCTGCAGCTGGAGAGCTGAAGTGCCTCTGGAGTCACAGGGATGGTCAGCCTTTCACTGCAAAAGCAGCTCCAGCACTGAGGCAATGTGACACTGGGACCAGAGCTAGCTGTGGCTTTTGGGATGCTGATCTTGTGCCAGCTCCCAGGGTGTCAGTGCTGGGATGCATCGGCAAGCATGTCTTGGACTTGTACCAGGGTCAAAGAAGAGATTCCAAATTGCAGCTTGTCCTATAGCTGTGATCTTGTCCTTGTTAGGCAGCTGTTCCTGATTAATCCCTTCCCTGGGGGATGCTGACCAGCATATCCCCAATTGAGATGGGAAGAGGAAGGGGATAAATCAGATACTGAGGCAACCTTATCCTCTAATTTTTAACCCATGCTGGCACCCTAATACAAACAGGAAGGCAGCAGGAGTTTGGACAGGGATCAATAGACCTGACTTAGTGCTGTGCAGAGCAGAACCAGTATAATTATAGGAAAATTAGCATAGTCACAGAAATAGCTGAGCTCTGTTGAGAGGGGCAAGCTCTTTCCTGAGAGCCAGCTTCCCTTCTTACTCCTTACTCTACTCACCCTTTCCCTCAGCTCTGCGATGAGCTTTGACATCCTGAATATCTGCACCTCTCACAGTCATTAGAACATGATCTGGGCCAATATAAGAGGAGGTTTTCCCTTGGGAGGCTGGGAGGTTAAATCTTCCTCTAACATGGCAGTGTGCAACTTCCTCATAAGGGGAAGATGAGGGACAGGCACTGATCTCTTCTTTGTGGTGACCAGTGACAGGACCCAAGGGAATGTCCTGAAGTTGTGTCAGGGGAGGTTTAGGTTGGATATGAGAAAAAGGTTCTTCACCCAGAGGGTGGTTGGGCACTGGCACAGGCTCCCCAGGGAAGTGGTCACAGCACCAAGACTGACAGAGTTCAAGAAGTTTTTTGACAATGCTTTCAGGCACGTTTGTGACTCTTGGGAATGGTCTTGTGCAGGGCCAGGAGTTGGACTCAATGACCCTTGTGGGTTCCTTCCCACTCAGCATATTGTGATTCTGTGAACATTTGGGAGAAACCAATGAACAAAACCCACATTTGCTAAAAGCAGCCTTGTCAATCTGGTAGCAAACATCATCTTCTCCAGATGTATGTCAGGCATGAGGAGCACTCAGGCTTGGAAATTTGTCTCCAGGTACTCACTGCCAAGTGCACAGAGCAATGGGAATGTCACGTTAGTGTCCCCATCTGCAAACAATAATTTGAATGACTTACCAAGCATGACATGTTGGTCTGGCCCACATCCCTGTGGTAAGGTCCTTCTGGATCACAGTCCAGGCCTGTAGTGGTGGGACTATCTTCTTCTTCCTGCCTTGGTTGAAACGAGCTTTGTATGATGCCAGGGACTGTCTCTGCTCATAGATGAGGGAGCAGCAGCTCCTGCCTGTGATCACAAGAGGGCATGATCCTCCAGCCATGGGGGAGCTGGCACGTGCACCTGGGGGCAGCAGCTGCACAGGCACCCCTGACCATACCAAAGTTTTCACCATTTTTCCTGTTGCTCAGCCATCCCCATCAGCTGTCATTCCTATTTCTTCCACTGCTGGTTCTGGGTCTGGTACACTTCTTTGCCAGCTTTCCTTGTCCCACATTTGTGCAGAACAGCGAGGTTTGAGGCTGAACCCCACTTTCCTCCCTATGGCCCCAGCAGAGCCACCTCTGCCATCCCTGGAGTTTTGCTTCCCAAGAGGCTCTAAGGCACCCCCAACCCTGACGGGTATAGGGGGCTCCATCAGTGTCCAGCCTGTCTTTTGGAGAGCTTCAGTTGCATGTGTGAGGAGACGGTTTGTCTGCGGGATGAGGCTAAATCTAGGCCATGGTAAAACCCCTGAGCAGCAGCTCTGGCACCAGCTGCTCTGACAAGCTGATGCACTTGTGTATGAGCTGAGCCACTTGCTGATGTAGAGACAGCCTCTGTGCATGTGTGTCAGACAGGGGAACAGGTGCCCAGAGTGTGTCTGGGGGGGATTTCTTGCTTGTGCCATGTGAGGTTGGAGGAACACTTGAGTTTTCCCCTTCCCCTCTATAAATGGTTTTTGTGAAAACAGGTTTCTTTACTTAGGTTACAACAGTGAGGGCTAAATGAGCTTCACTGTGAGAAGGATGCTACCAGTGATACATAAACTAGAAGAAAATCTCAGCTGGATTAGGTAGGAGATGAGCCTCAGGAACATTCATCAGTTGTCCTCACAAATTCTGTTGGAGGACTTCCGACCACACTCAACGTGCATCAGACACATGGTGGGATGTCTGCTGTCCTGCAGCAATGTGGGGGCCTTCACAGAGCTGCTACTAAACCCTGCTTCCCTGCCACGAGAAACAGTGGCACTCCTGCTTTTGAGTAAGGCACTTGGTGTGAGCCTGGCTTTGCAGAGAGCTGCCTCTACTCATGACTGAGGACACAGGAGGCATTTTGCCAGGCTCTACTGCAGCTCGGTGAGGGTGGGGGAATCCGGGACATGGGGAGCCATTCCCGCTGCTGGTGGGAGCACAGGAGTGCTCACTTGCTTGCTCCCCACTCCATCCAGCTGGGTTTAATTTTAGAAACACAGTGCTATCTTGGGGCATCATTTTCCATGGAATGCAAGTCTTTAAGTAAATAAATAACAGCTTTGTGGAGGCGGAATGACAGCCCGTAACCACACTGCCAAACAGGCACCGATTGAGTGGAGCCCTGTTTCACTTGCATGTGGAAATACTTTGTAGAGATACAGTGGCTGCACTGCCTCCCTCTCCATGTTCAGCCCCCTCCTTGTTCAGCTGGCCATGTGCATTGATTAAAAAGAAATAAAAACACCTTGAAATACCAGCCTTGGAGAAGTGGAAATGAAAACCCCTCCAGCTGCTGGGGTTCAGCTAGAGTTCTCTGGCATAGGTTTGCAAAACCTATGGTTTACTGGTGATGGGCTGTTACTGGCTGTGCTTCTGCTGCATCTGGGACACCCCAGAGGGATGAGCTCTGAGGCATCCTCAGCGAGCTGGGAGGGAAATAGCAGGCTGTAAAGATGAAGGCAAGAAACTTGTGTTTAAATACCCCTCCCAGTCTGGCTGGCCAAGAGCCTTCTGCATGCAGTTGTATTGCTGATGGCTGAATGTCCTGGGTGTGTCCCTCAAAGCCTGTTTGCTGGCTGGAAAATCCCATTAAAGCTGTTTTACCAGAGCAAGAGCCTGTTTTCACTGCTCAGGTCCAGCAGCTCTGACATGGCATCTGTTGCATAAGCTGCTGGTAACTGTTCCCCTGAGTCAGCAAGGGGAGTTCTTCTAAAGCTCCTAGTCCAAGCAAGACCTTACCGCCATGGCCTTCCTCTCATGGAAGATGCCCCTTGGAGATGCCCCTCAATCTGCAAGATGGAACAAATGGTGTTAAAATCACCCAGTCTGAATGGCTGCCTGCTTTGATCTGTCCCTGCTGCACATGACTGCTGCTACTGCTAGGACAAGACAGTGGTGAGATGACTTGGCTCTGCTCATAAGGAAGTGGGGTCAGGAGCACCTACCTTGGCAGTATTGCTTCTGGTTGCCTCCTCAAAGCCGAAGGGGTGGCTAGACTGTGCCTAATCACAGAGGTATGAGTGACCTCTGCCAGGATCTTGGAAGTGAGTGGGCACAATGTCAGCATTGTGGCTTGGAAAAAGCTTCATGTAGCATCCTGGTGCCACATGCAGATGGGATGCTTGCAGAGGTTTTGCTCTAGTCTGTCTCTCCTAAGATGAAAAACTTACCTTGTCCTTTTTCCTGTAGCCTTTGGCAAGAGCATTTCGGGCGAGATTGTGAGTTTTGTGTGTTTGTCCATAGTTGGTTGTAGTATTTGAATTCACTGCAGGGCCTGGAGATTGTCAGCTACACCTCAGCCTTGCTGGTGGCTTCCCTTACCAGCAGGCTGCAGAGATGGATTTTCCATGGGGTATGGTTCTGTCTGCTCCTCCTCTGCAAACTACCTGGCTAAGCTGTCTCCTCTCCTTTGCTTCAGCCTGCTGCTTTTCCTGATACCATAGCTCTGGAGGGAATTCTGTTTTATTTTTGTAAACCCTAGTGAAGGGCTGGGTGAGCTCTGCCAGTGTTCTCTATGAGCCCAGGATCAGGGCGGCCCTGGCAGCTGCTTGTCTTTTCCACTGATCACAATTAAGATTCAGTCTTGGCAGGATGGAGACTTTTGAGCTGCCAGCTGCAATAGGAGAGATGAGGCTTCAGGGGCAGCAAAAATTATTCCCTTCCCTCAGCTCATTTCTGGGATCTGGGCTGAGGATGGCCCCAGGGGTTGATCTGCAGAAGCCAAAAGAGCCACACAGAGCTAAAACATTTCCATTCAGCATCAGGCCCAGGGTGGGGAAGTGCAGCTCTCTGAAGTGTGGAGACTGGGTGGCAGCTGGGGAGGGGATGGAGTGAGAGAGGGATGGACGGATGGTGTAGCTGCACACACTGCCTCAAACAACAGCAATTCCAGCCTCGCTGGGATCGTGCACATGGGGAGCTCTGAGTGCCAAAATTACCCTGGTGGTGAAACGCAAGTTTGTTAAGGCCACAGTAATGGCAGGTCAGAGATGTGCAGCTGAGATCCCTCCCTCCCAGCCCCCAGCAGCAGATGCTGCCAGCCAGGTCTGTGCCTGGTGCAGCACTGCAGCTCTGCTGATGTTGACTGAGCTTTGCCACAACGTGCACCAGCAGGTAACTGGCCTAGGGCAGTACCGATGGAGCAGCCATGTACCTGATGGCGTGTGTTATTTTCCAAGCATAATATTAACACAACTTTACAGTTTCCTGGACCTGCCGGTATCTCCTCCTCTTCCTCCCCTACCTCCTATCACACTGCAGCCAAGCTGCCCTTGACTTCACAAAACACAAATGCTTTTGCTGGCCTTTCATCCTTTCAGCTGCACACCCTGAAAGTATCATGGGTATAGAAGAGAGTGTTTCTATTGCAGTTAATTTTAAGACTAAATTAATGCAGGAAGAGCTTAGTAGTACTGAGAGGCTCTCCAGAATTTGAGACTATGCCCTATCTGTTGATGGAGTCATTGATGAAGAAATTGTTTCTGTTGCTAATTTGGGGTTCTGGAAGCAAACCTTAAGCAATCATAACCATAAACTCCATGGAGCAAGTCTTGTGTGGATGGCACCTTGGGGAGCCACAGACAGTGTGCAGCTTGCCTGATGGCCATGCCATTGCAGTTGGGTTATGCATGCAGAGCTGAGCAATGCCTGGTTTCTTTTGTGCTGCTCTGCTTCGAGCAAAGCTCAGCAGTATCTCAGGGCATCCATCTCATCCCTTCCCGTGAACTTGCACTCAGCTGCACTTCACTGCTGCTATTTTGGGTACCTTTCACTCCCCTAAAGGAGCAAAGAGGGTAAGTGCAAAAATAGAGATGCTAAAATGAAAGCTTTCTAAACATGGCACTGGCAGCATGGAGGGACAGGGAAAGGTAGAGACAGCTGAATTTGTGTCTCAGCAACCACTGTTTAAGCTTGTTGTGCCCAAAATGAGAATCTGCTGTTATGAGAGAGTGCACTGAGTTCACCCAAAGTGCTTCAGGCCCAGTCTGTGACAAAGGATTCAGAGGCTCCATCCTGTACCTTCCTGGGGACTGTGCCAGGCACGCTGAGATTGCCTGCCATCATCATGGCCTTGCAGTGCTCCTCACATCCACTGGTTTTGAGACCTAAGTTGAGGCTTTAACCCAAAAATCTCAAAAGACTGAAAACCTGGTCAGCCCCCTGCAACTCCTCCTCCCTGAAAGCTAAGCTTCTCTTGAAGCAATGCTCTGGTAAGTGGAGGGAAGTGAACTGTGTTTCTATTTAACTAATTAGCAGTTCCATCTTGGCCAAAGCACACATGACGCAGCAGCCATTTTTCAGCTGTTGCAGGCCTGTCTGACTGCTGCTGAGGCAGCCAGAAGGAGCTGAGAACTAGCAAAGTGCCAGGGAAGGGGTGGGCTGAAGGGCCAGATTCTGTTCAGTCGAACCCCATGTAAAGCTGAGTAACATCAGCAACTTACCAGGAACTACGGCAGGTCACCAGTGCCTTAGGATAGCTTAAAAAATTTGTTCACCTTTTTAGTGTTCAGCTGTTGTTGCTTTTAGAATCTGGTCTTGAGAGGTTCCTATTCAGCAGAAATGAAAAAGTGTCTCCCTGAGGTATTTCAGGTCATGTTTTCCCTCCACGCCTCACTCTTCTTCCTGCAGCACTTTCTGAAAGCACTGCTCTCTCTGACATAGATTTAATCTCTAAGAATTCTTAGTGACCAGCTTAGGCTTTGTATGTTGCATCCAGTCTTTAACAGGGCAATCTGAGGGTGGGGTAATGAGCATCAGGAAGTGACCGTGCAGAAAAGATGGGTCAAGCTGCCTTGAAGGACACAGGCTGGATTAGCAGTGAACAGACAGTAACACACAAATGGGGCCTGAGGTGGGAGAAGGAGTTTCCAGCAGGCAAAAGCTCTACTGTGCGTGCATTGCGCAGGTTGCTGTGATCTGCAGTATTTGTGTTTGAGTTGTGTTTGACATGCACAGGAGTGCAACTTGTGCTCTTATGGCACCCTTCAAGAGAAGGAAGTGATGGGCTGGGTGCTTTACTATGTTCCTTCCAGTTAAATCTTAAAAAATCTGGTTCCAAATGAGGAAGCAGCTCCTAGAAAAAGGATATAAAGCTTTGCACTATCATTTTGGACTGGCAGCAATTGGAATAATAGAATCATTTAGGCTGGAAAAGACCTTTAAGATCATTGAGTCCAACCATTAACATAATACTGCCAAGCCCACTACTAACCCATGCCCCCAAGTGCCAGAGCTGTACCTGGAAAAAGAGACCCTTGGAGAGTAGAGCTGCCATCTCTGCCTTCTTGCAGAGCCCTGTGGGCAGTTACTGGGAACAGCTCAATGGACTAATCTTCCTCAGATAGGAATAGGCCTTCTTGGTAGCAGAAGATGTGAGAGCTTTCCTGGAAGCTCAGAGGGATCAGAAAGGGAATTTCCCTTAAGACTTACTCATGATATTGGAGGAATGGACTTTTATACAGGCACTTGCCTGGACTTTAGTTTCAGTATGTGGTCACTCAGACTAAGGAAGAACTCTGGAGGCTCTGGTTCCTTATGTTCCTCTGCAACAAAAAGCAGTGCTGTTATATACAGCCACTGGCTCAGAACAGGCATGTGGCAGAAGCTGGGATAATGAAGCAAGATGATAAATTATGATGTGAAACCCACAAGATTACACAGTTTAAGAACAGCCAAATTGAGATGAGTTTCACTCAACAGCAACAAAACCCCCAGATTTTTTAGTTTATAGTAATAAGCTATTGTGAGGGATCCCTTGTTAATTGCTGACTAATTATTGCAACTTGTAAAGTGTGTCTTGTTGCTTGTCCTGAGATCACTAGTCATAGAAGCTTGTGGGTTAAAACATAGATGTTCCTTTGAGTGAATAAAAGGGGTATTCAAAGTAATGCAGAACATATACTCCGTTACAACTAGTATTTATTAAAAATACAGTGGACAAAAAAGCAAGCCTTCAAAAAGTAGTCAGTTCATCAATATATATTCACCATGGCCCACCCAGCACCACTGAAACATACAGTGTTCTCAACTCATTTCTCTCGCAAAATGTTCTATTGATTCATGCTCGGTTCATTACCTATAAATGTGCATAGTTTAAAGACTTGATAATGTAACACGAGCATAAAATGGCACCAAAGTCAGTTTGCCTGACGCTTCCAGCCTCTCTCAAACCAACAAAGTCGTGAAATGTGCGTAAGGAGCAAGATGTGCGTGGTGGTCATGTGTGTGCTTCAGTAGTCCCTGGTACGGTCCTGAGTCCTTTGTGTGAGCTTTGTTACATGACAGCAAACTTCTCAGAAGCCAAAGAATCACATGCCTAAAGCATTACTACTGAGTACATCTAGTTTCCTTTTCACTTTCAAAATTAGCTAGAGACTGAGTGAAGGCATGGATACTTTGTGTATGGTGAGGGCAGGTAAGTGCTTGTGTAAATCAGCTAACCTAGCAGGTTACACATGTGCTTCCTTTTCATGGCCATTTGTTTCCATGCTGAGCTAAGGAAACTTATGCACTATGGGCACAGCAGTTCCACAAATGAACAGTCTCTTATTTGCAGGATCAGGGAGAAAGGGTTAGTGCTCAGTATGGCAGTGCTAGGTACACTCCTGAGAAGTACAGGGTGATATCAAGGGAGTCAAGACTGTAACACTCAATGTAGGTGTACAAATGTTCATAGAATTTGGGCATCGAGCTTTCCAGACTCCTTTTGCTTTCAGTTGTGGCTGCTAGGTCTGTCACTGTATATTCTTTATCTCACAGTGACAATGAATAAAGAATCAATTAATTCACCTGCAATGGAAAAGGTATGCCTTTTGTGGTAGCCAATGTATGAGATTTGTAAAGGATTTGTAGTAAAACCTATTGCCTCCTCATCTTAGACCTGTGCTTACTTTAAGTGAGCAGGATGTGTGTGGCCGTGTGGTGTGCTTTGATGCTCACAGTAATTTAACCTTATTTAATGAGAAGCAGCTACTTGCAAAGCTTAAGATGCTTTTTAGAGCTGTCTTCAACTCTGTGCGTATAGAGAGGAAGCACCCTGAATCATATGCAACTTCACGTTACCCATAAGCAGTAGAAAACTAGTAACACCCTGTTTAGAGCACTTAAATTAACATCTGAAAAGGATCCATCACTATTAACAAGAATGTTGAGCAATTTCTTATCTAGGACAGTCAATTATCAAAGCTATTAAATGCTACATGACAGTGGCCACTGCTGCATTTATGGGGACTTAGGTGCCCCAAGGCCAGAAGACTTCATGAAAGCAAATCAGAGAAACATGCAGGAAAACACCCTGGCCAAGGCAAAAGCAACTACCTTACTCTTCCAAGTGGCTACTAGTATTAACTTTGTTTTATCTGTCAGGACTATGCAGGTTGCTGGTTACTAGGAACTGCACTGTAGGATTAAAAAATTTGGAGTCTTCTAGGGCTTGGTGTGACATCTCTTTTCTAAAAGTCAGGGAATGCTGATACCTACTTTGTGTATGGCACAATTAAGCCCTTAAGCATGCAGACACAGGGCATCAATGTGTTCCAGTGCTAAGGAGAAAATGCCAGAACATGCTTCTAACATTGTAAAACATGTCTTTCAGATCAGCAAAATAATTCTTCCAAACCTAAATTCCTGTTTCTGCATCATGTTTTACAGAGCACTCAAGATAGAGAACTGGGCAGCTGCCAAATTCTTTCTTCTATTGAAACTGATGTGTGGATATTTCCCACATGTAGGTATCTCTTTTTACAAGGAAAGGCTGAGGGAGTTGGGCCTGTTCAACCTCCAGAAGAGGGGACCTCATCAATATATATATAAGTATTGGAGGGGGCAAAGTGTGCCAAGAAGATGAAGCCAGGCTGTTCTCGGTGATGCCAAACAATAGAGTAAGTGGCAACAGGCACAAACTGATGCACAGGAAGTTCCACTGGACTATGAAGAAGAACTTTACTGTGCAGGTGCCCATGGACTGGAACAGGTTGCCCAGAGAGGTTGTGGAGGCTCCCTCACTGGAGATATTCCATTCCAAATGCAGTCCTGTGCACTGTGCTCTAGGATGATGCTGCCTGAGCAGGGAGATTGGACCAGATGAACCACTGTGCTCCCTTCCACTCTTAGCCATTCTGAGACCCTTTGATTCCATGAAGGGAAGCAGTAGCAATGCACAGGGATGGGAACTGCCACCTGACCCTGACTGTTCCATTGTTATAATCTCTGCTGTATGGTGAGGGTCCTCAGTTCTGTTCTTCTGTCACCTTCTAAATTCAACTAAGGGGGTCAGGGGAACAGACGGACAGACACAATTCTGAAGTCTTAATCCTTGACTTAAAAATAGCTGCCAAATAACAGCACTTTCAGCACTTGCTTCATTTCCAGAGCTCACACTTGCATGGTGTGATGACAGCAGGTGTCAGTATTTCACAGCTCAAAGGAAAAAAAAAATAACAAACAACCAAAACCTCTGTGGTATAACCATGAATCTTTTCTCAAGCTTATCATGAGGACACTGAAATGGAGGTATTGGCAGAGTGGAGAAGTCTGTCCTCTAGAAAACACACATGATTTTTAACAGGGATAAGTGGCTCCGCTGGTTGCCCAGCAGTAAGCTGACAGAGTAAGGCAATGCTGGAGTCATGGGGTTGCTGTACTGTATACCTGCTGAGCTGTCCAGGCCCACGAGCTGAGAAAAAGGAGTTCTTTAAGAGGCTGAACATGAGCAGTGGTCATTTTGAGGGCTGGAGGTATCTGGATATTATCTAGACCCTTGAAAAGTCTCCCCTCTGCCCACCTGTCTTGCTAAGCAACTTCACCTCCTCGATCACAATGTCATGAGTGACTGCTTTGCACATGTCATACACAGTCAGAGCAGCCAGGCTGGCAGCTGTTAGAGCTTCCATCTCCACACCTGTCCTCCCCCAGGTGTGACAGGAGCTGCGAATCACCACTGCATGTCTAGCCTCGTCCAGGCTCAGAGATACCTCAACGTGGTAGAGGGGGATATTGTGACACAATGGGATCAACTGGCTGGTCAGCTTGGCTCCCTGAATTCCTGCAATCTGGGCTACTGCCAGCACATCCCCTTTCTTCATCTGATTTTGCCTCACCATCCTGAATGCTTTCTCAGCCAGGAGGACCACAGCACCAGCAACAGCACTTCTTCTGGAATCTGGCTTCCCTCCAACATCAACCATTGTGGCCCGTCCTTCCTCATCAGTGTGAGTCAAGTTGTCAGAGGCATGAGCTACCTTGGTGCAAGATCCCGAATCTGTGGTATAGAATTCAGATCCTGAACTTGCCTCTTTGGACTGACAGTCCACAGAAACTTGGCCAACAGGAGAAGTGTCAAGGCACTTTGTATCAAATGTGGAGCTCGGGTCCTTCTGAAAGACGCAGTAGCCTCTGAGCTGAGTTTGCAGAATTCTTGTTGTTACGTGCCACTGTTGCTCTGGGTGAGATCCTGGCAGGAAAAGTTGCCCTGTAAGCTTATTTTTCATTAATGCTTTTCCCTTCTGTTTGGGTAAACTTGCTCTCAAAGTCAGCCAATGGCTAAATGCGTGGCTCCACTGTTTTGAATTTGGAGGATTCTGTAGGGCATCCAGGCATAGTGGGAATGACATCAATGCAGGTTCTGGGGAAAAAAAAATCAAAAAGTAACATGAGAATACATCTTACTAACTGGAAAGTTAAACTGTCTGTAGCAGGTGAAAACCTTGTCAGAGCACTGCTTGGGACTTCCTCTGTTGCAAAAACCTCAATAAGCCTGTGAACATCCCCTTTTTTCCTCAATGTTTTTCTCTTCTCTCTCATCAGTTCCCTGTATTTCCTGGTTTGCTATTACAAACCTCAGTAATCAAAACACTCATTTCAAGGTCCCTGAGAAGAAGATATAACTTACTTTCAAAGAGTATCAACACCTTTTGAAAAACTACAGCCAAGAAACCTCATAGGAACATTAGTTCTGAAGAAAAGTGAGTCACAGCATCTCAGCATCATTTGAGATCATCACCGCACCAGATTTCTTTCAAAAGCCTGGCCGGGTTAATAGGAAATTCTTACATTCAGCTTCTCAACTCTGCCTTTCCAAATACCTCCTTCCCAGCACAGGCATCTGCACTTCCTCCTTTCATCTCCTTCTGCAGGGAAGGGTCATGCCAACACTTGAGGACAGCAGGGACCAGAAGCACTGCATCTGCAACTGCACTGTCTACAAGCTCAGAAGGTGATGGGAACCTCTCATTACTGCCAGTTCTTAACACGGTAATGACAGCTGAAGTTTAAGCACTGGGAAAACCATACTCCCCTCATTGACAGATAGATTCTAAATCTACTCAAAGTATGTTCCAAGTCAAGCTGGCAGAGCTCCCAGCTGGCAGAGAGGTAGTAGGCCCTCCTGCCCCTTTTCACCATTTAATCCCTTGGTTTTGGCATTTGCAGTGGGCTAAATGCCAAGTGTGAAGACAGAAGGAGTCTTTTTCACATAAAAGTGAATAAAATATTCTGTAAGTAAAGAAAGCAGTATAGAGGTAAGTGGCTAAGCCCTAGTTTAACAGCCTCATTGATAAGTATGTTTCTCTTTTTCTGAAGCTCCTGCTCTCTGTTCTGAGAAACACTGAATTAGGCATTTTGCTCATTAACCTCTTTTGGTAGCTCTGGTATTTGGGGACTCCTTTTTCAGACTATCCACAGGTGGATCAAAACAGCTTCCTGGCCCTCTGCACATTGCTGAGCTACCTCTGCTGCCCTGACTTAGAGGTATTGCCTTGTTCTGTCCACAGTGTGGACAAGGCTCTGGTTGTGGCCCCCTGCCTCTTTTTAAAAAAAAAACAACCAACTGACCTCTTCTTTGTTAGTCCCAGCCTCTGCTAAAACAAGACAAATGTACTTTGTACCTTTTTCATCCAGAGTACCCTCTAAACACTGATCTGAAAGTACTCATTCCTGAAGCTTAAATCAGCCATAGATTTCATGATTTTTTTTTTTAATCACTGCAGTAATATGAATTCAAACAAAGACCCTTTTTGTTCTACAGCTCATGTCCTATCCACTAAAATTAAGATTCCTGCAAATTTGGATGTAATGTGTTTACCCTCAGAGGACTGGGATTAAATGGACATAAATACACTGAGTGTAGCATTGCTCTGATTTAGAACACAGAAAATTTTGCTTATTCCTCCTTTCTTTCCCTCTCTCTTCATAGGGGGGCCTAACCTGAATATTCATTTTTAAATCCAGGAATGAAAAGTCCTGCATTCTTCTGGATTCTCTGATTAAAGCTGAAGCCAAACCCCTGGCACAGTGTCTTGTCATCAGAAGAAGCTGAACTGCAAAGGCAGACAAGTACTTCCTTCCACAGGGTAAACACACATGGGTGGGGAGCATGGAAGGGAAGTACTGTTTGCTCAAGTAGAGTGGTAAGTAAACAGACAGCAAGAGACAGTAATGCAGGCAAAGCATCTTTGCTTTTTCTAACAATCTACACTTCTTGAACTTGTACCTAGTCATCTCTGTTTTCACCCCAATTGCTCATATACCTACAAAAAACAGCTAATGGTTTTCTACTGCACCATATACCAAAACCATCTGACAAACTCCATCTCATGTTCTATTACTGCACCTGAAGTTTAATTCTGTTAGCTTCCAACTAGCACAATCTCAGGGGTAGAAAAGAAGGCAGGAGATACTTAAATTAGTGAGGAAATTCCCATAAGTGAAGTGAACCCCTGAGGAGAACAACCTGCCAAAAGGAATATTTTGGTTAAGAGAAATAGGATACAAATCATATAGCAAAGGATTGGACAACAGCAGTGTGGGGAAGATGCCAGGTTTGGCTTTCTGGGCCTAGGAAAACCAATTAGTAATTTCCACAGCATTCATTAAATTTCATTAAATTAATTCCATGCACAGACTCCCCCACTGACTGCTTGCACGCCAGCATTATTCGAAGTTTGTAAGTAATTCAAAACATAATTAGGAAATCTCCTAATGATTCCTCATGTGTCACAGTGGGATACTCTCCACTCATCTCCAGTCTCTTCATTGATGCAGTGCCTGCCAGCAGTCAGTCTCAAAGGGATATGCGATAGATGAGGGAGGAGGACCTGGCCAGGTTGCCTCTTTCACTGTATGTCAGACAATGTTAACACACTTTTCAAAAGGATATGGGATGGATCTGATCGGTAAACATCTAAACATTGCTATGAATGCTAACTTTGGAGTGTGGGAATTCTTTTAAAGGCATCTTGAAAAATTAAGTAGGTCCCAGAGCTGTCAGAAGTTTTCTTAATGCAGCAAATGCTTGAAACAAAGGGTCCTCCTTTCCCTTTTCTTGAAACACAATGCAGCAGTGGCCAAGTACAAAAGAGCAAAAGCAAACTCAGACAAACAATCTTACACCACTCAACATGGAAAATGATTGCCCTTTAAAGAGCGGCACCAAGTGAAATGTATTTCCAGTGAAGACCTATGTTAGAAGACCTCTCTAGATCCTATTTTCCAATAAAAACAACAGAAGTACAAGCCCTAGGGTCTTGGTTTAGAAAAAGGGTACTTGTACCACCTGTTGCAAAGACATGCAAATTAATAGATGTTCCCCTCCCCAAGGGTCCTTTTTTTAAAAGCTGTGTTTTAAGCTGCCCAGCAGTTAACCTCCTCCAAAATATCACTGGGAGGAGACAAGTTTGGATTTGAAACACTCTGTTCATCTCTTCCACCCTTGCTGCTTTTGGATTTTTTGCCCCTTGTCGATAAGGACCAATAGAACATCTTGCAATTGATCTCACACCGCTAATTCCTGTAACCATGTCTTAAGTTCCTTGGGAAGATAGCTGTTTTACAAAGCAGGGACACATAGACGGAGAAGGTAAAATCACACTGAGGAGCTGTGAAAAATCACTGAGAATCCTAGCAGTGCTGCATCACTAACAAACAGAGCTTCAGGCAGAAGGGAGAGTTAGCAAACATCTTCAAGAGACACAAGAAGGAGAAGAAAGGCTCTTGATTCTTAGGGGTTTCATTGTTAAATTCTGAGACTTTGCAGCAGTAAGAAGTAACTTCAAAAGAATGAAGCCCCACGTTTCAGATTCTGAAGTAAAGAAGTAGCACATTTCTGTCAGGTTGTTGGCTCATATATTATAAGTAAAGTTGAATTTCTTAATCCAGGGATAAAAGTCCATCCTGTATCCTTTATGTTTATATGGCAATATGGTCAAAATTCACCCCCAACCTGTCTTGTAAGTTACTATACTATCCTTGTTAAGTATAAAGGAAGCTGATAGGAAATAAGGTGGGAAAGCTAATCATCCCTTTGGAAAATGTAATGAACGTTCATAATTTGAGAAAACAAAACCAGTGCTGTCAACTGAAAGACTGGATAAGGCTTGGTAGGGACATTGAACCTTTCCATCTCTCTCACTTCAGTATGTTAACCACAACTGCTTTTTAAGAAAGCCCATTTCTTTGCCTAAACCTAAGCCTGAGCCAAACACAAGCCAGACTTAAAAGCCCAATGTACTCTGCTCCCCCAAAGACAGAAACCAAACAAAACCATTGTATGTTTTTTACGTACTGATTTGTCACCCACCAATCAGGATCATTGGCCGGTTTTTCATCTGGGAAATGTTAAACATGCCTAGAAATGAAATAAGGAACATGTAAAAATCCTGGCTTTTTAGTTTTTAAGTCATGCATCTGGTTTACATACTTAGTTTTCCATTCTTCACAGTGCAGTCTACATGCTAGGAAAAACAAAGCTCAATAAAGACTAAGGGAACTGGATAAAGGAGGATCTAGGCTGATATATATTTAAAACCACAGCTGCCAGAGTCTCCAGGCATCCAGCTGCTATGGGTCTATCACACTCTAGAACCCTTTTCCAGAAAGCTTTCCATAATATGAATGACAGTCTACTTCCTACAGAAATCAAACAACTTGAGACTATCTTGTGTCTCAGCAATAGTATTTAACTGTTCTAATTCTATAGAGAAATTGCTAATAAATAATCCAGTTCAAGGAAGTTCAATCACAGAAGGTCTCAGTGACAATACTAGGATTAACACAAACTGGAAGAAGACAGTGTCAGGTAAGAGCTGCTGATGGCAAAATACCTTTAGTAGACTCTTGCCCACCCAACCCCTGCTTTCCCAAATCAGAAATTCATCAAGAAATGCTCTAAAAGTAAAGGAACCAACTCCATCCTTTCCCTTGTGTTTACAAGGCACAATTTCATCTGGGTCAGACCAATGTACTTTGCAAGTTAGTCTATGCTCAGATTTAAAAGCTACCTTTAAATTTGTTTTACACATTATGAAAAAAGGAGAAAACCAATTGTTATTAATCTGTCAGAAACTCCAAAAGAACAAAACGGCCAAAGCATATTTTTAGTGTAAAGACGACTAATCCACAATGATAAAGCCAGTTCATGTACAAGAGGTCAGCACTCCCAGCTGCAGCCAGATTATGAACATACAGTTAGGTTCAGATGTGACTGTTTATATTAATACAAATTCAGATAAGACTAATACAGCCTGAGGATGTGGCTGCATCATCATGGAGCTTGTGTACCTTCTGCAGAGTACTAGATGAGCACTACAAATTTCTGCATGCTCAAAAAGATTTGTAACTTCCAGTACCACGTTAATGCAGTAGTTGGATCAACAGCTCAATTAGGTTTAGCATCTCTTTTACCGCAAACTAATTTTAAGAAAAAAAGGGATCCAGTACAACTGCTTAGCTTTACACTTTGCTGTTGTTGTGAGCAGTGGTATTTGTATCTCTTTGAGGACAAAAAGTCAGTCTCAAGGTCTTTTAGACAGTTTGGATTCTGACTCACATGGAAGGTTACAAGTACCAGGACATTTTTTTCCCTTAGTCACCGCTGGTTTTTCTCAGTTACAACAAACATACCAGCATGCTGTTTCTTTTTTCTGCCCACTGCTGCTCCAATGATTTGAACCAACTCTTCCTCTGAAGCACCAGATCGTAGGTGATCCCTCAAGGACACTTCTGAATTCCCAAAAAGGCACACCTGCAGCCAACCCAAGGAAACACAAAGAGGAAAAATGAGAAAGAATCAAATAAATGACATTTACAAGTATTTCATACTAACCTCAGAGTCAAGAGCTTCGAAGAGGCCTACCCTACTGAAGGGAACATTTATGGAGATTGTTTTCTTTATCTCTCTTCATATGCACACACAGCCTGGGATGTTTATGCAACCTAAGCTCATTGGGCCTTCAGGCTGCCTCGGTCATCTGACATTCAGCAGCAGCACAGCTGTTGTCAATATCAGGTGACAATGCCTAAGTGCCAAGTTTTAATTGAAAACTTTAATTTTCCCCCAGAAACCGCCAGTTTCAACGTGGCAGGAAATGGTTATCCCTTCCCTTTCTACAATCATTGAGCAAATGTACAGGCTGCTCTTGAAGGAGAAGAGTTGCAAGATGTTTGGGAAACAAGACATGATCCTTGTGGAATGCAAAAGCCAAGCCCTCACAGCCGCTTGGATCCTTTTTTAATGGGAAATCATATGCTTGTCACATGTTAAGGATGATTTTGAATCAAAGATTAGAATAAATGTTTGTATTTACTGGCCTCGCAACCATGTTTTACAACTGGAGTTAACTATGGTAGCAAAACAGAGAAACCCAAAAAAAGGTGATGTAAATCTCCCTAACAGCCTGACAAGATGGAACAAGAATACATACAGAATAAATAAACAGGAATTAGCTGGTAACAATTGCATGTCTTTACAACCCAGCTACTTTTACAGGATGAATTTCAACACTATTTTTACTGCATGAAAGCAAAGAGAATCCTGTTTCACTACCAACCTTTAGGTTCCCATCTGCTGTTATTCTCAGCCGATTGCAGGATCCACAGAAGTGCTCTGACATGGAGGTGATAAAGCTGATTTGTCCCTGAAAATGTGGCACCTTATAACTCTAAAGAAATCAAGAGGAGAAAAAAAAAAAAAAAAAGAGTCAAATATAGACTCCTAATTTTTATAGCTCCACTTGTCTGGAAGACATTTTAACACAGATTTTCTTTAGTTCTAAAGCCCTATGAAAGAAAAAAAAAAAAAAAAAAAAANNNAAAAATGGCAAAATCAGTATCAGGAGTTCCAGTCTATTCTGCCCTGTTACTGCAAATTTCCAAACTTGTTAAATTCTTGCTTTTGTAGTTCTCAACTAATAGGTGATGCCAGTAGGCAGCATGACACTCAGGCAGCGGCCATGAGCTAGAAACCATCCATGTGACACTACATACTCTAAAGCATTAGTTATTTCACTGAACAACTGTTTCATCAGGCATGTTAATGTGCAGTCACAGACAGACAAAAATTTCAAAAGCTGTAAATACAGAATACAGGCCTGACAATTCTTTATATCTGACCAAGGCATCTAGGAAACACACTGTATTTCTAAAGGTAAAAACTGTGCCTAGAGTTTAATGTTCAAACCACATGTAGGCAGCTTGACCAAAACTCCAGTTACTACACTGAGTATTTTTTACATTGTCAAATAACAGTGCTGAACTTGGGAGAATTTGGGATCTGGCTGGGGCAGGGAAAGAATGTGAGCATGTTTCACATGTCCTTTGTCCAACCCCACCTTGGCTGTGCTGGAAGTTTCACAGGGTAACTTCTCTAATTCAGGCCATCGCTGTTTAATTGTATCAAGCATTTCTTTGTAGCTCACCATCTTCTTGAAGTTCCATTTATTGCCTAGAATTAATAAAACCAGTGTAACTTTAGACTGTGGTTTTTATTTTTTTAATTAGCAGAGAACCACTTTCACAGTCTCCACAAATCTTGTTTTTCCCTATAGGTGTCCCAGCCCCAACTAATCCTGCTACTAATCCTTCTCCAGCTCATCCAGGGAAGAAGATAAGATGCAAAAGATCTAACATAAAACTTGAGGCAATTCCTAATTCCCCAAAAGAGCTTATCAGAACTTCCAGAGACAAGTCAACGAAGTGAGTAACCACCAACCAGATTTACCTCTGCCCAAGGCACACTCCATGCCATGAAGACTCTCAAAGCAGGAGTACTTACCATCAAAGGGCATGTATTCTATGAACCGCACATCCAGGGGCAGATCCTTGGTGAAATCCACAAAGTCCAGCAGTTCATCCTCGTTCAAGCCTCGCATCACCACACAGTTTACCTGCAGGTAAAGCAGACACCTGAAATTAGTGAGCAGAGCATGACTTTCTTCAAGTATGACTTGTGTAAGTCACACAAGGTTTCACAGTCCTTGTGGAAGGCAACATAGATAGAAAAGACTTTTTTTTCTTTTGGAAAATAAAAATTATGAGAGAGATTGGCCAGGTTGCAATGGTATGGATGATAATTTCTGCCTAACTTGTCTAAGTTTTTGCTCCAACCTAACTAAAGTTGTTGAAGTTGCCTTGCTAAATGTAAAACTAATAAAAAAGCTAGGCAGCACAAGCACTGTCTTACTCATCTAAGGTGTGGCAGCTTTTACTGTTTAAAATGACAGTGCTGCTCCCCAGTCCTACACTGTGTGCTTCTGTAAAAGAACTGGCAAGTTACCTCCTATAGCACTCTCCATGGCAGATCATAGGCAAGTTCCCTCGACTGGGAAGTGTTCACAGCACACTCTAAAATGACAGCCTGCAGGATGACTAGCTCTGTCTTCCTACAAAAAAGAGGTTAACACTGAGTTTTCCACACATTCCTCCTAAACAATATTTACATTGGAGCCTCAGGTTCTCTGTGCTTCATCTGAAGAACACAGCTGAAGAGATAGCTGTGGAGATGCTAAAGCACTTTTGTTAGCAAGGCAGCCTTATATGTCCAAACATCATGCATCACAATTCTTAAATGCTTTCAGGAAAGCCTAAAACCAAGTTTAATTTCAAATGTTTTTCACAGCTCTATAGTCTAAACCACTTACACATAATAGAACTTCGAAAACTTTGGTGAAATTGAAGGGAACCACAGCTGCAGAACTGCAAACAGCTGGCTTAGGGTGGAGTTTCGTGTTAGAGTGAATCTGATCTACCTGCACCCTCAAAGGAGGACTCGCTTTCCCTCGCTTTGATGCTGGCATTCCTAATAGCCTACTGTAAGAAGCTAAAGGAGATAAACTAGGAGAAAATTAATGTCTTTTTGCAGGGTAGTTCCTGCCTATTAACTGCCCTCGCCAGGTTCACTGCTGTTGTCAGACAAGTGCCAATTCAACAGAGAGGGTAGGAGGAAGCAAGTACAGAGCAGGACCATCCTGTAGCCTGCAGCAAGGCAATCAATAGGCTGAGGCAGTATGAACCTGTACCCTCAGCTGCACAAGGAGATGAATTTTCCTTGTTACTTCTGTATGTGATCTTCAATCTACTAAATTTTTTCTCCAGTTTTACCCAAAATTATTCAGAGGGTGGGGTAGAATATAATAAATTCCTCACGAGTTGAACTGTATGTATGGTAAAACATAACAGTTTCAGAGTAAATAAACACTGGCTTTACCTTAACAGGACGATAACCAAGTTCAGTGGCTTTGTGGATTCCTTCCATCACCTTGTGAAAACCTAAGATACAAAAAGAATAAAAAATAATTTTCCATGTTTAAAACCAGAATGCAAAAGGAGGTTATTAAGTGCAAGACAAAGAGATAGCAAATAAAAACTAATCTGATTCAGTAGACAGGGCTGCAAGTAGGAAGAGCTGCAAATAAATAGACTTCAATTATACATACACCCCACCCTCACAACCCCCAAGGACTAGCAGTGTTACTGTGCTCAGGTCACCAAGATCAATATTTAACTGGTATTTGAGTAAACAACAATACTGGTATGTTTTTTTGCATCTTTGGATATCCATGTATTATTAGCATAAAATTCTCCACTTCCCCATACATCAGCTTTCCTTGTGTTATGTTCTTCATAAAGGGAAAGAATTTTATGAACTGCCTCCAGATACAATGAAGAAATAATAAATTAATGTTTATTTTATAGTAATGACTCATGTGTCTTTGCTACAATGGCAGAATCTCACTGTTCTGTATCAGACAGCAATATTGCTATGTGAATTTTAATAGGATTTTTGTAAAGTGTATATGGAGTGGAGTGGGTTCAACCCTGGCTACAGATGTCACTGGCTTCCCAAAGCTACTGACTAACCATTAGTCTGAAGATGACAGGCAGATATTTTTACGAGCTGGAGCTTTATGACTAAACATGGCAACTTAGTGTGCAAAATGTGGCAGAGATCAGAGCACTTAGGAAAGCAATTCAGTTGTCCTTTAACCCTCAAAAACAAATGAAAGATGTCAAAAACTACAGTGGCTTCAAGGAATGAAGTGCTCAGCTTCCTCCTACCATTTAGTGGCCTACACCTGTCAGGTTCATTCAGACACAAATATATATATTTGACTCAGGGCAATTATCTTTGCCCCTACATTTACCTGAAAGTTGAAAAATAAAGCAACAATGCAGTTTTGAAATTCCAAAGTCCTTTAGGAAAGCCTCTTAACCATCTCATTCAAACCATCCCTTCTGTCAGCTTTGTTTAAAGTTAAAACCTTCCATAATGATACCAGTTTTAGACTTGACATATTATTCCTTTCCCGCCACACTCACCAGCTGGTGGAGAACAAAGGTGAATAGTAGCAAGAATGAGACAGCAAACTACCAAGCTCTGGGTATACAATGGGTGGGCTCAGCTGCTAACACCATGTTTGTGAATGTCTCTTCTACCCTCTCAGGTTCTAGACTAAGTTCTGTTCCTGTTCTGCACAGGAAACTCAGATATGAGAGACCGAACACTGCATGAGACTAAGCTGGTTCTTCCAAAGCTGTAGTCTTCAACAGCAAATACTTTACACATGGGCAAAATGTTCCAGAAGTTTGTGCTGACAATCCCTGTGCTGTTTCTGGTCATAGGTTTTTCTGCATAGGTCCATCACCCTCCTTTCCCTATCATCTACGGGAAACACAGATTCTCTAGTGAAGTGATCGCACCTTCATTAGTCTGTAGGTATTTAGCTGAAATAAACAATAACTCAACAGTATTCTGTGCATATTTAACATTGGATGTGTTCAAAGTCAGAAAAAAAAAAGGAGACAAAAATTTCATTTAACTGCTCTCTGGCTGGTAAAGACATTATAAAGCATGGACACAGGAAAGCAGAAGACATAACTGTTTTATAAGCCAGTCCTAACGTCAGTCCTGGATGCAAAAAGAGAGGTGAAAAGAGAAGACTGAAACAACTCTTCCAAGCAACCGTTTGAAGTTATGACTTGTTACCCTTCTCAATCATTACCTACTTATGCACGTGCCCAGGAAGTTCACAATACCTGTGATAGATCTCATTCCAATTAAGCAAGTTTGCAGGCAGAATGTGGCAACAGAGATAATGATACACTGCTGTAGGCATAATCCAGAGCCACGAATGGGATCAAAGATCTCTGCAACTACCCAGAAAATCTTACGTGTAACCTCAGGATTGCAGAAAGGTGAAACTGAACGTAAATAAAAAGGCCAGGAAGCAAATACTGGCAAGCAACAGATGAAAAACTCCACAGGTCTGAAACCTCTCATATTTGGGTTCAGCTCACTGCATAAGTATTGAATGGGATTACAGCTTGCAATGCATCTGACTCAATGTCCTTCCCAGTTCTGCCTCTTACCTCCTGCCATGCCAGCACATGAGCGTGGTTTAGAACAACTCTCAAAAATCTCTACAAGTAAACAAAAAAATTAAGCTATTCTGAATAATATCTATGAACTTATTTCCACTAAAATACTTCTGGGGCAAGGTGATTATTTAAAACAAAATTTTATTACAATAAAAAATTAAAATTCTGTTACTGCATTTCATATTTTGATGTTAATGCTTTTCTGTTTTTATTTTACGAAAAGCTGTTAGGAGGTCATTTGTATTGCCATGCTTATTGAAATAGCCCTTCTAAATCAAAGCCCTTGTGTGGCAATGGAACAACAAAAAGAATAAACCCAAAGCATTTCAAAATATTAGAGCAAAAATGAATACTAGATGTCATTGTGTTGGGAAACATTGTCAAGTCTCAAAAGTTTGCTAAGTTTTTGACATTTCAAAATTATAACCCTTGTCCTTCTTCACTAATGAAAAATTTCAGTATTTTCATCATACTAGATTTCTTCTGAAATCATAATTTTAGCCAGCTTTGAAGGACAGAGAACCTTAGACCCATTCAGAACAACCCTAGGTGGAACAACACCTCCCACCATTTAATCCATACAGGGAGGAAGACTTCAGGCCAACATTTAATGATACAATTACAGCACAATATTATCTCATTTTCCTTGTACTGAACAAAAAAAGAAGGCACAGGCCATGAAACAGGTTAGACTGGCTACCTGCAAGAAAGCACTTTTCATTTGTTCATTCCTTAGAACGTGGTAGATAGGGAGAAGTAGAAATATTATGGTTCTCTACGATGCTTTCACCTATCAGTGAGATCTCTGATGAGCTCAGTCATCTCCTCTATCCCAGCCATTTGGAAGTAGGAAAAGATGTAATGCAGGGCACTTGCACCAAAGATATGTATTTTCAGTGTCTTCTTAAAACCCTACAATGACTTTCCAATGGAGCAGAAAAACTGATTCCAAGTTTCTTGAGTTCCTGATAAGCTCCATAATCAGATGACACCTTTACTTTCCGCAGAAGTTACCAGCCTGTAGGAGTCCAAGACCAGGAATCCCTCTCACCTTAACAGAGCTATATCTTGTTGCCTCAGGAACTGCCACAGGAGACAGGGTAGGGCTGGCACCTTATTCTCTGCTCATTCCATACTTGGAAATCTCCTATTAAACAAAAACCCTCAATAAAAAAACAACAATAAAAAAACAATAAAAAAAAATATTTTTACATAATTATAGCCCTTAACCTTAACAAAAGAGGAAAAAAAAAACCTAACTCAGTGTTACTATTTTTACCTAATCTCCATTTAAAAAAAAGTATCTGTGATTTGGAGACATTATTCTCCTCTTTAAAAATATTGTGTAATAGAAACTTCCCTGTTCATTGTCTACGCTGTTCAGTTGAGCAATTTCTCTCTTTGTTGTTAAAGATCTTTTTTCTTTAAAGGAGAAAGAGGGGAAGAGAACATTTATACAAATAAAAATTACCCACATCCCCTAATAACTTTTAGTTTACTTTATAAGCAGCACATTCCTAACAGCTTCCAATCAGATATGAAGAGCTGTGGCCTTATAATTCAGGAAGCTGGAGGCTCAAGTTTGCCCCTTCAGTAGCAAAAGAAGGGCTTGTTTCTAATGAAGGTCACGTTCTAGGTGAAAAAAACCAACAGCTAATATTCAAATGCAGAGAGCAGAAGGAAAGAGCACAGTCAACACCTGCTTGTGATTAGATACTCCCAGATACTGCTCTGGGAGCCAACTGTGCCATGAAACAACGAGATTTATGCAATAGCCTACACTGGAAGGATAATGCTCTAGCCAGATTTATGATAGGAACAGATTTCTGCATCATGGTATAGAAACATGAAGTAGTGCTCCCAGACAGACTGCAGACAAGGACACTTTTCTGCACCTGCCAGCAGAACTTCAGTTTGATAGCAGAGTGATTCAAATGTTGACAATACTTCTCACAGCATTCCGGATTGTCTACATCCCTACGTCTATCTTAGGCTGTTGCACCATCTGGTGGCTATTTAGAGGTTTCGTCGCAATTAGTTCACAGATCGCCAAAGTTACATTACTGGACCGAAAGAGAATGATACAAGACCAAATCAGTTTTAGTTTGGAAGAAAGCCCACCATGAAGCTGAACTCCAAGATGTGCTTTAGGATTCATTTAAACAAGAATCTGTAACAGTGGGCACATTGAAGCATTTTTAAAACTTTGTTTGGAATTACTTGCTCAGTTGGAGAGAAGCTACAAAACTAGCAGTCATCCTCAAATTACATCAGACACGGTTTATGTTTATTCCTATTAAAAAGTAGTGGAGATAGGGAACACAACCACAAGCGAGACCACTGCTAGAATGCCCAAATATAACTTCCAGAAATTGCTGCTGCTCCTGACAAGTTCAGTTCCTGTAGCATCTTAGTCCCCAGCTGCTATAGCAGGAACATCTGGTTTTGTCAACAGTATTAAAAAAAGGGCAGCACACAAGATCAACACCAGATTTGGACAGCCTCTTGAGATCTATGCCTAACCAGTCATACTGCCAGCTACTACTGGCAGCTGTAGTCACAGTCCCACTGACTGTGGTGAGTTGAGCTGCTACTCCATCAGCTCCACCTGAAGGGGCTCTACCTGCCTAAGCATTGTAGAAAGAAGGAAAAAAAGAGTCACTAATGAATAAGCTAGTATAGACTACTTTTCCCAGCCTCAGAATGATAGCAATTCACTCCCCTCATGAAGTAACTGAGTGTGAAAGATATACCAGACAACTCAACATTGTTGAAGGTATTAACACAGTTGCCTTAGACGACAAGGTTGTACCTTTCCTTCGGACAATGAACTCAAATTTAGCTGGGACCAAAGTATCCAGGCTAATGTTAATGGCATTCAGTCCTGCCTCCTTCAGTCGGGGCAGCAGTCTGGTTAAGTTAATCCCGTTGGTTGTGACAGCAATTGTTTTCAGCCCTTCTAACTTGTACAGTTGACCTAGGAAATAAAAAGTAAAAAGAACACTTTAAAAAAAGTAATTTAACTGTAAGCCACACAGAAAACCCAAAATATTTGTGAAACAAAGAAAAAAGTATCACTGAGGATGTGAGGAAAACATGGACACTGGTGCTTCAGCCTTCTTCCAGCTGTATTGGTTTAAGACAACCATTTTCACACAAATCCATTTCAAAAGGTATGAGAGAGCAGTTTATTGCACATGAAACTAGTGATAAAGTTTTGTTTTATCAAAATGCACACTAATTTCGTTCTCCGTTTCTTAAATAGCTACTTTATTTTTGAAGTAAGGCCTTTGATTTTATGTACCTTCTTTTCCTCATCTAGCTTTGCAAACTGAATTTTATGTTCTGCAATGATAATAAAGAGCAAGCCATCCCTTTCACACCGGACACCTGAACCACCTGTGTTTATTTAGCAACAGTTATTCTACAGTGCTTTACCAAAAAACAGTTCTAACCCAGAGGTACCTGCCAGCAATGACTTTAAACTTCTGAAACAAATACCACAAACAGTCCTAACTAAACAGAAAAAGGTCAACATATTAGACTATTAAAGAGCATCCAAGGCAACAACATCCAAGGGACAAAACACTTGCACTTGACAACTGCAATATTTCCATTACCCACAGTGATAGCCCAGCCAACGGGAGGGTGCTTACGCAAGATGCTACAAAATGGCTAGTAAAAGAAAACTGCATAAGAAACAGTTAATATAATGAGACTAACATTTCGACCATAGCTGCCTCCTCATAAGCCAAATGCAGAAATCCTTGGCATACCAGATCTTCAAAAGGCAGGCTTTCAAACCTCCAGTTATCAGTACAAAAACAAATAAGAAAAAATCCTCATAAACAATTTGCAGAAGCAGAGCCACAGCAAAGTACTTTTTTCCTCCTTCCCTCTCTCATAGCCTCCACCCTAATTATTTGATAAATATTTGAAGAACTGATACTCTTGAGGCAGCTGTAATTACAGCACAAGTATCTCCTAGTTCTTTCTTCCCTCACTATTTCACCTCTATTTGTTCATGTTGATAAGGGCTTTACTTCTGCTTTATCTCATTTTCCAGCTAGTCTCAAAATATTCACCCTAAGCCTGGCCCAGAACTCCAGAATGGGATAAGCCAGGTCAAAGCAAAGATGATGAAGTTTACAGCAGCAGCATTTTGCAACATGATTAAGAGCTCTGTAAAGACATTTGGAACCTGAGGTTACAAGAAAAGAGCAATCTTTACTAAGAAATACTTTTTTCCTGGCATTCACCTCTCAAAATCCTACCAAATGACAAAAAATAACCTCTTCCTAGAGGATAAGTGCTACTGGCCCCATTTTGCAAAAGATTATTTAACACTAGCAACCTAGTCTTTGCGAGAGCATGGTATACACGTGCAGGATAGTGCAGGAACATCACTACTTTTTTTTACAGTCTCAGAATGCACAGAATGCTCAACCTCAGAACAACAGAGGAAAGAAGACTAGGCGCCACAGAAGCGTCATTGCTAGGAATGCAAAATGCATAAAGGTAGGTATTGAATAAAACTGATGTCATGCTGCTGCCTAAAATGGAAAAATTAAAAGAGCAGTACCAGCTGATTAGGTCAGCACAGGAAGCAGTTGTTGTCGACACATCATCTTCCTCACCAGACAAGAGGAGATACAGGATGAGGCACTGGAAATATACTAATACATATAACCACTTGTAGTAACAAATCAGACAGAAGCCAACTGCGAGAAATTAGAGATGGAGGCCTAACACTAACACCAACAAGTTAAAAAGTTAAAAAGGACCAGTTAGTACACTCTACCAAGTCTAATGTTCACAGTGTCTTGGTTTCTTGGCTTGCTGACCCCTAAATTCAAAAGGGATCAGAGAGACTTCATAACTTTGTAACTCTCCTTGTACCAGCATTAAATCTGTTTGCTAACCTTTGGTCACTGCTTTAGCACCAATCAACACAAGCAAAGGCAACTGATATAAACTACCAAGTAGAAAAGAGAATAGTTCTGTAATTCTGTAGCATGAAACTAAAAGATGGTATGTCAAGCTCAAGCCATCAAATAAACTTTTTTATATTTACTTCTCCATTTAGGATCAGGAGCATCTTTTTAAAAAGACAAGTTTCTTACATATTCTCCTTCTCCTTAAGTGCACTTTTCCTCATTGAGTCCAGAAAAGGTATGTGCATGTCTTAATACACGAACTAACAAGTCTACCCTATACCACTTCACTCTTGAAATGTGTATGTTGCTATAAAAAGTTATCCAATCATCCCTTCTCCACCCCATGGAAAACGATTTTGTCAGTGGAGATGTGTACTTCTCAGACTATTAATAATAAACAGCTATAACACAGTTTGTATCTGGTGCTTATTTATACATTTGAGTATCCCAAAGGAGATGGATTCTACATTCCAGTATCAGGAAAGTCTCAAACATATGTTTTCAGCAGTCCCCAGGACACAATTTAGTTTTCAGCAAGTGTTAGTTGCTGACTCATAGCTGATATATGTGCATGCATTAAAAGATTTGAAATGATCTAAAGAACTGTAGCAGCTCGCTGAATAACTTGGTCTCCTGCAGTAGCTTTGAATCACATTTGTCCATTGAAACAACAAAAAAACCTTGAACTTGAGCATTAGAAAAATTTGATAATAGTAATCCAGCAGTAACATTTTTGAGCTTTACTGATATTTCACAGACCATTTATGGTTGAGAGAAAAGTTTGCTGAAAACAAACATAACTTAAATCTCAACTCCATTCAGCACCTGAGATATTGTAGTCAGCTTATATAAACCACCTATAAAACCAGGTTAACTCTATCCCAGACCAAAGCAGTACATTGTGCTAAGATGGCCTCAATAAAAGTGCTTTACTCAAATTCTGCAAGAGACATTTCTGGGCTCTTTTTTCCTTCAATGAGTTTTCCCATAGTTGTTACATTGATCTACTTAGTTTTGGGACTTTTATCTTGATCCCAAACTTGGGCACCACAGAGTAACACCACAGTCTGAGAAGTCACGAAGTGTTTATAGACTTAATTTGCCAGTTTTCAATAAGCCTTAAAATAACCAGCCGGGCTAATACAAATCCATGACTGAAAGAACTATGGGACAATCACCTTAACATACATTACACCTTCACCCCCAGACCACTACTTTGTTGTCATCCGTTAAAATGATCACTAGGAACCTGTCAAAGCTGTGAACAGGAACACAGGCATAACAATGAAAATTGATTAGTTCAAAAAGATCCATCTCCCTCTTTTGGGCACAGAAGTAAACCTTTGAGAATTCTATCATTGGAGTAAAACAAAACAAAAACATTTCTATCCTTCCAATACAAATACTTCAGAATTGCAGCAATGCAATAATTGTTTTGCAGTGACCTGACTACTCCACTTAGATCATCAACATCAGAGTAGCTGTGTTCAGTATAAAAAGTCATCAGCTACCACTGATAAATAAAAAAATGTGCATACACTAGGAAAGAAAGTTCTACACTGAGCTGATGACATTGTTGATCGCAACTCATTTTCATGCCAATATTATATGTGGGACTGTAAAGCTTTATTGTATTTTAAATTGCAACCTATTTTATAAATTTGGCTCCCTTTTACAGGAGCCAATAATTAGGTCTATTGTCACTAGAAATGGGGAATGCTTTCCTGAAAGAAACATGTCTCTCAAAAGGCACAGTGTTAAATAAAAAATAACCTAGCATGAACAGGTAAAATGTCCTATACAGTGATATTCCAGAGTTCCAAAAAGATTAAGTTAGTGCAGTTCCATCACGCCCCACAATCAAGGTTCAAGACCCAAGCCAGCTCACTCCAGCCATACCTTTTCCAGCTATAAACAAATCAGTTCTACACAGTAATGCTTTGCTGCTTCCTTTGGAAAAGACCGTAAAGGTCTTCCAAATTCTGAACAAAACAGAACAGGGGCAACAACCAACTGTTTTCTGCACCAAAGCCCACTGTATCAGTATGCAATTTCTCTTCTTTTGAGACCTTCACCTTCCATATTAACCCTGTCTCATCTTCAGTACTTGCAAGAGTATACCTTCAGAAACAGACTTGTTCTGTTGTCTACAATACACCAAAGTGCACCCATCTATATAGCCTTAATCTAATACAATGACACCATATGAAGCTATTCCAATTTTTGTAACATATGAGACTGCGGACAGAGCAAGAAAGCACGTGGCTCAAGAAAAAAAACAGGCACAGTCAGTCAATACAATACCAATCAAAGGAGACAGACTTCTAAAAATTACTCAGTAATTCACCTTACATTGAAGTAACAGTCTTCAGCAATAGCTGTAAAAACAAAGGCATTTCCACCATTCCTTATTAAACATAGACAAGCAAGTGACATCTGTTATCAAGGTAACAAAAACCCACAAAAACCAACACGCTTCAAAATAAAAAAGACAGCTTCTTTTATTGGTAAGAACACATCAATTGTTCCATTCCAGTGAGGACCTGGTAATATCAATTCTTGATTTTTCACCCTAAGGCTGCAGTATTGCAAGCTACTCTAACAGATGTTGAATATGAAGACAACACTAAGTTCTGTGGTTGCAATAGAAAGAGATATAAATTCCATTCAAGCAGCAAAGCAGAACTGGAAGTTTTCTGAAAGGAACTATATATCTTGCATTTTACAATGTTGGGGAAAAGCACCATCATTAAATGTATAGTTATTCTTCAAGTTGCTGGACTGTGTTAGCAGATAGCTATAAGTTAATCCTTGGATCAGTATGCAGCAAGTCAGTCTGAAACACACTGTACTGATTTGGAACTCACCCACAATATCAACCACATCAGGACGGATAAGTGGCTCTCCACCTGTAAGCCGAATCTTCTCTACACCTTCTTTCACAAACAGTCTGGCTAGGGTGATTATCTCCTGAGCAGTTAATAGCTCTGATTTAGGAGTCAGCTTAACACCTTCCTCGGGCATACAGTACTGACCTGAAACAAAGATTACAGAAATAGATGGGGGGGAAAAAACAACCAGCAACAATTAATCTAACATTGATGGGCAAAACGCACCAAGTGCAGCTGTCTTTAATGGATGTCAAATCACCAATTTTGTAAAACTTTACAATCTATCTCCTAACAACTTCCTGGTTTTCTTCAGAAGAAAATTCAAGACTAATTTGATATGTCTCAAAATTACAATAGATCCACTTTGAAGAAAAAGCTGATCTTATTTCTATCTAATATGCATTCAAACACAGGCACCAAATTCAACTGGCAAGCACTGGGACATCACCACAAACTTTGCAGATGCAATTATGGGAATGCCAAGGTATGAGCTCTCCCACTTATCACGCACACTTTAGGCATGGCATACAAGCATCATTATCCAAACCACACCAAGTCTGACAAAGGACCTGTCACTTCCACCTTTCTCTGGCAGATCCCTAGGCTTGCTCCTGGTTCACCATCCCACCAGCTGCTCAGCCCCAAATTAGTCTCTTTCTGTACTTTACTATTACATTGTGAAGACAAGAAACAGCACAAGGCCAACACAGCAATAATACCCTAACTCAACTCTTGGCCTTTGCACCATATGGACATAAGGGCTTTGTTCAAGGAACCCAGCAAACACTTACACCTGAGGTTGCATTTCTCAGTCAAAGAAATTCTTAAGTAATTGTGCTGACGCCCAAAGCTGTCTGTCAAAAAAGCAGAGAAGGGAGCAGCACGTTCCAGCAAAAAGCGTCCTCTTCCCGAGCTTTGCAATTCCTGTAACGAAAACAAGCAAGTGTTAAATATTTGAAGTCACCCTGTCAACTTTTTGTATAAATACTAACATCCTCAACTGATAATTATTATTCCATTTTTCCCCACAGGGAAAGCTTCACAAGAAAAACCCACGACTTGTCTTTACAGTCAAAGCTGGACATTTATTGATTAAGTTTCACACTCTACTTAATTTCATGGAACTGTTCTACAATTTGCCCTGCACATTTTAAGATATAGCCTGTTTGCCACAAGTGCTTCAGGCTTTCTGTTCAGAATAGGAGGCATTTTTTTTCAACTGCCTTTCTCTTCACTTTCCAGAATCAATGATCCAGGACCACCCAATCTCACAACAGCCCTTGGGTAAATGAAATCATGTAGAAGGCAGCCTTCCCTGCACTTCAGCATAAGAGAACTAGAAGTCGATGAAACACTGCATCTCTGCCTGTGTTCCTACCAACTTTCATGTGCAAGACATAATACCTTGTTAACATCAAAACTAAATTATTGCTATGTAAAACTATGTTTCATGATGTCTGTTTCAAAAAGATTTCCAACAAGGTCTTCCTGCCTAAACTCATATAAAACAGTACTTCCAAAAAGCTTGTCTGAGTTACAACATCATAAATAATACAGGGCATGGTGGAACTAGAAGAGAAATGTGATTCTGAACACCTGTTTTTTTGAACCTGTATTAAAAAATTCAGAATTTTAATAATGTCTTTATTAACTGTCATGAAGTGAATACTAAAAGTGATTTCTATTTACAATTTTGGGTGTTGTTTTTTTTTTAAACACAATGGAATACATTCTAGAGCAACACAATTTTTAGGAAGCATGAGTATTTGCCCTCTGGAATAAGGGCATAGAAGGATGCGGACCTGCTGGAGTGAGACCAGATGAGGCCACAAAGGTGCTCAGAGGGCTGGAGCTTCTCTCCTATGAAAACAGGATGAGAGAGCTGGGTTTGTTCAGCCTGGGTAAAAGAAGGCTCCAGTGAGACCTTATAGCACCTTCCAGTATCTAAAGGGGCCTACAAGAAAGCTGGAGAGGGACTTTTTACAAAGGCATGCAGTGATAGGACATGGGGGAATGGCTTCAAACTGAAGGAGAGTAGATTTAGATATTAGGAAGAAATTCTCTACTGTGAAGGTGGTGAGGCACTGGAACAGTGTTGCCCAGAAACATTGTGGATGCCCCATCTCTGGAAGTATTGGATGGGCTTTGAGCAAGCTGGTGTAGTAGGTGGTGTCCCTGCCCAGGGCAGATGGTTCAAACTATATAATGTTTAATGCCTCTTCCAACCCAAATCATTCTATGATTCTATGATCACATTAAGTATCAAAATAAATATCCCAAATTAGAAGCTGCAAACAAATACAGTTCAAGTTTATACCACATAACTTAAAAACATCAGTACCATCAATGCCAGAAGACTGCTGGTTATAGCAAGGTCTAAACACAGGGAGTCCTATTGCCTTTAGCCCATGACTTTGAAAGATCTCTAAAATATCTCTCTTTTTCTACACCTGTAAAGCACAGCTGAAACCACTCTGCTACTTTTGGAAAATATTTTGATACCTCAAGTAAAACATACAGTAACTGAACCAACTCTTATCACAGTACTGCAGAAAAGCAAAAGTTTACCAACATATTTTAATCAGTTGGTGTACACTTGGTTCAGGCACTACATACAAACATCTACAAACAACGTAATCCAAACCCTGCCAAGTCTTTTCATCTACTATACCAGAGTTAAATTAACATTTTGTAGGAGGGCAGTTTAATAACTCATGACAGAGTTCAGCTGCCTCATCACAAAACAAAACAGAGAAAACAAAATAATTAAAGGAACCATCTTCACTGGGCCCTTGTTAGTTAACCACACACAGACATCTAATAGTCAGCCAAGAAAACTAAAAGAAAGCTAAACAATTCCTGGACATAGCACACACAAAACCATTTTTGTATACATGGTGTTAACAAAGTTAAAGTGTATTTGTGTGTGTATGAATCAGCTGCAGAACTGTGCCTCAAGCCAAGATCATGCTGACTTGTCTTGATAGGCTGCAGCAGGCAAAGGATTAAAAAAATTTTGACATAAACTTAAGATGTAGAATGAGGAACCATATAAAATGACACATTAATGGGTATTCAGTATGCTTACCTAAGCAAAAGTCATGACATCTAGTGAAAAAGAGACCTATGAAATCTCCAGACATACTAAAATCAACATATGTGGGATGATGCCAAGGGACTGGGCAGAAAGGCACGTTGCCATGGCCATGGTCATCACTGGTAACCATAGGAGTTAACCCTGCAAAGTACACTGACACAGCCTTTGCAAGAAATCTAGAAAAAGTCAGCTAAAATGTTGAAAACCCAGGTGTGCTTCCTCAAAACATTTTATTCTGGAGACATTTGTAACAAAGATTTGTGGGTGGGTGGAAGGCAGAGAGACCCTCAGTGACCAAATCAGCCAGACAGCAAAGGTTATCTGGGGAGAAACCCAACTTCAGCCACTAGCAGCTGCAGGAGTTTTGTTTCCAGCTGTGCTAACACTACAGCTGCTGCTAAACTTAACAAGCAGGAGCAGTCATTCTTGGCAGCACAATCTTTTCACTAACCTTTAAACAATCCACTATAATTCTTCATGCAAACAGCTTTGGGGTAAAATAAGATCTCTAAAAAACATCCATGCCAGTGGAGGGGCTAGAGAAAATAACGGAGATACAAAGTGGCTATTTCAAAGCCCAGAAAGCATCTGTTTACCCCTGCTAAAACTGCAGTACCAGTTTCCATGCAATGGCTTTTCTGCCAGAAGAAAGCAATGCCTTTCAGTTTCAGTAGCAGAGGCCACAACAGCACAAGGGTATGGGGTGCAAGGTCAGCCCTGCCCAGACCTGGCCTTCCCTCCTGCAGCACAAAAGGTGTCAGCAGCAAACCCTCTGCAGCCACCCTTATGCATGTTCTTTCACCTCTCCCCTCTCCAGCAAATCAAAAAACGCCAAGTTGGGAATCCCTTGCTTTGATAGAAATGCTGGCTCTGTTGCACTTATTGTCAGGGTTTCTCAGAATACAAGCAAGGTTAAGTCAAAGAGCCCAGATAAATACCCAGACTTCATTTCTGCTTCTTCCTCAGCTAGAAAACTCATCCCTGAACAGACTAAGGATATTTTAAATCTGCCAAACTCAGAAAAAACACAACACAGAAGTAATTCTCTCTTGAAAACCGTGCTGCTTTCTGGCCTGGTTGCATTTCTGATGTTGTCCTTTCTATTATTTTGGAAAAGTGTTCACATTTGACAGGGAAAGAACTACCATGCTTATTAAAATTATCTGAGCCCTTTTTGTGGGACCACTCCTCCCCTGTTTCTCAATAACTCTTTTGCATCTTTTTCAGCATCCAGCTCCCTTACCCACTCCACCTGAAGACAGAACAGCATGAATGTCTTGTCTCCTGGTTTTACAGTGTGCATTTACAGTGGGAGAAAGAAGTGAAAAGTTGTCTTCCCTGACAGAAAGGTGGTAACAGAGGAAGACCTTAATGTTTGTATATAATGGAAGTAAAAACTGCATAACTGCAAGGACTCTAAAATGCTTAAAACAATTTCCTGTTCTCAGGAAGGAGCCACCACTTGAGTGGGACACAGGAGACCATTCTGTTCCTGGTCTGCCATCCACCTCTGTGGCTGTTACAGGCAAGGAAATAAAATTAATAACACTGCCCTTCATTAATTACTCTGAAGTGAACTGTTAAGAAGCAGCATTAAAAGAACAGGCGTTCAGCAGGCAGTTGGAGTCAATAAACTTTTGTTTCTATTGGAAGTAACTAACTTTTACTCTCTTGCTGCAAAGTACTGGGTTTTAGAATGGGGAAAAGAAAAATGTTTTCTAAAGCTACTAGAACTTTTTTCCACTAACTTCTTGTTGTGTACAGAGATGGGCTTCTCTGGTAGAGAAGAATGACTGGAGATGGAATTTTTAAGTTGTTATTTCACTGTCTGTCCAGTCTGATGTCAGCAAGAAGGAATTAGGAGACACCCATGAAGAATTCAGTAGCGTCAACTTGAGCTCCAGCAGAGGTGGGTACTGTATTACCAAACCTGCCACTGCACCCAGCACTGACTTAAATTTTTGTCTATACCACAAAAAAGGCCAAATATCAGAGATGGAAACTCAACTGCCTTCCTGCAAACTCAGGGCAAGGATGAAACATTCTCTCAGGCTGTCATGTAAGTACAATTTTCTGAAGGGGAAGAATAGGTTGAGGTTGAATCTAGTCACTCGCAGCCTGTGTGAGAGCTATTGGAGCAGGATGCAAGCAAAACCTGCTACAGTTCCCAGGCTACAGGAAAAGACTTATTCAGTTCCCTGAAGTATGAAAAGGTAGATGGTTGTTGGTATGTTAACATATGAATGCCCAACCACATAACTTTTTCACTCAAAAGGGATGTCTTGTAAGTCCGCACTCCCCTCTCTCCATAGTGTACAGGAGACACTTCTGCACATTGGAGCATTATGCCTTGTCACATAGTGTGCTTTATGTGATCCATGAAAAAAAAAAAAAAAACCAGGTTCCCTGTCTGGGCTGTCAATCACATGTTCTGTACCAGTACGGAAAGAATGAGAGCTTAGACGACTGCACCTAGCAGCTATATTTTGACAAGCTGTCAACCCTTCAGACCTGCCAATTCACCTGTGATTTCCAGAACTCTTCTAACAATGCAGCAAAATTGGAAGCTGTCACCAGAGGTATCAATAACCACTAGGAACACTACAAACTGACAGATATTAGAAAGGCTCAGTTAAACACAAGGGGGCAGAGAACAGAACTCTTATCTATTAATCACGCTGAAGATCACATACCATCCTTGCTCTACTCTTCCACCTTCGCCTCATCTCCAGTGACTGTTGTGCTCTATGAAACAGTAATGCTTGCAAACACTTCTGCATAGGCCAAAGGGACTACCACAGCCTGCGTACCAATGACACTGTTAGTGCTGCTCCTGGCACCCACTGGCTCTTTCAGCTCCTGCAATCCTGCTGGGTTTGTGCACCAGTGCTGCCATCCCAGTGTAGTACCTACAGCTGCTGCAGCAGCATCATGGACACAACTCAGCTAAAGTTCTTCTCTTCCATGCTTCACCTTTAGTATCTCAGTCTGTAGGGAAGCGGTGACATAATGTCCTTGGTTCAACCTGGAAATCAGACAACTGCAGGGGCTGAAATGGGTCTAAGTAGGCCAAGCGCCAGAATGGGGCCTAAGCTGAAAATTCCAAGACAAATGTTTGTCTGAGGGCAGCAGCTGCTGCCCAAGAGCTGACTTCAAACAGCAAGCTACAGTTGTGGGTACTGGCACAGCGAGCCCTGCCCAGGGACTGTGACCAGCTACCTGCAAAACAGCGTCAGCACACGGACAGTTTCAGTCATGACTGGCTGACAAAAAGGGCTACATGAGGTCTTTCTGGACAAACTAGGCTTTCCACTTTATCTCAGTGGTGAAGGCTTCATTGTGGACACAGAAAATTTCAGGTGGTTGTGTGTGGATTACAGGATCTGCATGTGCAGGTGGAGTAAGCTGAAGTGAAATTTTGTATCAAGACCTTTACTGGAAACAATACAATCCTAAGAGTCCTCTCATCTTCCTCCTTTGTTTCAAAATCTAGTGTTTTTGCATGTAAATTTCCAGCTTACAACAAAATAAAAATAAGAAAACAAATACAAATTACTTTTTCTAGCCTCCTGAAAAACACAGTTTTGTAGTAGAAATTTTAATTCAAATACATAATTTGAATATATATCATCATGTGTACAAGATGACACAATGGCATAAGACTTTGTTTGCTGTGAATTAGCAAAACAACTCCCAAAACCAAAAAAAACCCACCCCAAAACAACAATTGCACACAACCAAACAACTGTGAAAATCCTGCTTTCAGAGTTCCTGTTGCTACCTGCCCTTTTCCAGTCTTAGAAAATGGAACTCCAACCCGTGCACACCTGAAACTGAAAACTGTAACTTAAACACTATGATACAAACAAATAAACTGGTCACCACACAATACCAGCACAGCAGGTGTACCGACCCCACTGTTTGCAACCTAACCTGAAGATTTACAATGGATGACCTTGGACACAGCCTTTCAGTTGTCACCTAAAGCTCCTGAGTTACACAGTTCCTCCTTCCACAGCTGGAATGAAAGGGGCTCTTCTCCCTTTTGCACCCACCCTGCCCTTGAAATCTCATGAAACTAAACAGAACCCATGAATACTTTCAGCTCCAGCACAGAAGACAGTCAAATAGTATTCACAATTACTTTGAATATTTGATCCTCCTGTTGTTGGAAAGCACATTTCACTGTCCCCGATGGCTGCAATGCTAATTGCTCCTCTCTAGAGATGAATCCCAGGAGAGACTGAGAACAGAAAGGCACAGTGGGTATATTAACACTGCACAGTTCCTAAGTGTCTTTGCAGTGTCTTTGTTTTACCATTAGCTTGCTTCTCGGGCCCTGCAGGGTATGAGCCAGTACTGCCCTGGCACACTTGTCACAGTTATTATGCCACAAACACATATCACCCATCCTGTTCTTCCAGCCACTGTGGCTTTTGTCCCTTAAGGGCTTTCAGAGATGAATGTTGTAATCAAGCTCTCTCAAAGGTATTCCTCAATGTTTGTTAGGGCCACCCGATCTACAGGAAGTAGTGAAAAGTAATTCTGATCGGAATTTATAAAAATGTTCATGGCTTAGGAAAAACAAGCAAACCAACCAACCGAATTCAATAACCTTTCTACATTTCTGAGTTAAGTAAGCATTCAATGAAGCAATGCATGAATACATTTGGCTTCCTGTAAATAAGTAAGTGGCAGTCAATGCATTCAATTCTGGCGACACAGAGTCTGTCACTAGTCGCTTTAGCTTATTTTCTGCTGGTTACAGCCAGCCATGCAATTGCAAGTTAACTCAATAAATCATGCCCCAGCTGGGATTACTCTGCGTGCCATGCCCTATTTCTGCTAGACACTCACAGAACCTCTGCTCGTCCCTGCACCTTTTTCTCCTGCACTTGGACACCAGGAGACCGAATCCAGCTAGGGGACGGAGAGTCAAACGGGCAGGAGATGAGCAGGTACAGACACAGGTCTGTGCTACACCTGGGCTGGTTCCGCGCCAGCACCGGAGCAAACAGGCCCAGTGCGGGGCTGGGGCGGCCAGGGGGGCACAGCCACCCCGAGCTGCCAGGCCACTTGGTGTCCCCGCGGTGTCACCTCTCCGACCGAGCACAGCACCGGCTCGGTCCCTGAGACCGGGCGTCCCACGTACTGCCGAAGTGACATTTCAACAAAGCAAGCACACAGAGTCACGTATTACTACACGTTCTGTTGACTCTTGCCCCCTTCCCCCTTATGTATATAACCAGGTCATGTTCACCGCGCAGACCAGCGGGCAGTCCAGGGCACGGGTGTGCATTCCTAGGGTGCCCAAATCCCGCTGCTCGCCCCCCCCCCTCCACCAAATACGTG